>JACEGR010000518.1:0-253838 GCA_014170235.1 Listronotus bonariensis
GGTGGCGCAGCTCATACGCCTAGGTCTGTGTTACGAAAACGGTGTAATATTTTAAAAATTATTTTTTATAGGCATATGCAGGTGCATTGAGAGCATAATTTAAAATTATTATGAATTATACAGAAGTGCTCAAAAAAGATACAAATCAAAGTTAGGTTTTTTAAATGAAACACCCTGTATATTAGTCAATTTTTGGATTGTGGTAACAAAAATAAGGTAAGTTTTATTAGCGATCCCTATATCAAAAATGAAAGGTTTTTGAGATAATTAGGATTTTTCAAAAATACACAATAAAAACAATATTTTAATAAAATTTACCCAACTTATGGTTTACTCCGTATAGTATATTACAATGGTAAAAACACATTGTAGTATTAACTTAATTTAAATTGGTCGTTAAAAATTATACAGGGTGTTTAAAAATTAACATATATTTTTGTATACTTTTGAGTGCAAATAACTCTCTTATTTCAAATGGAATACCCTGTATATTTTCAGTTGAGTCTGACGCAGAAAATATTTCTCTATAAAACTTTATTAAGGTTGTTTACCCTTAAAAATAATATTTTTTAGTTATTTCCTCCTTTATAACTTTGTGCTCAAGTATCTCAATTGTTCTATAAAAATCAAGCAGGCTAGACTAAGCTTTGACACTATTTTAGCTTACTTAGTAAAAATATACACTGATAACAAATCCTGATGATATTTCAACCTATGTTAGATATTTTATTCCTAACTTTTTTTTTTGGTTAAAATCGTTTTTTGTGTAAGTAAGAAACATTCTTTAAAAATTTTCATTAGACAAGTAGGCTGCGATGGATTAAAATATAGGTGCGTCATTGCAATTTCATTTGTTTAATCTTGACACAGCCCCTAATAGTTGTCAGAACTGGTAAATTTTTATCTTTTCTTATAATTATTTGTTACCTTTATAAAAAAATGAAAATCTTATCCTTTTCAAGAACGGGTGGATATGATTTTAGTAATTGGAGAGTGTCATGAAAACTGTTTACTGGCATCCAGAGTTTATGCTCAAAAATTTCCAAACCGAAATCATCCAAATAGACGTTCGCTTGAAAAATTACTTCAAGTATTTAAAACATCAGGAAGTGTTGCGTATACAAAACCAAACAGGGAAAAAATTATTTTGGGAAATGAAGACAACGAATTTCGTATAATTGGTGCTTTAATAGAAAATCCCAATACAAGTCAACGAAAGATAAATCAAGAAACCGGAATAAGTAGAAGGAGCATCGGAAGAGTAGTTGACAAATATAAATATCATCCTTATCACTATCAAATGCATCAGGAACTGTATGAAGCGGACTTTTATAGACGAATTGATTTTTGTTTGTGGGCTTTGGATAAAATAGCGGAAAATGAAAGTTTTTTGATTATGTCCTATTTACGGATGAATCAACATTTCATAATACTGGTCATGTAAATAGGCATAATTTTCACTATTACAGTGAAACAAACCCACATTTATTTCATACTTTGGACCACCAAAATAGATGGTCTGTTAATGTGTGGGGAGGAATATTGGGAACAAGACTTGTAGGTCCTTTTTTTTTTTGAGGGACACTTAAATGGCGCAATGTTTCTTCAATTTCTAAGGTACAATTTGCCAGAAATTTTGGAAAATATTCCTCTTAACATTAGAAGAAATATGTGGCTGCAATTGGATGGTGCTCCAGCACATTTTCAAGCAAATGTTAGACAGGAATTGGATGCAAATTTTCCTCATAAATGGATAGGAAGAGGAGGTGAACAAAGTTGGCCAGCAAGATCTCCAGACTTAACATGTGTCGATTACTTTTTATGGGGATACATTAAAAATGTTGTATATGACATGCCGCCAACGACTGCTGAGGATATGAAGGAAAGAATTAGAGCAGCTTTTCATAGTGTAACACCACAGATGCTAACCAATGTTAAGCAATCATTTGAAAAGAGAGTACGCCTTTGTATCGAAAATGATGGACGTCATTTTGAACATTTATTAAGTGATTAGGTTAGTTAATTTTAATATTCTATTAGTTAATTTTTTATTTTTTACTTTTTTGCTGTTACCCGTTCTGATATATTTTTATTTTATTAAAATTATGTTTGCAAAACAATTACTAATATTTTTGCTTTTATTTTATTAAAAATAAATAGTAATAGCACAGAAAAATATTAATATTTAGGCCCTTTTCTAAAGTAAGTAATAGTAAATGAAATTGCAATGATGCACCTATATTTTAAACCATCGTGCATCGCAGGCCACTAGACTAATGGATATTTTAAATTAATGTTCTTTAAATACAAAACCGATTGTTACCGAACATTATAAAAGTTAGGTATAAAATGTCTAATATAAATTTTATTAAAATAATATCGGAAGGTGATATTAGTGTTGTACAAAGAAAAAAATATTTTTACCACACAAGCTAAAATAATGTCAGAGCTACGTCTAGCCTCCTTGATTTTTATAAAACAATTAGGTTTTTGGAGCACAAAGTTATAAAACAGAAAATAACTAAAAAAATATTAGGTTTAAGAGTAAATAACCTTAAAAAAGTTTTATAGGGAAATAATTTCTGCTTCGGACCAACCAAAATTACACAGGGTATTCCATTTAAAATAGGCGAGTTATTTGCACTCAAAAGTATACAAAAATATATGTTAATTTTTAATCACCCTGTATAATTTTTACGGACCAAATTAAATTAAGTTAATACTACAATGTGTTTTTTACCATTATTACATACTATACGGAGTAAACCATAAGTTGGGTAAGTTTTATTAAAATATTGTTTTTATTGTGTATTTTTGAAAAATCCTAATTATCTCAAAAACCTTTCATTTTTGATATAGGGATCGCTAATAAAACTTATCTTATTTTTGTTACCACAATCCAAAAATTAACTAATATACAGGGTGTTCCATTTAAAAAACCTAACTTTGATATGTATCTTTTTTTTGAGCACCCTGTATAATTCATAATAATTTTAAATTATGCTCTCAATGCACCTGCATATGCCTATAAAAAATAATTTTAAAATATTACACCGTTTTCGTAACACAGACCGAGGCGTATGAGCTGCGCCATCCTGTATATATATAACTTTTTATTTTTCTTAAACCATTTTTAATCCCTTAGTTTTTATATGTATAAGGCGGCCTATTGTTAGTTTTGGTAGTTTTTTAAGAGGAGTAATAAAAATTGTATATACATGGTGGTGTGAAAATTATATTATATAACAAGTTAAATAATTAAGTTATGATATATTTGACTGAGATTACTAATGTCTTGCTTATCGTTAACAGCATAAGGTTCTTTTTTTATGTAAATCATTTCTTTAATCAGAAGTTTTTGATGGTGAGGTTCTTTTGTCAGGATTTCGGTATTTTTAAAATTGAATTCATGGTTTAAATTACTTTCATGTTTGTGTAAGGCGGTAGAGGCATTTTTTGTATATTTGTGTCCATTGAGTCTATTATCGAGGTATTGAGTTGTTTTACCTATATATTTTTTTGGACAGTTTAAACAAGGAATAGAGTAAACAACATTAGATTTTTTTTCTTGGGCACTTGGCTTTTTAAGGGTGTAAATAAAGATGACAGAAGATTATGAGCCTTATGGCATACAGTTATGTCATGTTTTGCTAGAATGTATTTTATTTTCTCGGACAATTCAGGGGAGTAAGGCATTGCTATATATTTTTTGGATTGTCAATTACAGTAGTATTTTTGTTGTTTTTATTGTTATTATATAATTTAAAAGTGCGTTGTTTGATAATTTTATTGATTTGTTTTATCGGAAAGTTGTTTTCTTTAAGGATTTTTCTGATTTTGTTTAAAATTTGTGGGCGGAGTTCTGGTGAAGTTAGCATCAACGCCCTGTCAGTTAGGCCTATAATTACACTATTTTTTGCGAATTTGGGTGGTTTGAATAATAATTTAAATACCGTCCTGACCACGTAGTTTTCGTATACCATTTGGTCTTTAGTTTTTCATTATTTTGGTTTCTTATTAAAGTTAGGTCAAGAAAATTTATTTCATTATTTATTTCTACTTCTGATGTAAATTGAATTTTAGGATGGAAACTGTTAAAAGAACTCACTAAGTTATTAATTTGGTCTACTGGTACGGATGTCAGACAATCGTCAACGTATCTTTTAAAAAAGGTTATTGGAATGTTATTATGACTTAGTACATTTTCCTCTACATATTCCATGACGAGTTGTGCAACGGTTGATGATATGGGTGAACCCATTGCGCATCCATCAAGTTGTTGATAAAATTTGTCTTCGAATTGAAAATAGTTATTTGTTAATGTTAAGTTTACACCTTCAATAAATGTGTTTTGATCAAGAGAAGTGTGTTCTTTTAGCAAATTCCACTTTTCTTTAATTATTTGATATAAAAGATCGTTAGGTATATTGGTATAAAGAGAAACAACATCAAGGGACACTAGTTTATGATCTTTAGGTATTTTAGTCGAGTCAATAAATTCTTTAAAGCTAAAAGAATCCTTGATGTAGTAGTCGTTCTTACAAGTTATTTTGGCTAGACAATCACTAAGGTATTTAGATAGTTTGTAAAAGGGAGATTGAATACACGATACAATAGGCCTCAATGGAATGCCGTTCTTATGTAGTTTAGGCAGTCCGTATATTTTGGGCGCGACTGCATTGTGAATCATAAGCTTCCTTGCTTCTGTTTCAGATATCAGATTTTTAGATAAAGTTTTTTGACAAAATTATTATTTTTATTTTGGAAAGAGTTAGTTGGATCACTACGTATTTTTTTATAAGTTTGTGTATCAGAGAGTAGGTTTCCCATTTTTAAATTGTAGTCTGCGGTATTCATGACTACAGTTTTGTTGCTTTTGTCTGGTTTTAATATCGTAATGTCAGGGTTATCTTTAATAAATTGTTTGCTTTTTCTAATTTGTTTATTAATTTTACTTTGAAAATGATTTTGTTTAATGTTTTTATGTCTTAATTTAATTTTGTGATTGGTTATGACATTAACTACACTTGCTCGGATGGAATCCTTGATTTTTTTTTGAATTGAAATTTTTGAATAATTTAAGTAGTGTTTTTGTGGAGTTATGTGTTTTCGTGTTTTAATGAAATTTTAACAACTAGTATACAATGTAAGCATGTTTTTTTCTGTTTTTTGGTTAAAAGTACTGAATAATTTTTTTTTTTGAAAAAGCCCAGTATATGGGGCGAAACGTCAAATCGAAGCGTTTTACTTAATATACTAATATTATTATAAACCTATACCCAAGAATAAATTAATGTCAGTTATATATATATATATTTTGTAGTAAGTTTTTCGTTACTTGATTTAAAGTAATTTGTTTAGGCATCTGCTTATTGCTAGTTTAAATAATTTTTAAACTATAAGCAACGTATTTTAATAAATGTTCAGGGTGTAATTTAATTCATGGCTAAAAATACAAGGTATGATTCTTTAGCCTATTTAAGAAACAAAAATTTTATACAAACGTATGCTCTAAACCTCCTAACTTTTGAGATACAGGCTGTTAAAATTTTACAAAAAAATATATATTTTTAAATATATCCAATTTTGTTTCAGTTTGGCAATGTTATTATTAATGACATCAAAGGCTTCATTTATAACTTACTTAATTACATTTCCCAGTGGCGTCTTAAGAGGCAACTAAAGGAATATTTTGAACAAAAAACGGTACGCCACTGACTATGTAAATGTGTGTTAAATTTTTGTGCTTTCTTTAGATGCAGCAAATAAAAATACTGCTTTTATGTCTTTTTTTTTCGTATCTTGTTTGAGGGCAGAGTTGGGTCGTATTCGAATACTCAGTATTCTGATTAGTATTCAGAATACATTTTGCTGGTATTCGAATACATTTGTGTGTTTGGTATTCGGTATTCGGCAGAATACTATTTTGCTTAGTATTCGGGATTCTGTAATCGAATACTTTAGAAGTATTCGACGAATATTTTTTTGAGTATTCGAATACCGAAAAGTGTAAGTAGTATCGGAATACAAAAATTGTCATGACTTGAATAAGAAAAGGAAAACAAAATAGGAAAAAAAGTTAAGGGCCTTTTTTTTGGCTTTCAATTTTGTTTAGTAGTATTCGAATCTTTTCGTTTCCAGTATTCGAATACCGATTCCGGGTATTCATGTATTCGAATACTTTTTTCTTCCAAGTATTCAAATATTCGGTATTCGAATACTTTCTTTTTCCGGTATTCGTATTCGTATTCAAATACCGATTTTCAGTTTTCTGCCCAACTCTGTTTGAGGGATAAAAAATAAAATTCACCTAATTGCATAGTTTTTAATAATAAAAGAAGCATTGCGGGATCTCTTAAAAATTAGGTTTTATAATTTTTAATTAGTAAGTAAAATAATAAACACTAATTTAAATAAGGTTTATATGCAGTATTACAGTTTTTGTTAAAATAAGTGTTTGAAATTTTTTGGTTAAGACGTTTAGGACATATGTTTATATGAACTTTTTTTTCTTAAATAAGCTTAGGAATCAGACCCTGTATTTTAAGCCATCACTTAAATTACACCCTGTATATTAATTAATATTACCTGGATCAAGATACGTGTAAATTAACACAAGAAGAGTACCTTAAAAGATCATAACTTCTACCCTACTCACGTTGTAAATCCTGTTACAATTGTAACTCGCTTCATAAAATAAATTTTATTTATCGGAAGACATTATCCTGTAGTAACCTACTGGGCTCGAAAACGGCATTTCCTACACCAAGCTCTCTTTTTCGACATGGAAAATCGCATTTCATTCCACTGAATAGACTGAATCCCACCTAATCTAAGCTTATCTCTGCCTTGAATTCACACCAGAAAAATCGCGGTCCTGGTTTAAATTGGCCCCGAAGACTTTTAATAATCCTATATGGCTTGATATAGATCCGTTTATGCGTATAGGTAAGATTTTAGGGGGCTTTGAAGTAACTTCAAATTTTATGGTTCGGAAGAATATATTCTATTTTATTTTTATTCAGATTTACTTTTTATGTATACATATAATTCTCAGACATTTTGCTAAAAAGTGTCGTTGTTAGTTAAATAATTAAAGGTTGTTTAGGAATGGTATTACACAAATATCTTTACTTATTCAGAATTGTATCAGTTTGTTATTATTTATTTTAATAAAGTTTTCTTTGATAAAATAAAAATAAAAATAAAATTGTAAATTAAAAAAATTAATAAATAAATGATTTAACCCAGCAAGCAAGCGACCCGGGTTGAATGTCGTGCGCTAATGAATTTATAGAATTAAGTGTGGAATTTAATTTTTTTTTACTTTTTAATTTGTTAAACCTTTTATTCTTTACAAAAGTTGCTAAAATATCATAAATTATAGTAGCACGGGTTAGTTTCATTAAAAGTCCACAGTTTTACAGGCTTAAAAGTGAAAACTGCTTAAAGGTAAACTACCTTTATTAACATTTAAAAAAATATATTTACAAGCTGTCAGTACATATAAAAAGAATAAAAACATAATCAGTAAAAAAATATTTTGTACAGAGGTAATTTAAAATAAAAAAAATGCTAAACAAGCTAAATGAAATAACACGTAGGCAATGTGTGGAAAAGAGACAGTCTAACGCTAATATCGGCATGTAAACATTTCCGATTGCATGACTAATCGTACATACTTTGTTGTTTCTTTACTGACCGATATACCTTTAAGTATTTTCTATAGGTACAGTATATTACGTACATAAGTATGTACAGATATGTACAGGGTTGTCCAACGAAGGGTAAACACCCTCGTAATTTCTTTATTTCAAAGATATTGAAAAACGGTTTATACAAAAGTTGTAGGAATTTTAGAGGAGAATATGAGCAGTTTGCCATGAAAACAATTGAACATCTAATAAAAATTTATACGAAAAAATATGGTTATCTTCCTTATTTTAAATGGAACACCCGGTATATTATGTGATTTTTGGATTCTCTAGAAAATTCTAAACCTTTTTCATATAGGGTGTTACATGTCTAAAGTTAAAAGTTTCGGAGCAATGGACAATTGAAAATCAGTAAAATGTCTTATAGCTTATTCTATTAAATAGGCTGAAATGCAAAAAATGTCAACAATGGGACACGTGCTCCAACACCACTTGCCACTTGAGTATTCCTGAATGTTTTTAATCTAAGAATTCTTAATAGAAACAGAAAATGATAGTGAACAAAAATACTAGTATTATTGTGAAAAATCGTGGGGTGCTCTGTGCCATATTTTTGTATATCAAGCAACCCACGCTTTTTCACAATAATACTAGTATTTTTTGTTCACTATTATTTTCTGTTCACGTGTCCCATTGTTGACATTTTTTGCATTTCAGCCTATTTAATAGAATAAGCTATAAGACATTTTACTGATTTTCAATTGTCCATTGCTCCGAAACTTTTAACTTTAGACATGTAACACCCTATATGAAAAAGGTTTAGAATTTTCTAGAGAATCCAAAAATCACATAATATACCGGGTGTTCCATTTAAAATAAGGAAGATAACCATATTTTTTTCGTATAAATTTTTTATTAGATGTTCAATTGTTTTCATGGCAAACTGCTCATATTCTCCTCTAAAATTCCTACAACTTTTGTATAAACCGTTTTTCAATATCTTTTGAAATAAAGAAATTACGAGGGTGTTTACCCTTCGTTGGACAACCCTGTACTGCTTATACTAAGTTTCAACATATTAAACGGTTTATTTGTTTTTTTAGTAGTTTAGAAGTATAAAAACTTTTGAAGGTATTTTTAAAATTTTAAAAGTCTTCTGGCAAAGGAAACAACATATTTTTAGGGCAGATAATATCATAGCAGGGCCATTAAAAGTAAACGCTGTTACCATGGCACATAGCACCGCATATAAATATGTAATTAAAAAGTACTAGGATTAGCACCAGATTTCACATTACACATACAACAATAAGTCAAAAACAAATAAAATATAAATTAGTACTTAGTCTTCTGGATATTTACTTGCAGCACACAGAAAAGTGCCAGATTTGTAAAAATATTTAGGTTGTATTTCTTCTACTGGTTTTCACTATTGTCAAATAATTAAAAATTTTCGAATCATACTTTTAGAGAATTCGATCGCTGCAGTTTGACGTGGGACACCCTGTATTAGCTATCAAATAAGTACATACATTTTTAGTTTACATTAAAAATTAAAATTTTGATAATATTATTATTTGTGTAACTAATACTCAACACAGTAAAGTTTTTAAATAATTTGAATAAAAAGATATGTTGGCAAAATAAAAATAAAAACACCATGTAAAGAAAAAAAACTTCTTATGACAAAAGTCTTTTTGCGTTTTTATTCTATTTTTTACACACTTAAATAATATTCCTCTCAAAATTTTTCACAAATGCTACTTTGCATCTCTCAAAAGCTTGGCTAAAATCGAGTATGCTATAATTTGTCATACACGGAAATGTGCCTCGTTTATCATTTTGAGTAAATATCTACAAGCAATTACCATCAATTTACCAGGGACGTACGAATTTTACACACATTTGCAAATGAATTATTAAAAGTGGTTTATATATTTTTTCAAAAGGCCTGAAGAAAATATTACTTACCTTTAATTTATCACAATTTTAAATCGTAACGAAATCGGTAATATATTGTGTTTACCTAACTAGTGTGATACAAACTTTAACGGGTGATTCTACAATAAAAAAAAATAGAAAAACTCTATTTAAAACAAACAATTTAAAAAAATTACTTTAAAAATGCAGGGGCGTATCATTTTTTCGTTAAAATTATATTTCTCAGACACCTCATGGACGAACTGGTAAGAATAAATTTTTGTCGTGTAATCCAAAATAATATGTCTTCTGATGCATAAAAGAAGTCATTAATTTTTTTTAATATCTAAATTGGAATTAAAGTTATTATAAAAAACAATAATTTTTAATTTATTTTTGAAACCCCGTAGCTCTTAAACTAAGATGTTTGGACATATTATGTTCATATAAAGTCTTTTATTTATTTGTCGTTGCAGAATCATCTCTTAAAATTTGTCGCTAGAGTTACCGGACACCCTGTATATACAAAGTAAGAAGGAAGTTTAAGCCCATAAGTTTAATGTAATTAAATTTCTAGGATATAGTTTAAATAAGTTATACACCTCATCCAACTTGTGAAAATCTACATAAGTTAGTTCTGGTAAGTTCTAACTGATACTTTTTATTAAGGTCTTGCAATACATTTGTGTAACTTCAGGTACCTGCACACATGTACACTTTTGTGGTGCAACTTTTTATAGTGGGATACTTAATAAACTCTATGTTACACAAGCATGCTTGTGTTTGTTTATTAGTCCGCTATAAAAAGTTGCGCCACAAAAGTGTACATGTGTGCAAGCCCTTAAGCTCCATACTGTATTATTTTGTATTTTGCCTTAAACTAAATTTAGTTTAACTTCGTTAAAATTAAAAATTTAAATATAAGACTGGGCCAAAAATTAAAAAAACCAACTTTTTTAAACGGTACTGTAAAAATATGATATTTAACAAACACGAATCGGCACACCTTTAAATTATTTTAATAAAATATGGGAAGACATTTAATTGTTCGATAAAGAAATAAAACAAAACAAAATAAGAATAAATAAGGCATTTTTTTGCATCTAAAATACGTGTTTGAGTTAAAATTAATCGTTAATTGACTGGGCCAAAAATTAAAAAAGCAAACTTTTTTAAACGGTACTGTGAAAATATGATATTTAACAAACACGAATCGGCACACCTTTAAATTATTTAAATAAAATATGGGAAGCCATTTAATTGTTCGATAAAGAAATAAAACAAAACAAAATAAGATTAAATAAGGCATTTTTTTGCATCTAAAATACGTGTTTAAGTTAAAATTAATCATTAATTGACTGCTTCAGGTATTGAGCCATGCAAGGCTTTTTACGTTAAACAATAACTATTTTTCAGAAAATTCACAATAAATGAGTTTCCTATATGACGCCCAATTTACGTAGACCCACTGTATATAGATCCTAAAACGCATCACCTTCTATAACATTACACTATTTACCGAGTAACCAGTTACTATAATTTATGTTTTAATATAATTTTATTTAATTTTTATCAAGTAATCAAATATAACTAAAACACATCCAAAACGTACGCTAGGGTTAATAACTATTTTTATAAAATTAACAATTACCAAGTCTTTTATATGACGCCAAATTTACGTAGACATACTGTATAGAAATCCTTAAAGGAAATACCGTCTATAAAATTACACTACTTAACTAGTAACCAGTTACTATAATTTATGTTTTAATATAATTTAATTTAATTTTTATCAACTAATCAAATATAACTAAAGCACATCCAAAACGTACGTTAGGGTTAACAACTATTTTTTATAAAATTAACAATAAAGAAGTCTTCTATATGACGCCAAATTTACGTAGACATACTGTATAGAAATCCTAAAAGGAACTACTGTCTACAATATTACACTACTTAACAACTAACCAGTTACTCTAAATTATGTTTGAATATAATATGATTTTATTTTTATGAAGTAATCAAATATAACTAAAGCACATCCAAAACGTACGTTAGGGTTAATAACTATTTTTTATAAAATTAACAATAAAGAAGTCTTCTATATGACGCTAAATTTACGTAGACATACTGTATAGAAATCCTTAAAGGAACTACTGTCTATAACATTACACTACTTAACTAGTAACCAGTTACTATAATTTATGTTTTAATATAATTTAATTTAATTTTTATCAAGTAATCAAATATAACTAAAGCACATCCAAAACGTACGTTAGGGTTAAAAACTATTTTTTATAAAATTTACAATAAAGAAGTCTTCTATATGACTCCCAATTTACGTAGACATACTGTATAGGAATCCTAAAAGGAACTACTGTCTACAATATTACACTACTTAACGAGTAACCAGTTACTCTAAATTATGTTTGAATATAATATGATTTTATTTTTATCAAGTAATCAAATATAACTAAAGCACATCCAACACGTACGTTAGGGTTAATAACTATTTTTTATAAAATTAACAATAAAGAAGTCTTCTATATGACGCCCAATTTACGTAGACATACTGTATAGAAATCCTTAAAGGAACTACTGTCTATAACATTACACTACTTAACGAGTAACCAGTTACTATAATTTATGTTTTAATATAATTTAATTTAATTTTTATCAAGTAATCAAATATAACTAAAGCACATCCAAAACGTACGTTAGGGTTAAAAACTATTTTTTATAAAATTTACAATAAAGAAGTCTTCTATATGACTCCCAATTTACGTAGACATACTGTATAGGAATCCTAAAAGGAACTACTGTCTACAATATTACACTACTTAACGAGTAACCAGTTACTCTAAATTATGTTTGAATATAATATGATTTTATTTTTATCAAGTAATCAAATTTAACTAAAGCACATCCAACACGTACGTTAGGGTTAATAACTATTTTTTATAAAATTAACAATAAAGAAGTCTTCTATATGACGCCCAATTTACGTAGACATACTGTATAGAAATCCCAAAAGGAACTATTGTCTACAATATTACACTACTTAACAAGTAACCAGTTACTCTAAATTATGTTTTGAATATAATATGATTTTATTTTTATCAAGTAAAAAAATATAACTAAAGCACATCCAAAATATACGTTAGGGTTAATAACTATTTTTTATAAAATTAACAATAAAGAAGTCTTCTATATGACGCCAAATTTACGTAGACATACTGTATAGAAATCCTTAAAGGAACTACTGTCTATAACAGTACACTGCTTAACGAGTAAGCAGGTACTCTAAATTATGTTTTAATATAATATGATTTTATTTTTATCAAGTAATCAAATATAACTAAAGCACATCAAAAAGTACGTTAGGGTTATGCTAGAAAGTTTTTTTATCCGATATTACTAGGTCCTAGGACTTAAGCTAATAAATCCAACTGGGAACTCCTGCTGGGAGATCTTAAAAGAGCCATTACAGGCAGATTCAGCATCAATTTCTTGCCTTCGTGCCGTTTCTATTGATCTTGCCCTGCTCGTTATATACGATTTAATGTGATTTTTCGGAAATTATTGTTTTTATGTATTAGATTATTACTCTATTAGATGATATTTGTAGATTTCAGTTAAGGAAGTTAATCATAAATTTTAGGCGATTAACCGAAATTCGACGGTTTTATCCGCGGTAATAATTGGTGACAACTTTGACGTATTCGGATGTGATTAGGGATACAATCCCGGGATGCCGCCTTTTTCACAGTCCCTATATTTTTGGTATTAGGTTTAGTCAATTTATCAAGTTGTTAATGCTAATGATAATAAAAAGTCAGCCATTTTTATTTCCCAGCTAATTTTAGTCAGTTTTACGCGGTCTTACTTGAAGAAGTCATATAAAAGCAACACTCCGCATCACTCAAGTTATTGGAATTTTACATTAAAATATGTTTATTTAAAGTATATTTTAAATATTTTATTTTTATTATTTATAGGATTTATTATTGCCTTAAGTTTGCTGTATTATACCAAATTAAAAATGTTTGAATGCGATGAATTAGAGGTTATGTGAGGGTATGCCGATGTTGCAGAAATACACTTTTATTTTTATTTTTAATGGTACCTAGCAAGACGACTTGTAGAAATGTGGTTATCAAAAGAAAGTGTGCATTGAGTTGATTTTTCTATATTTTAATTAGTTTGTTTTTTTGTTTTGAAAAGAAAACTTTTTTGTTTAGATTTTTTTACGTTTTTAAGAAAGTTTAAAAAATAAAAGTTAATTTTGGAATATTTTTGCTACTCTACCCTCCAATCCCGGGATTATCCCGGGATCCCGAAATTGTTTGTGCTCAGTCCCGGAATCCCGGGATTGGAAAAAAGGTTAGGGATTATATCCCCTAGATGGGATGTATGTGTTGTGCTTATAATAACATTATATTAGTCGATCTTTAGATAATCTTATCTGAGATTCGTGTCCGATAAAGGTTGAATGTAGTTTTTAGAAATTATTGGAATATTACATTCTTGGGTAATAATTATAGAGATTTTAGTTCAGGAAGTCAATTTAAACTTTTTTTGCCAATTCCAAATTCAAAATTTTCTTTACCGGTAATGGCATTGTTTTTAAGTGCTAAACTTTTCTAAAATTAGTTTTTATTACCATATTCAATATCCCCTTACAGATTTTAATATTTAATTTTAATTTAATAAAATGCACGTCACTGGTTTTCGTCAGTAATTTTAGTTATATTAAAAGTATAAAAATAAATCTTGTTTTTTTTTATTTTTTACATATCTTGCTGCACGAGACGAAAAATGCAGTATGTATATACATATAATTATATTATATAATTTTAAGAAAATATAAAAATTCCACAGTAGTGTGTGGCGTAATTTTGTTGTGTTATAAATATTTGTACAAATGCCACTCAGGGCGTCACTGGGCTTTAATAATCTAATTAAGTTAAAGCTAAATAAGCCTCGTTTTTCAGTAAATACCACTGCCTAATTTTTTTAAAATCGTACAAAAATATTTAAAATATTAATAAAAAATAAAAAACCAGACATTTGTAACAAGACCCTGTATTTCGGAAACAATGCATTCGCGAACATACGCCTATACAAACTTTTTACATATAATCAGCCAAATACTTTTTTACCTGCTTTATGTAGGTGTGATAAATTTATTTTTATATATTTTTTAATGAAACTCCCTGTATATTAGTTTAACTTTAGATTGTAAAAATTAAAATAAGAAAAATTTTATTAGCAATCTTTATGTTACGGGAAATTTGATAAGTCCGGGCACTGTATTCATCATGCCCGACTTAATTGGATAATGTGATTAAAACAGCATGATTACATGATAAATTACTTGTCTCGGCCATAATAAATATTACCCACCTTATCTTGAGCAAAGTAATAAAATAGGTAAACTGTAGTGTTTTTATACTAACAAATACTAACCAGAACACCCCTGGCGCATGTTGCCATATTGACAAGTTTAGTGACATGGCTTTGCACGTAGGGAATTATTCAATTATTCATATTGCCCGATCCAAATGATCATTTTGTCTATCGCTCTTGGGTATTATTAATAATGGCCGATCCTTATTAATAATGTCCAGTTAATTACGTTGCCCGTAACATTTGTTTCATACAACATAGAATGAAAGACATTTAGAATTTTGGAAAAACTTTTTCTTTTGTTGATTTTAGTAAACAGTTACAAAAAATAATTAAGGAGTAAATAAATAGTTACTATTTTTAAAACCGCTTTTTGGATACTACATTAAAAGGTTGCCATAAAATGCAAAAAGTTGCAAATTTCGTTACTTCAATATGATTAATAAACCAAGAAATAATACTTACCCAAAAAGCTGTATAGAACATGTTTCTGTTGCAAAAAAAAAATAAACTATACTTTTAATGTTTTACGATTCATAAAAGCCTTATTTATTTAAATTAAAACCCGGTATTTGTAAACTTTAAAAAAAAAATTAAAATTTATTTTTATTTAAATATTAATTGGCTAGATGGTCGTCGTAAGGGCTTCAATATAGGTATGTAAAAAACAATCCAGCTCCATTTTTTTATTTATGGTACATGTCAATGTTCAAAAGAAGAAATGCGCTATAATTACTTGCAGCTTATATTGTTTCTTTAGTGCTAAAAGAATAAAAAAGGGCAATAGTGTCTGGTAAGCAATGAAATGGACTTTGTAATAAAAACCCCTTTTTAAAACCTTTTTTAGGGGTTTATCTTGATAAGTCTACCATGAATATTTATACTGCTATATATTATGGAAATGGCGCTTTAACCCGGCCTGTCAATGTCAAATATTTTGGGTGTCGCTAGGCGAGACGCGTCACTTTTGTCGGAAAAGTTTACCACACTGTTTTACAAGCAATTTTTAAATATTGTGTGAAAAATCGTAAGGGTTAAAGTCACGAAACCCGTCTAGCCCGATACCCCAAACATGTGTTTAAGCCTTATGGTTTCATAACTGTAACCCTTACCATTTTGGCACAATGTTTAAAAATTGCATATAAAACATTGTGGTTAACTTGTCTGACAAAGAAAGTGACGCTTTTGCCCAGTCCGATACCCAAAACATTTGACATTGACGGGCTGAGTAAAGCACCGCTTCCACATGGCGATGGCGGTATGAATATTTATGGTAGACTTGTCAAAAATATCCCCCTTAATAACAGTGACGCAACTAGCCTATGGTTTTTGGGGGACTGTTTATAAAGTATATTTGCTAAAAAACACTAATATACTTTAAATTTTCGATAATTTTGGGAGGACTAAGCCCCCACTAGCCCCCTAATTGCGCCTATGCTTAAAAATAATTTAAAAGGATTCTTATCATGAAGTCCATTTTATGACTGGCACAGGCACTATAAATTAAATGAAAAAAAAAAAAAACATTAATTTGGTATAATAAACATATACAGGGTGTTTTCTAATTTAAGGGCGTATTCCTAAGCCGATTTGATTGAAAAAATATTTATACAGGGTTTCCCGAAAGTTGACCTTTAAAGTTAAAATATAAAAAACTTATTTCAATTATAACTTTGAAACTCTTACCACAGAGCACCAATGAGATTTGGACAATAGCCTTATACTAATGCTTCTTTTCATAGGTAAACGGCTGACGCATTTTAAATCCAGACATATCATCATTTTGTGTAAGTAATAATTTTTTATTTTTTTTTTTTGAGAAAATTATAACAATGTAAAAAATTATGAAAAATGGAATTTGTAAGCCTCTTAAAATTTATAATACAAAAAATACTGTTTTTTAAAATTTTGTTATATTTTAATATAATTTTCTTAAAAAATTTGATTTTTGTTTATTACACAGGTAATGTTGGTTCTCTGGATTTAAAATGCAGTTTGATAAAAAACGGTCCAAGATATTAATTCAAATAAGGTATACATTTTCTGTACAAAAATGATATAGGAATCAAACGGTCAAAGCATAATGTCAATTTTGTCAACTGTCCGCCTAACTTCTCTACATATGGGAAACATTTTTATTATTAATTTGACGAAAAAATTATTCTTTAATAAAAGTTCTGCATAATCTAAAACCTAAAATGTAATCATTATATATTTATTTTTGTCAGTTGTATACGATGGATCTGAGAAATTGTGAGTTTTTTCAAGAGAAAACCACCCTTATTTTTGAAAATGTCGAAATTTATTATTATAAAAAAATGTTAAGAAATTAAAATAACTGCCACATTTACAAACTTATTCATTTGCAAGAAAGAATAAATTTGGTATTATAAAACCATCAAAATTTAAATTTGAACATTTGTAAGTACTTATTTCGAAATCTATATATTTAAAGAAAGCTTAAGAACTGTTAAAACAGCGAATAGTCCTAGGAACGGTCATTATTGTATAAAAAATTAAAAAAAAAAAAACATTTTGCTTGTAAATAAACAAGTTTGCAAAAGTATGGTTACTTTCCTGTTGACTAAAATTCAAATTTTGTAGATACCTGGTATACTACTAAAAAAATGAATATTTAATGATTACATTTTAGGTTTTAGCTCATGCAAACCATTTTATAGAAAATAACGTTTTTTCGTAAAATTAATAATAAAAAAGTTTTTCATATGTAGAGACCTTAGGCGGACACATTGTATGTTAAAAATTCATACGTTATGAAAAACATTGTCTTACCTGTATAATTCGACTTACTGAACAGACGTTTACCTTTAAAAATAAACATAAGTATAGGGTTAGAGAAAAGTGACCAAATATGAAATACCATTTTGATTTTTACACATAATTTGCATAAACATTATAAATAAAAAACTCTTTGTAGTAATTATTAACAATCATATATTTGTCCTTTATTTTGTAAATATTTTAAGTTACATTGATCAATTTAAAAAAAATAATTTAGAAACAACTAAAAAATGATAAAGGAGCCTAGGATGCCAAATATGGAATACTATAAACACCATTAAAAGTTAAACTTATTTTACAAGAAACTCTTTGAAAACTTTGTAAGAGCATAGAAAGCAACAAAAATAATTTAAAAAATCACAGATCCAGGCGTCAGACTCTAGATCCAGCGCAGTGCCCAGAGCCAACACCAACGCTGTGAGTGTCTTAAGCGAGGTTAACAAGGGATTTAAATATGGTGGGGAAAGGAAATACCTTTGCGGGCAGCAGATTAAATCATCTAGATACACTAGGGATAAAAAACGAACAAAGTGGGCAGTTTGGGGCCTGTCCAGTTGGACCGTAAAGGGATGCATACGTGTGGCACCACAAATTTTTCTATTGTGAACCGCCGTTAGTGAAGGAACTATACTGGACAATTTCTCAGAGCAGAAGCTATAGAAGTACCTATAAAAAAGCGATAAATCATCCCTGGCCGACGATGAGTGTGAGAAAGAAGTAATGTTCTTTAATGAGACGAACAGCCCTTTTTAACTATATTCTTGATTTTTTTCTTGCTCTATCAGAAGCTTTTTAAATAATCATTACTATGATCTGTCCATATTTGGATTTTCTGATGACTTTAAACTAATTTTTATACTTTTTATTAAAGAAAGTAATAAAATCAAATACCGTTAAAACCTATAACAAAGTTATACTTATTTTCGGTATTTTTAAAGTCTATCTTTGAAGGTCAATATCTTTCTAACGAAGCGCGATGGTCCATTTTTTATATGACGTACTAACTTTATCTTGGTTCACTTCATTACCCCTATCATTTACGACCTTCCCTTTCCGGACATTCTGTATATACAGTGTGTTCCAGGATATGGGTTACAAGGCAAAATTTTAGTCCGATTGGTAATATACTACAGGGCTGTTACTGTATAAGTAAATTTTGTAGAGAATTAAATTTTATGTCAAAATAAAAAGTACACATTTTTTCATTACGCATTACATTACAACTTAATTAATGGACAAGTAAAATGTGGGGTTTTTAAAAAAAGTAAATACTAAAACATCTACAGGTCGGATAAGGCAAAGTATAAAATTATTTTACTCCATACAGGATGTCTCAAAAAGTGTGACGTATCAAAGTTATATTTTTTTAAATTGAACACCCTATATTTTATAACGGTTTTATATTCTACATAAAAAAATAATTTAAGTGTTTTAATAGTACCAAGTGTCTAATTTTATTCGTTTTTGTGATATTTGATTGTTTTTCAAAATGCAGGGGTGCAATTAAATTAGTTTTATTTTAACAATATAAACTCCTTATACTTTATAATTTGTTACAAGATTAGGAAAAGCCTGCCTTATCATGCGTAGGTCATATCGAGATCATTGATTATACAGGGTGATCAAAAATTATTTCAATTTTTTAGAAAGTCAAATAGCAATATCTCTCTTATTTTAAATGGAACACCCTGTATTTTTTACAATATATGATGACAAACCAAATGCTCTTTCAAATGGTGTATAGTTGCCTATACCCATCTTTTATACTTTTAAGTAAATTCCGTTTTAACATATTTTTATTCCAAATATCTATTTAAATGTAAGTAGGCTGTGATATAGATATGCCTATTTACTAAGCCGTAATTGAAAAATGTAAATTTGTTGGAAAAAGCACAAAATTAAAAGATTTTGTATTATCTGCCACTATTTTTAAAATTCACAGAAAAAAAAGTTCATTAGTTGCTTATAATGCTACTTCCAATAACACTTATTTCAGCTGAATGTGGTAATGATAACACTGGGGTTTTTAAACAATCCTAATAAATCCTCTGGTCAGTTATGACGATATTCTGTGACCTATAACTAATTTTTTCCATTATCCATAATCACTGTGTCAATTTTTTTAAAGCAACTATTAAGGTTATCAGATGGTTTCTTCTGGAATATTTTTCAGGATTAACTCTAGACTGAAGTAAACCATTTTTTCACATTCTACCAGTATTATATCATCTTGTTGTTGTAGAAGAAGGGTTTTTATTTAAAATCATTGAAATTTCTTTTAAACTGACTAAAACACTAGTAATCAATAGATGGTCGTTGTTATTTTCTTAAGAAAAATATTAATGGCTGCTATGTCACAGCCAACTTTAATTTAAATAAAAATTTGGACTAAAAATTTGTAAAAACAGATTTTACTAAAAAGCAAAAAAGATGGGTATAGGCAACCTATACACCATTTAAAAGAGTATTTTATTTGTCATCATGTGACGTAAAAAATACAGGGTGTTTTATTTAAAATAAGAGAGATATGGCTATTTGATTTTCTGAAAAATTAAAATTATTTTTGATCACCCTGTACAATATTTGATCTTGATTTGACCTACGTATGATATGGCAGACTTTTTAAAATCTTGTTACACATTTCAAAGTTTAAAGTGTTAAAAGTGTTTTCAAAAAATCAAATATCACAAAAACGAATAAAATTAGACACTTAGTACTATAAATAATCTTAAGTTATTTTTTAAAGTAGAATCTAAAACCGTCATAAGATATAGGGTCTTCCATTTAAAAAATATAACTTTGATACGTCACACTTTTTGAGACACCCGATATAGACTAAAATAATTTTATACTGTGGTCTTATCTGACCTGTATATGTTCCAATATTTACTTTTTTAAAAACCCCATGGTTATCCAGCTACAGACAGTGTCGAATATGGTGGGCGACCCTGTATATAATGTATAATAAAAAAATCAGCAAACATCATGTTTTTGCTTTAAATATTTAACTTTAAATTTTGTCATAAAATTTATTTCTCTACACAACTTCCTTATACAATATTGTTCTATTTTTTAAAACAAATGTACTTTATATTTAGCACCGGTATCGGTCGTGTGTGAAAACGATCTTATGTTAGCCCCATTAAGTAAAAGGTCCAGCGTATTTAAATAACACCTAAGAACCGAAGATAACACGAACTGTTTCACAAATAACCAATAATGATGAAAATTTTTGCTGTATACACCTTAAAAATCAGTATCTTAAAATCTGTAGCGTCCTCTATTAAGACATTAAAGTTACCAATAGAAACTAGTTTACCGAAAAGAAAGAATAGAATTACTTTTAACATAAAGATAGTTATGGACCTAATGTGGGGCCTTTTTAAAATGATTGGATTAATTAATTTTAAAATCAGATGGAATTAAAATTATTTTTATTGAAAAAAATATAATTAAACTATTTATAAATATACTTACGAAAATATTATTTTGACTTAACATTTATTTCAATTATTTAAAACAAGTTTGGGTTTATAAACCACTTAAATCATTTAAATTACATAACAATCCTTATCCATTCGTTCTTTACATTAAATCATCAGGATAATCTGTAACTTTTGGAAATTCGTTTACCTTGTTGGCCTCTTCTTGAATCAGTATAATATTTTTTGGATCCTTTTGCCTTTCTTCTAATTCGCTCCTGGCATCTAGGATTTTCTAAAACTATTTCTGGTGGTCTTGGAATTTTCTTTAATTTCCTAGCATCGATTTTTTGGGGTTTATTTTCTACTGGAGATATTTTAAAAGATATTTTTTAATATTTTTTACCATGACATATTGACGAAAATTATTTATAAATTTCATTATATTTTGTTTTTGATGATTAAATATGAAATAATGGAAATTGTTTTTTTTTTGTATACAATTGTAATTTTGATGAATGAAAGTGATGGTTTTCTGACAATGACATAATTAAGGTAAGAGCAATTTTTGATTGCTTTGTAAAAAGTTCTGGTTATGACTATGGTGACCTAGAGGAAGGTGTGTAATCGACATGCTTTAAAACGGGTTGGTTTTTTTAAATTAAATTTCTAAATATGACACTAGAGGATACTGTTGTTGATTATATGATTTCTAGGGATGCTGTATACATTGCATATGTACAAAATTAGTACAAAGATAAAGTAAAAAATAATTATTTTAAAATAAGACATTATAAAGAACAGTACTTAAA
This sequence comes from Listronotus bonariensis, assembly GCA_014170235.1. NCBI lineage: Eukaryota > Metazoa > Arthropoda > Insecta > Coleoptera > Curculionidae > Listronotus > Listronotus bonariensis. The sequence continues at coordinate 22,021 of JACEGR010000518.1, forward strand.
AGAGTTTTTAGTTAACAAGAACAACAAACATTTCTAAGAGTTATAAATTAGGTGCGAAAATTTCCCAAGATCTCTGTTTAATTAAAATACATACCATCATTTAAATTGTATTATGGATTTTTCAGTTTAATCAAATACAATTTATAATTGTCTTTGGTTTTATAATAATCAACGTTTTGTTATTATTATGTAAATTCAGCTCTTATTCCTCTGAAAAAGAAACTATTCACTTATCCCAGTTACTAGGGATAGAAACTTTGGACTAAAAAGTTACAATTATAAATATAATAATGTTTTACCTCTATCTGTTTATTAAAAATTTGTAGAATGATTAAAATATTACTATTTGTACTATACTTGCTTTTCTATCTTTTAACCTTTTTTTTAACTATGTTCAAAAAGGTTTTAATGAAACCAAAGTACTACTGTACTACAAAGTACTACTGTAGTTGCCGGGTTAGTAAATTTTTAACCAACTATTTGGAACGGTGTTTAACGCGGCAAAGACAGTTGGCATATACACGTCGCACCAATTCGAAATTACAATGGGTGATTTTTGCCAATGTGTGAAAAAAGACGGTCTAATGCAAGATCGACGTAAATCGTATCGTATCGACTATAAAAGATATTAATCCATGAGTTTCCTGTCTACACCTCTACCGTCCAGTGTCCTCCACACTGAAACTTGGTTGATAGCATCGAACTGGCACGACGTGTATATCTATCTGGATTCCAAAGAATGAGCCCAGGTCGTCTGCTATTTGTGATACAAAAAAATATCCTACTACTCGCTTCTCTTTAGATACACTTACATTAGTAAAACCTATAGGTTAGACTTGTAACTTAAAATCAAAAAGAGTTTTAAGAAGTTGCCAGTACCCATCTGTTAAATATAAAAATACAGTAAATTTTCTTTTAATTTAAATTCTATTAAACTATTTACCTTATATACAAGAAATAATGACTATTGTCACAAAGCTTTATAAACTACAACAAACAAAAATATTCTACGTTTATTTAGATACATATCATCGCCTTGATAAGAAAACTGCTTAACTCCGTTTAGGTACATAATTTTAAAAGAGGAGGTAGAAATTGAATGCTTACTAAAAAATTATTTTATTGTTACTGAAATGTGATATGTGATATGTAGGTAATTTTAAGAGTTCTACTGTATTCTTTAATTGTGAAATGAACTTATTATATATTTATTGTTTTATTAATAATTTTATTGGAGATAGGCATTCTCCCACAAAACGATTACTTTAGAATAAAAGTTTTTAAAATTTGCCAAATAAAAAAAATTTTAAGTTCCTTTCTCTCCTCCGCCAAAAAAATCTAAGTTTGGAAAGCGAATCCTCTATTTGTATTTTTCATTTGATCAAAATGTTTATTGGTAAATGTTGACGAGTGACAAAATTTCAACTGACTATAACAAAAAAAATATAGATAATTTTGCAAAAATTAGGACTTGTGTATAAAATTTGATAAAATTCACAAAAAAAATACAAATGGGGGATTTGCTTTCAAAACTGTAATTTTCTTAGAGGGGGCGCGGACCAATTTTTTTATTTTTTTTAAACAAATATGTATACCAAAATGTTATAGGGCTCATTTCTTAGTTATTAGATAAAAAGTACTAGCTACGACCTCGAACGTTCTGCAGTCCGTGGAAATACGCCTCGAGGTAAGTTTTAAATGCAAGATAATACAGTTAAAACGAGGAAATTTTTGCTGATTTTGAAATTGAAAATGTTTATAAATTAAAATCACAATGTTACAGTGGTTAAGTTAAAAAAATGTAAAAAACTAAAACCAATATTCTATGGGTGCATTCCACCTGATAACGTTTTTGGTATAAAACTATCATCAGTATTATGTGACAAGACAAAAATCTATTAGTGGAGCATACATAGGCCAAATTTTGGAATTACCAAAATAAAAAATACAATAAATTTAAGAAATATTTTATTAAAATGACAAATTTTTACCTAAAAGGGTGGGAATGGGACATTAAAAAATTGATTTTTAGGAAAAAAACATCCATAAAACCCCAAATAAACATAACAAAAAAATAAAATGCTTTAAAAGTATTATGTCTTTCAAAACAAAAACCTTTCAGCATATGATACACGTGAAAAAATGCAAATTTTTGCATTTTAAAAACATATTTAGATTTCAAGGTTTTTAAAATTTAGTACCTCTTTATTATTTGGTTACTGCCTTTTGGCGTGAACTACTACTTAATGAACAAAACATATGTATAAAAGTCCAGGTTTCCTATGCTTATTTAGGCCACTATCGACTTCTTATCATTTCAAAAAAAAGGCTACTTGGTAATTTAGAAAGACTTTTATCAAAGTATTTTTATTTCGAATATTTTGGAAAATCCGATAGCCTGTAAGAAAAGAAAACAAGAATACAATTTCGGATTTTTACCACAATACATTTTTAGTCTTAAAGTACAATAAAATTCCCATTTTAAAAAGTAACTGGTAAAATATTAGGTAAGAATGTGTTATCTTAAATATACAGTAAGGATATTAAAAGTTCCCCCTTCCCCTTTAATTTTTTAAAATGGGGCAAGATGTCGAGGTCAAATCAATTTTGGGTAAAAGGGTGTCACTTGAACTACTTTTTAGCATAAAAATAATGTCTGTCACGTTATCTAGTACCAAGAGGGCACTAGCAACTTTTTTTTTTAATGGAAAGGGGTGTCATGTAGTACCTCATTTTAAAGGTCCTTAAATTCTCTACTCAACTACACATTCATTTTTGAAAATCGGTCCAGCCGTTCCAGACTTAGGACTACACTTTAAATACTTAAACCGGCGATAAATAGAGAATCAAAAGGCCTTTAAAACGAGATGCTACAAGAACGTCCTTCCCATTTGAAATAAAACGTTGCTAGTGCCCCTGGACACTATGCCACGTGACCGGAATCATTTTTATACCAAAAAGGAGTATAAGTGGCAGCCTTTTACAAAATTTTACCCGATCTCGATGTCCCATTCAAAACACCAAGGGGCGGGAGGACTTTTATTATCCTTATTGTATTTATAATTTAGGTGTGCTAAAATTTTTCATAGACTTAAAAATTTAATAGTTTACATAGTGCATTAAAAATGTAAAATAATATTACAGATGACACGTTATAATTCGTAACATAATATGCAAAAGATTGGTTACAGAGCTTCGAAAAATCCCAGATTTACTCTAAATTTTCTTTAACTTATATTTAAATTTTTAAAACATTTATGACCTTTGTACTTTAATAGTTACTTCAAAGACATCTTAATAATTATATTTTTGCACTTATGAAATACTGTCAAAACGCAGACTATAACAATTAGGTTAGCTTTTCTAACATTTATCTTCAGGGGTGAATATCATCTTTGCATGGAACCAGGTAAACCTTTAATGAGGTATTACTAATTTCCTAATATCCATAACTATATTCCCGTATTCCCGTGAATTAACTAAACATCGTCAAGGGGCTGTAACATACATAAAAGTAAATCCTTTACGCTTATACTGAACAATTTTAAATGACTTACTCTTGGAAGCAAGCAATAATCGCCTGAATGGATTACATATATGCTCAAAACCAGTTTTTTCTTCTTCTATTTTAAAACTTTTTTCACAAAGATCTATTCCTAAATGAGCCCTGTGTTGTTGAAGAGTGGACACAGTTGCCCAAGCCAATAGCTTGCTACCATAATTTAACCATGTCAGGATCCTAATAAAAAAATAGATCTTACCTATTACAATCAAAGTAAAAGAAAAAATATCATTACCATCAATAGAAATTATTAGTATTTAATTATTTAATGCTACTAAAAATACTACTGCTAAAAATACTACTTTTACTTTTTAAGCATACAATTGTTTGCTCGCTAAGTTGCAAGACTGCCTCTAATAGGTATAAGCTCGATGCTTGAAAGTTTAGGAAAGATTTAGTATAGTACATTTCTTAATTAAGTATATGAAGTAACCCTAGTTATAAATTTAAATTATCCACTATAAACTAGAGATTCAAATAATATATTATAAACGTAAGTTTAACAGGTAATTTAGGCACAATTAGCGTAAAGTTAGGTAAAATAGAGTTTAACGCAAGCTTCACTTAAAAATATTTAAATAATTTGCCAGTTTAATACTTACTGACTAAGTTTTAAAGGCCAATATCGCCTTTTTTCGTAATATTTCATATTTAGCAGTTTGTAGCAAAGTAGTATTTTCTATATTTAACATTTAAAACAATAAAACATATATTTTATTGCACATAATAAAAAAATTACTTGTCTTTTAAAATTTTTTTGAGTTTGGTTGATAACCGTTTGATAAACTAACTTAGACGTCATCACATGTCATTCAAAAAAGTTTACATTGTATAAAGCAGTCCGTGTGAAAACCATGTTGCGCAATGTCATTTCATAAATGAACTCTTAAAATGTAAAATGTATTATTTACTATATTTTTACATCAATAAATAGATATTAAACAAAAAATCTTAAAATTTGTACCAATTATGTAAATATTAAACAATAAAAAGTGGTGTTGTGTGGTGTACTTAATATTTGTATTGTTAAATATTTCAATTCCAACAAATACAAAAGTGGAAAAAAGAAAATAAGAATCAAAACTTTAATTACCAGGTAACTTTTCAATACTTTTAGTAGATTTAGGCCATTTAAATTACTATTGGAAGATTATACCAGTGCAAATTTACTTTTTAAGAATTTAACTTTGTATTCTAAGCTAAGTATAGGTAACTTAATAATATTTCAAATTTAGCGGGTCCATCGTTTTTATACTCAAGCAAATCTTGCAATGATTATTGAGACTTTTTCTTTAAATTTTACTTATGTAAATTGCAAACAGAAATAATTTTAGTGACATTAAAAACCAGTTAAATAAAAAAAAATTCATATTTTCTACAAAAAATAGATAAATTCTACTACATAATATTATGCCTAGCAAATTTAAGCTAACTCTTCTATCAAGCTGATGGTTACGCTTTGTAATTTGAAGTGGTAATAGTACAGTTAGACAATCCTAATTGTGTTTAATAATAGTAGAAAAGGATTATAAAGATTTACCCTTATATTTTAAAAGTTTAAATAAAGAATCTATTATCTATTTTTAAGTAATGATTATACAGGATATCTCTAAAAAGTCTGTACAAAATGCTTCCATATGGTCTTTATTGGTTTTATTAGCAGAACCACCGGACGGCGACGTCTACCGATAAAATGAGCAAAAATCGCCGTTAATAACTTATATTTTCGGCGGTTTTCATATATGTACTGAGATAAACCTCCGTGCGGCGCGAATCAGCAACGCCGCCGGCGGTCGTTTAGTCAGTTCCTAAAATATAATTAGAGAATTAAAAACCATATTTCTTGAATTAATGTGTTGTTGTGTGTAAGTGTCAATGTCAAAAACTCTAAATTAAAAGTCATATTCACTAAAAAAATATTTTTTAAAAACATTTATTACCAAAAATTCCATTTCTATTTCGATCAAAAGAGAAAAAAATGTCAAAGTTAATTAGATTTAAACATTACAAGAAAAATTACCTTCAATGTTACTCCAGCACCACATAGCAAGCCTGAAAAGATTGATGCAAGCAAAATACAAAAACTCCTCCGTTAGCAAGTGAGACTTTGGAAACTCCAAATAACTCGGATGAAATTAGAAGAAAGACAAGAAAAATTAAGAAAAATATTGTTCATATTCAGGAAAAGGCAAGTAAGGCTAACGAATTTCAAAAGTAAAGGACATTCCTGATGATTTGATGTAATCTAAATAAATATGTAAGACTAACAATAAGGACACTATCAGGCAAAAATAATAAAGCTTATTTTTTTAAATTAATTTGCTTATTATATTTTATCAAATAACTACGCAAGGTGTAGTAAGAATACTGTACAAAACTGGTTGTCATAATTCTATTTTTATACGACCTAACCTTACTTTGGTATATATTACACAAAAACTTGTAAATTAAAAGTATTTTTTAACAAAAATACCTATATTAAGAGTACTGATAAATATCAAAATACGTTTATTTAGGGTGTCTCAAAACAAGTCAAATGACTAATAAATAAATTGGTAATATAAGCAATTGCACAGGTAGCTCGCTGAAAAATTACTGTTAAAAAATATTGATAATTTTCGGGCAATCTAAGAAAATCTTACTGCACGTCCGTTTTTTTAGTACGCGGTGACCATACAGGGTTTATTTTAATTTTTGTTGTGTGCATCATTTATTTTTCTTTTTATATTATTGATAAAGACTTAAAATTTGTTAAAATAGCTGGACGTTACGTTAATACAAATAACTTGACAATGAAAATTTTGCGTTAGACTTTATACATTTACCTAAATCGACACTTTTTATTATAAATTCATGTTTCTGTCACTAGGCTTTTGCATACTAAACCTACTGGTGAAAACCGTATTTTGCGAAAACTTGCGTCGTTTACTTGCTGAACGTGTTTATAATTTCTTGCGTTTTCCTAAATTCTGAAAACTTTTTTTTATTTTTAGCAGGATTTTTACCACTATATTGGCCAGCTCTTGCTTTATGTGTAACAATTTTACAAATTGCATATATGCTTTTTTGTAAGGTACGCATTTTTTGACATATTTACTCATTTTTGGCAGTTTTAAATGTATATTTTTTTCATTATTTAAATGTTTTAAAAAAATTACCCTTAAAAATGTTTCTTCTTACCTCTTCATAGTTCTTCTAATTCTACTTCTGAGGTATTGGCATATTTTGTTATTTATTCCCTCATATTGGTTAAAAAAGTAGGCCGCGAAAAAAATCGGGGTTTTCTTTAAAACCATCTTAATATAAATTTGGATTTTATTGATTGCTATGAAGCGGAAAACCAAATATATAAGTTAGCATTAAAGCTAAGAAGGGTAAAACAATAATCTTATTTTAACAGCAAACTAGTTTACCTCTGTTGATGGTTTACTTTTTTATTCAGGTTTAGCTTTATTATTTAATATAACAAACGACGATTCTTTTTACGTAAGCCTTTGGGCAGTGAAGCCTACATTTGCTTTCCATAGGCTATTCTTTATCTACCTGTATACAAAAAATGTTTGTTACAAAAATAATAACACATTAATAGGACTGTAATTTAATAAGCTTTTAGGGCAAAATCAACAGAACAAATGATTTCTGGTTAGTTATTGTTATAATAAGATCACTGTTTACTCTCATTTACGTTAGTAAATTATTAATATAAATGGTTTTTTGACATAGCAGTCAGAAAAATATAACTTTTTTTTAGGAAAAACTTTATAATTTTTTTATGGTCTACATTCCAACCAATATTAGAAATGAATGACAAAATATGCAATGTCTCAAAAACGGATTAAACGAAAATAAGGTGTGCTATATATTTTTAAAAAAATATTTTTTAAGCATTTTATAACTAAAAATGTACATGTACATTTAAAATTTTAAAAAGAAATTAGTATGTCAAAAATGCGTAATCTTACAAAAAAATTACAAGCAAACCTGCAATCTACATAAAAAGTTGCAGTAAAAAGTTTTTACAAAATTTGAAAATTTTAAAAATAAAAATTTATAAATAATTAAATGAAACGCAAAAATAAAGAAACACGTTGTAGGGGTTAACCAAAACGACCAGTAAGTTTGGCTTAAACATCTAAGTTTCGCAAATGTGGGGTCAGTTTTTGTGTAAAACATACTAAAAATATGAGTTTCCTAAAAAGCGTTAAATTTGGCTCCAGTACAGAGCCACTATGTAAAAAGGACTTGAGTTGGATATGCTATGTGCGTACGAGCATCATAGGGGTAGTTTTTCCCATGTATTTCTTATGGGAGAAATTTAAGGTTCGATCTGCAGTTTTATCGCCATCCCAAGGCCTAACATAAAATAGGGGATGATTTTAAACCACATGACAGATAGGGGGTAGTTTTATAGATAGGGTAGCACCTGACGTCATCACCTCCAACCATATTCGGAACGACCTATAAATTAATTAAAAAGTCTCTCCTGACCGGGATTCGAACCTCGTACCGCCTGCGGGAGAACCCTAACGCCTTATATATCACTACGCCATAGAGGATCTGATAAGTAAATTGTTAAACGGGGTCCAATTGAAGCCTGAGCTAAGAAAACGGTGCTGTATTTCTAATACGACACTGTTTTTCAAAAATACGGCACCGTTTTTCTAAAATACTGAACTGTTTTTCTAAAATACGGCACCGTTTTTCTTAAATACGGCACCGTTTTTCAAAATACGCACTGTTTTTCTAAAATACGGAACTGTTTTTCTAATATGGCACCGCTTTTTCGAAACATACGGCACTGTTTTTCAAAATACGGCACCGTTTTTCTAAAATACGGCAATCCCCCACTAAAGCCCGCTGCTCGCAGACTTTGGCTGCAGTCCGACAGTCGACATGTCGTTTAAAATTGTCTTTTCGGGTGAATTCGTAGTTACAAAATTCACATTTAAACCTAATTCTGCAAAACAAGTAATAATTAAATAGCTTAAAATTATTAAAATTGTTAAAAATGCTTAATTCGTAATCTCCAAGTCAAGACCTTTCATTTAAACCTGAACAAGACTACTTTCTGACGACCCGTTCGACAAAGCGTTCGGCAAACCGTTCTAATTTGTTGATTTTTTAAATAACTTGTCTGTCAATCATAACAACGGCTGTGTAAGAACTTTGAGGTTATCTGTTTAGGCCCGATTTACTCTCAAATAACATATTTATTAAAAAAATTAGTGTTACTATTAATATAATGATTAAAAATAAATTGTTTAAAAAAGAATGACTAAAATCAAATCACTAGAAGCCAAGATATACGTTAAAACTGTTAAGGCCCTATTTACACTAAAATAACATAATTATTAAAAATTTTAGTATTAATATTTGTAGCTTTATAAAAATTAAATTATTAACAAAAAGAACAACTAAAATCGGTCTACTAGAAACCGAAATATACGTTAAAAACTGTTAAAGCCCTATTTACACTCAAATAACATAATTAATAAAAATTTTAGTACTCAATATTTATAGGCTTATTAAAAATAAATTGTTTAAAAAAAGAATAACTAAAATCGGTCTACTAGAAGCCGAAATATACGTTAAATACTGTTTAAGCCACATTAGCAACAAGCGCAGACCCCTAAATCTAATTTTAGGAAATATACAAAAATTCTTATTTTATTATTTTTAAATATTTGTAAGTCGTAAATTATATTTTTACCGACTAACTGTATTTTTCTTGCTTATAATTATTTTTACCTTCACCATTTTGTCGATATTTTTACAATACTCCACTCACAAAAAGTTTAAGGTTATGGTAATCGTTTAACAACTAAGGTTAACAGGTGAATACCCTTGCGATCGTGGGGGATGTCAGACGTGGGGGCCCGGAGCCCTAAGCGTCGGTCCGAGGCGCGACGTTCATATTTCTAGGTTATTATGTGGCTATGGGAAATTATATACAGCGTTGCCGCTTCGGTTTAATATGCGGTCATCTCCAGGTGTTCAACTAAATTCAGTGTTAGGTCTGGCAACTATGCATTGATTCATTGTTATGCTAATACCCAGGCTTCAATTGGACCCCGTTTAACAATTTACCTATCAGATCCTCTATAGCGTAGTGGTATATGGCCTTGGGTTCACACTTTTTTTTTTTTTTTTTTTAATTGGAAATTGGGTTCTCGCGCAGGCAGTACGGATTCGAATCCCGGTCCAAGCGAGACTTTTTAATTAATTTATAGGTCGTTCCGAATATGGTTAGGTGATGACGTCAGATGCTACACCTATCTATCAGGTGGTTTAAAATCATCCCCTATTTTGGGATGGCGATAAAACTGCAGATCAAACCTTAAATTTCTTCCATAATAAATACATGGGAAAAACTACCCCTATGATGCTCGTACGCACATAGCATATCTACTGACTTGTTTCCAAATTATTACACAGGGTATTTCTTAACTACGGTACGAAACTTTAAGGGGTTATTTTTTACGTAATTTTATAAAGAAAACTTTCTACAAACCAAAGTCTTAAATTGTCTCCTTTTTGAAATACAGGGCGTTATTTTCTTTTTAAGTCGTTATTTTATAAATATCTCAAATACGAAGCCAGATGCGAAAAAATGGACAATACGAAAAAGTTGTATTATTAGTTGCTTTATAGGAAAAAATATGATAACTACGTAAAAAGCCAGTGGCTTACATTTTCTCCTAATAAGATAGGAAATACCCTGTATAATGATTTGCAAACAAGTTTTTTTAGGCTACCTTGTACATTCAACATGTACTTATTTTTGTGGAAATGTATTTTCTTATTATTGAAAAGCTTTCCATTTGGTAAGAACTTCCAAATACACCCTGTATATTTTTAAAAACGACACAAACAAAACAATATGAATGATTAATGTAAAAGTACATTTTTCCTACGACCACATGTGACAATAGCAAATAGCACACTGTGCTCATGCATAGAAAATGCCCCATTTTACACTAGTGATGCAAAGTACTTTACTACGCTAGTATGATGTACAGGGTGGTCCCTAAGTAATGAACAAAAATTTCACTAAAGATTTGTAAAGTTGAAATATTGCGATTTTACTAATCTTACCTAAAGTTAATATAAACTCAGATACCGGGTGTCAGAATTCAAAAATAATTTGAAAATATTTTCAAATTATTTGACACTTTAAAACATTGCCACTAAACTTTGTATCTAAGGGTATGTAGTATTCATATCTGATGTTAGTTTTAAAGTGGTTACTAAAGACGCTATATTGAACAGGCCTATGCTTTCCACAGAAAAAAACTATATTTTGCAAAAATTACTTTCAGCAACCGTTTTCTATATATTTACGGTTATGTTATTGAGTGCAACCCAAAAACGCCTTTAAAAACAGCGTGTTAGCCGTAAATACAACTGCCTACTGCCTTATTATAAACGAATAATTTAATGTATTAATTCATATACTTTTCGGTTGCACTAAACCACTTAAATGCAAAAATCTTAAAAACAGTGAGAGCCTTTTTTGTAAAGAAAGCATAGGAGAAAAATATCCCACTTGAGTTAATTTTGATCCATAATTTTATTTTATTTTAAAATAACAATGTCTTAAAAAACTGCAACTTTTTATTTTTAAAAGTATAATTAATTTTTTCATACCAAAGAATGCGTCTTATTGGGCTTTAAAATTAATGTAACTTTGTATTTTTTATAAATGCATAAATAAAAAAGATATTTTCATTAGATTAAAAAAACAATATGACGGTCTTTTTTATTATTGGAATTGTGCGATCGTGGTAGACTTTGTAGTATGTTTATTTAGAGAGCCTTTCCTACACATAAAAAAATAATAGCTGGTCATTAATTTCGAATACCTTAATATCCAATTTGCCCGTACTATAACATTCATATTGAAATGCACAAATTCTTTACCTTATACTGACACAAACTGTATACCGGGTGACATAGGATGTTGTTACTCCACCAATTTTTTTTAATTTTTAGGAAAAACTAATACACATTTTACAGTATTATTATAGCATAAATTGACATTTTTTGACATTATCACTACCTCAAAATCACTTCCGGTTTTACCGTCAAGTATCGTCAGTATTTCTGCTTTTAATAATTTTTTTTGCTAAGTAGGCTGAAAAATGAAAAAATGAGCTTTAAAGGTAGAAAAATTATTTTCTTCTTCAAGAAATACAAAATACAGTTTGTAATTTCAGTTTTTATTGCGACTAATGGGAGACCATTTAAAATTTCTCAAGCTTTTTAAAAGTAAACACTCCTATTTTATAATATATATTATGTTGTGATATGTCATTGAAAATAAATTGTAGTGTAGAATAAAAAAATAAAAAATTAAATATGGGTGTTTCCATTTAAAATGTTTGGAAAATTTCGAATTTTCTATAATCAATTACATTTAAAAATGAAATTACGAAATATTAATGATTTATTAATAAAAATAATATATTTTACTATCTGCAGAAGTAAAATAGGTTATTCTTTTATTTTCAAAACCTACTACTACTACAGAGCAAAAGAGAATATTCAAAGCAAAAATATTGCGGTACTTGTTTTTTTCAAGCATTTTCTAAAAGCCATTTTAAAAAGAACCATGATATATTAATTAAAATGTAATTTTATACAGAATACAAATATAGAAAAAAATTAGGCACTCGTTTAAAAATAAGAAAGATCATGATGCTTCTGGTTAAACTAAAAGTGATTTTGAGGTTGTGATAATGTCAGAAAATATAAATTTATGCTATAATATTACCGCAAATGTTTTATTAGTTTTCCTTGAAAACTAAAATTAGAGGAAAAACAACGGTATGAAAGACAAATAATACTAATAATTTAATTTTGGGTGCAGAATTTTTGAATTTTAAAATTAATAATAGGATCCGACTAAAATAAAAATTAAATATATTCCATTTAAAAAGAAACTTCTTAATTATTATTTCGTAAATAAAACATAAAATTATTATACAGGGTGTCCGGTAAGTAAACAAAATAATATTAAAAGAGCTGGTAAAACAACTCATAAGCATCACAAAAAACGTTAAACGACCTCACTAAAAATCGACTGTTCTCGAGATATTAGCACTTTGTTATTATTTTTACACTTTTGAACCACATCATATCATATAACGATTTTTATAAACGCGTCTGCTATTTTAGATAATTTAAAGTTTTTATAAGAAATTACTTTTTTTCAAAATATTAATTATAAAACAGTTACAGGTTTAGTTAAGTTTATTCGTGGCCACACTCTGAAGATTTTCGGAGGTAACTTTTAGTTAATTGTTGGTCTTTAATTAATGAAATGGCTATTTACTACTACAAAACTAAAATTTAAATTAAAAAATATGCCAATATCTTGAAAACCAACGTTTTTTTACTAAGGTAATTTTATATATTTTTTTGTGCTTATGGGCCTTTTTATCAGCCCCTTCAGTATTATCGTTGACTTGCCGGACACCCTGTATATATAAATATAACCAGTAACACCTGGTATATTAACTAAAATATTGCTATTTTTAATTATTATATTAATAATTAATTTATTATTATTAATGTGTTAAATATACCTAAGTAAGTCGTGTATATTAAAAAACTTCTAAAACAAAAATAATTATAAAATCCTAATAACCCTTTTAAAATTCATATTTTTTCACTGTTTATTAAAATACTTTTTTTTCTTCAGATTTTAAATAAACATAAACCTGATATGCAACTTTTACGGGGTGTTTCTAAACTAATTTAAAACATTTTTTAAGGTGATTCCTTGTTTAAAATAAAGGGAGTTTGCTTTAAAACATGTGGTCAAAAGGAAACCATTAGAGAGATATGGCGATATTAAAATAACGTTTTTAATCTTTATCTCAAAAACAAAAAGCGTTAAAATATTGAAATGCTACAAATATACTGCCATTACAAAAATACACTTTTTAAATATTTTTGCACTTTTTAAAATTATTGGTGGTGGAAATAGACCCCAGAAAAAACCTCTTTCTTGCTAACCAAATTTAAAAAGATACTTATGCAATGCCTCGAAAAATGAAAATTTGGATTGCCCAGATTTTTAAAAACCTTTTTAATTCCTGTATTTTTTTAATAAAGTTACCAGTTTTAAATTAAAAAAATTAAATGTAAATCATAACGTGCCGAGACGGGAAAATTTATTTCATAAAAGAATATTGATCCGCTGTCACCTAAAAAAGCATTGGTTATATTTCTTTATTTGACATTACTGTGTTGAAATACAACAGTCCTTTTGTTTTTAGAAAAAAGTCGTCTTCTTGGTATATTTTTTTCGATATCTCCCTTAGGGTGACATTTTATCAAATCCTCCAAATGAATATTTCCTAATGATTTTGGTTTTTCCAACAACAAATAATTAGTAAAAAGTATTTATTTTAGATTACTATTATAACAGTTTGTTAAATGTAAAGTTTCAGTACTAACTGATAACCATTATAAAGTTTTACAACATATGCACTAGAATTTACCAAGTATACCTTTTTTAATATTTTTTCTTTTTTTTTTTCTTAGTATCGTTTTGACGTACCTGACGTACTACATGACAGAAAAAATGAAACAAACTTAGAAAATTAATTTTATACCATTAATTACTTTTTGTTTATTTTTGCGAAATAAAATTTTATTTTTAAAATACTATAAGAGCTTTTATTTTACATATTTTAATCCACCTACAATAGTAGAATTGTCTGGCTTTAATATTAAATTGATTTTTCAAGTCACAGGTCATACTTTGTGCTTTTCCAAAATAATTTACTTTTGGTAATTAAAGTACATTTATTAATTCTGTAAGTTAAAAACTTAAATTTAAACAAATATTAAATTGTTTTACACCTTGAATGTATGCATTTCTTTGCTCATCGGGGACAATTTTTTGTTTAATCACTGCAAAGCAGCAAATATTTACAAAACCTTTTAAAATCAAAATACACAAAAATATTAGTACCTAAATAAACATCTATCAAAAATAATGCACAAGGAAAACTTACTGAAATTCGACTGTTGCAAAAACGGAACCCTGGGTGAAAGCATGATTTTTTCAGCTGTATTTTTGTCGCACTCTTTTGGCGTTAGTTTAGTGTGCCTGTGACCATTGAAAAGTTACTTGTAGTACCCAACTGCAAGATGGCTAACCAGTATCATACTCAGAAAGTATAAGAAATTGCTTTTAAGCAATTGTTACGATTAAAAGCAACCACTATAACATTTAGCGAGTTAATATAACAAAAAAAAACCGCAAGGACAAAAACAACATGTAATTTAATGCTACAAGATACATATGGGAGAGGTAGACCATCATGAGAGGAGTATAGTAGTAAAATGCTGGACAATTTACCATGAAGTAAACTTAAAATAACTTAATTCTAAGTCTCAAGTAATGTGTCGTTTGCTAAAACTAATAACTCCCACTAGCTTAAATAAAGACCTTTAACCTTAAAGGTACTCGACGAGGTTCAATTTAAAAATACTGGGTACATGAAAACCAAATCCAACACCAAGTCACAGCGCACATGTAAAATTTGTTATAGCACCACCAGAGTTTTTATGTGTAAAAGATTCGAGGTTTATCTTCATACTCAATATTTTTAAAACCATTATTTACAGTAAAAATTAGGTACATTTTTTATTTAAGTTCATGGTTTTGATCAATGCTGCGAAAACACAAAACCATTTTTCTTAAATATTTTTTAAAATATCTTTTTTTTTTTTGGATGTTGCATAATATTTTTAGGAGTTTAAATAGGCAAAACAAATGTTTGTTGTTTTATTTAATTCAAATTTTAAAGGTTTAAAAATGGGTTTAAGGTCAAAATCACTAGGATCTTTCTCTCTCTTTTATTTATATTAAAACACTTCGGTAACGTTTATTAAAGCTAATTATACTAGATATTGGCAGTGTTACATCATTTGTTTCCTCCGTGGCGCAGTGGACAGAGCTTTGATCTTTGAAGCCGGAAGTCGCCGGTTCGATTTCCAGCGGGGAGACATATTTAGGTAATAGTTATTTAAAAATAACGAACGTGGTGACACTACCGCGTTATCTAAAAGGTGCTGTGAAATGCATAACTGCATGTTTTAGTGCTTGGACAAAGTTGACAAAACAGGGGAAACGATGGGTTAAAGATCTAATAACCCCTAATTACCCAGTTCCGGATTAACCTATTGAAATCTAAAATTAAGCGACTTGGCAACGTGCAAATTTAGAACATAATAACATTTTATAATCGAGTTTTGCTTTCTCTTGTTGCAGTTAATATTTTATTTTTTGAAGAATTTTTATGATTTATGGGATAAATGTAATAAAAAATAAGGAAATAGTTAGTCTACAACTCGTGTTAAGCGTTTAAGTGGTTGCCTTCATGAATTTCGTTAAAAATTCAGCAATGAATTAAACGTGCGAAGTCAGTTTTGGTTTATCTGCAGTTCAAGTCTAAATAACGAAGAATTTATGCTTTATGGCTATGTATAAAGTTTCTCGAAACACTGACTATTATCCTACTTTGTGTAATTTAGGTTGTCAGACAATGATGCCTAATATTTTTCGTGAAATGTATTAAATAATTTGGTAATTTATGTAAAAATTCTTCGCCAAATTGAATGTAGATACCCATTTTTATCAGCTGTTGGACCGAATTGCAACACTGTGCTCCTTAACTTGAATTCCCAATAAGCAAATTAAGCAATTACTTAGGACATCACGTTGTGTTTGTTGTTTAAAAAATCGATTAGTAAAACGGATATGTTGTATGATTGAAAAGGTGGTGACCTTTGTTTTCTGCTTTTTAAAAAGTTTTGGGTTAGTGAAAAGAAATGTTGTATGTTGTAAAGAGGTGACGACCTTTTTTTTCTTTGGTCCTTAAAATTTTTATGGCTAGGGGTACCACAGATGTAAACTGCTTAGGGCATTAGAAAGTGTTAATCTGGCACTGATTTTACTTTTAAACCGATGGTATTAGTCTTAGGCCGTGTTTTCAACGGCTACTTTTTAAGTTGATATTGACTACAAAAAGTGGTTTGATGGTAGCCAATCCGACCACAAAAAGTAGTTTGTCTAGCCGCTGAATTTGTTTTCCAGTCAGTAGACGGGATCGGTGACTAACGGCGACCGAAGTTTAATTGTGGTTGTCAAAACGCCCTACGCGGGCAAAGGAGTAAAATTTTAGCATTGTTGAAAACGAAACTGCAAACTGGCGACAGTAGACCACACCCAAACCACTTTTTGTGGTCCATATCAACTTTAAAAAGCAGCCCGTGGAAACATGGCCTAAGATTTGAATAGCGACCTAATCCTATCTGTTAAGCGCATAAAAACTATTTTACAATAAACATGGTGTTTAAACAAAGGTATTGCTACAGGGTTGACTAAGAAAATATGGTGAAAGCTCCATTAAAATTTATTAAATACCCTTACAATTTGTGACACTTCCTATACAATGGCTTTTTTACTCTACGTAACAGTACTAGTATATCACCAAATTTTTTCTTTTTTTTATTTTTTTAATAAAGCTATGGGAAACTGTTTAAATTTAAAATTTTGAAAAATTGCTACAATTTTTTATGAACTAGCCCAAGAATGTATGTAGAAGAAAGGGATTACATTTTATAAAATATTATATTTAACTATTATACAAAGTGTATAAGAAATTTTAAGTTTAGTTTTTTTTTGTTTAATTAAAATATAACCTTGACCATAATTTTTGAGGTAAACCTTTGTTTGAATACTATATTTATTCTAAAATGGTTTTTATTTGGTAAACAGATGGGCTTGGGTCAGCTTCCTATTTGGACCTTAGAATATACAATGAGGACTTAAAAGAGCATATCTGTGATTATTTCTACTAAATAATAGCGATTAAAAAAGTATTAGGCCTCTGACATGATACTAAGCGTCAGCGGCCAGCATTAAGCGAAAAATGTGAAAGCGCTGTTTTTGATCTTTATGCAAGAAGATAAGAACGCTGGCCGCTGACTCTTAGTATTGGGTCTCAGGCCTTACATATAAAACCATGCTTTATTTTTATAGCAATTTAATTTTTTAACTTAAATAAAGCTAAGTTTAATAAAAATATAAACACATTTTTTTTTTAAATTATATTGGGGTATACAATTAGGAAGTAAAACTGGTTTTATAGATTAACGTTTCTGTGTTCGTTTGCCATTTGACGTTTTCAGTTAAGGAGATAAAACAACAAATTTCCATTGGAGATATGCTCTATATTGGTTAAGCGGATTCATTTATTGGATGGTCTTCTTGTTGGGTACACGCCTGGAAAGAATGGGACCGCTTCGGTCCTGGTCCCGGGGTATACGAGCTGACCCTGTTCCCCTATTGACCCTTATGGACTGGCCGGTCGCCTGAAACAAAATAAAAGAAAACCTTCCAAAAAAACAAAAAATTCTAATTAAAAAACGACGTTTCGGTGGCAAGTCTACCACCGTTGTCAAGTTAAAAAGTAAGTTAAAAAATAAAAATAAAATAATAACTAATATTTAAATTTAAATATGATTAAAATTTAGATTATTTTTGTATCGCAAACTGAAAATAGTTTGACATATGTGTCATGAGTGACATAAGTAACTGGTGTATTAATTATTTGTAAGACAAAAAAGTTTGTTGATTTTTAGTTTTCCTGAAGATACACAATTATCTTTATTTAGTAATATATATGCACTTTCTTTGATTTTTGATTTTGTGTTTTTAGAACAAGTTTTCTTTGCTAAAATACTTGAAGCATCCCAGTTTATTCTATGATTGTTATCAAATGCGTGTTGGCTGATTTTTGATTTATGAAATTCTTAAATGATCTGTGTTCTTTTATGCGTTTAGCTAATGGTTTACAAGTTTCACCTATATATTTGTGTTTTAAAGATTGTGCGAATATTAAATTTATTTCCTATTCGTTGAATTCTATTTGATAGTCTGGGAATGTATGGTAAAAATAAATTTGTAATAGGTCTATTTTGATTTTGTCTTATATTTGGATTTTCAAATTCAAAAAAACAATTATTTATAAAATCAAGAGGATAATTATTTTGAATTTAAGTATCTATTTGTATGTGTAGGTTTTCTGTAAATTTTTATTTCGAAATTGTTTAAACCTTTTTTTATTAAAATGTCAAGAAAAGGTAGTTGTAAGTTGTTTTCTTTTTCTAAAGTAAACCTAATGGTTGGTTCCTGTGTATTAATGTGTCTTAAAAAATGATTCAAACAGTCTTCGACATATTGGTATATAGAAAAGATGTCATCTATATATATAGATATATATATATATATATACATATATATATATATATATATATATATATATATATATATATATATATATATATATATATATATATATATATATATATATATATATATATATATATATATATAAATAAAGATAATTGTGTAGCATTAATTTCAGTTAATTTAAATAACACTTGGTTGCCTTTTCTCGATACTGAAGTATCTTCAGGAAACTAAAAATCAACTAACTTATTACCTTTTTTGTCTTACAAATAATAAATACACCAGATACTTATGTCACTCATGACACATATGTTAAACTATTTTCAGTTTGCGATACAAAAATAATCTAAATTTTAATCATTTTTAATTTAAATATTAGTTAATATTTTATTTTTATTTTTTAACTTGACAAAGGTGGCAGACTTGCCACCGAAACGTAGTTTTCTAATTATAATTTTTTGGGTTTTTTGGGTTTTTTTTTATTTTGTTTTAGGCGACCGGCCAGTTGCCAGTTCATGGGGTCAATAGGGCTGAACAGGGTCAGCTCGTATACCCCGGGACCAGGACCGAAGTGGTACCATTCTTTCC
This sequence comes from Listronotus bonariensis, assembly GCA_014170235.1. Lineage (NCBI taxonomy): Eukaryota > Metazoa > Arthropoda > Insecta > Coleoptera > Curculionidae > Listronotus > Listronotus bonariensis. The sequence continues at coordinate 41,445 of JACEGR010000518.1, forward strand.
AGGCGTTTACCCAAATTATTAAATAAAGATAATTGTGTAGCATCAATTTCAGTTAATTTAAATAACACTTGGTTGCCTTTGCTTGATACTGAAGTATCTTCAGGAAAACTCAAAATCAACTAACTTATTACGTTTTTTGTCTTACAAATAATTAATTTACCAGTTACTTATGTCACTCATGACACATATGTCAAACTATTTTCAGTTTGCGATACAAAAATAGTCTAAATTTTAATCATATTTAAATTTAAATATTAGTTACTATTTTATTTTTATTTTTTAACTTACTTTTTAACTTGACAAAGGTGGCAGACTTGCCACCGAAACGTCGTTTTTTAATTATAATTTTTTGGGTTTTTGGGGGTTTTTCTTTTATTTTGTTTTAGGCGACCGGCCAGTTCATAGGGGTCAATAGGGCTGAACAGGGTCAGCTCGTATACCCTGGGACCAGGACCGAAGCGGTCCCATTTTTTCCAAGCGTTTCCCCAACAAGAAGACCATCCAACAAATTTTCATTTGTCAATTTATACTTTCTGTTTACTGTTTCCATATACCATATTAAAAGCCGAAACCTCAAACGGCGATCAGAAACGGACACGGCAATCTATAAATTCAGCTCAATACTTATTAATAAGTCAATATAAAAAATAAACGCCTTTTTTCATCAGTTAGCTTGTTGCTGTAATAACCTCCATATAATCTTAATTAATCGCTAAAAAATATTGTTTGCACCCCATAAAAATAAAATTGGCTGCGCTGGCTGGCTGGCTTTTTAACGATGTTTTGTTTCACTCTTTCATTATGTACCTAAATTAAAAATATTTTTTAAACCGGTATTCCTTTTGTTTGTTACCGCTTTTAATGTTTAATAATTTTAGTAAATTAAATTAAATTTTGGTAACCACAAAACTGGGTTGAAATATCTATAAAGTCTTATTTATACCTATTTTGTTAATTAGAGCAGGTATATAGGTAAATAATTTCAAATAGTATTTATAGTTGTCAAAAACATTTGCAACAATTAAACATTTTGTTTAATTGGGTTAATTAATATAGTTAATAAAGTATTTTGTAAAATTCCTAAAACATCTTAAAACTCGCAAATAAAAAAAAAAAGAAAAAAGGTGCGGTAAGAAAATAAGGGTCGTATTTCTGAGCTGATTAAATTAAAAAAGTTTTTATAAACATGGGTCCTCAAATTTGTCATTCCCAAGATACAGGGCGTTATAAAAAACTTTTTAAGTAAAATGTGTTTAGCTTGATAAATATAGACGTTAATCAATTATCTGTTGTCGTGGTTACATAATTGCTAATAAGAAGTTATAACTTTTAATTTTTAAAAGTAAATATTGCGCTAGTGTTTATTGTATTGTCCATAAATATACAAATTACCGGATTTTTTTTGTAAAGCTAAGCAAGTTACGTAAACATTTAAAAACCCTGTATCAAACAGCAAAATTAGACAAATTTATGCATAAATTATAATACTGAACCCAATTGCATATTCATTACATATTTTTAAATAAATTTTTGAACAGCTTTTGAAAAATAAGACATGTAAAAAAAAATTGCTGATAGATTATAGGCAAATAAAAATAAAAATAAAGGTAGTTTTGTCGTGGTCTATTTTCAGATTTTTGTAACTTTTTGAAGCCCCTGTACAATACAAAAAAAATGTCAACGTGGATCTTGGTTTTTTTAGAAGCAAAAGCAGTTGCCATACACAACTTTCTTAAACATTTAAATTTTGGGTAAAGTCCATCCGTGGACAATGTGGTAAACTTTTTACCAAAAACTTACTGTTAAACTGGCTAAAAATGTTAAAAACTTTTTAGTAAACTAAAATGACCGATTGACAGTTTTAAGTTTGAGATTACTTTTGTAAAAACAAATTAACTGGTAAAAGATACACCTATTAAGTATCATAACCAGTCAAGAAAGTAGTATGTGTTTACCCATATAATAAGTATTTTATAGTTTATTTGCTTTCTGAAAGTTTAAATTAAACACACTATTATTTGGCTTTTTTCACATTATATAAAAATTTTAATTTTCTTAAAATGTTTATAAACCTTTTTTTGGAGAAAAGCCAAATAATTTTTTGTTCAAGTTAAAACTGTATCCCCAAAAAAATCGTTTTAAGATTTAAAATTAAATGAATTTAATTTTAAATATATAATGTTAAAGCACATTTTGTAAAAATACCGACCTTTCCTTACTTCATTTGCATGATAAATTAATTAAATAATGAATTCAGGCAAATTGCTTAAAGGAAACCATAAAAGTACAGAGAATCTTTTAGGCGAAAAAACGGCTTAGGTATTAATCTTTAATAATGGTTACAGATGACTCCATTTGTTTTGGGGCCGTCGCAATAAAGCTGTGTTCTGTACTTAATAAAAATAGAAAGCCATATCTGCCAAAAAGAATTGCACGCTTAAAAAAGTTATTTACGATTTAATGTTATTTATATCTGACTGAGGTTGTTTAACATCCAATTTGGAATATTAAAACTAACGATGCAAAGCAAAATTGGCGATCATGTTATGGGTTAAAATAAGCGTTATAACTAAAAATTTACATTTTTTATGTTACCTTTTTAAATAAATAAATAAATCAAAAAGAATTGAAAATGTAATAAAAAACAAGTAAATATAAACAAGAAATATTTACAAAATTAAACAATAGACTTATAACAACCACAAAAAGTTCTTTTTCTATCCCCATTAAAGTAAAAAAAATCAATATTTGAAATTTTAATATACTGGGTGACAGCAAAATCAATGTTTAATTATTTTCCAATTACACCGAAAGTGGCAAAGTTTTCACATTTTAAATGGTATACCCCGTATAGTTTTAAAAATTTAAATGTTATAAGCTCTTTTTGTACTAAACCCGTCCTATATAATGTTTTTTTTGTAACTCCAAATTTCAAATAGCCGCGCAATATTAAGTTGTACATGTATGAAAAAACAAATCCATATAATAAATTATTTAATATTGATTTTGGTGTCTTAAAATATAAATTTTAGCAAAAGATTACTTGGCTTTTTCCAAAATATAAAGTGTGGGCCCTTACAACATTACAAATTATTGTTAAAAATAAGTTTGATTTTTGTCCCTTATAAGCACCGTAAATGTAATCTTTATCACAATTATTACATAATATGCCTTTAAATTTACTAAGGATATTTCCAATTGATACTTACAAATAAGTAAAGAAAAGTAAATAAAAATTACATGGATAACCTATAAATGGTGACAGAACAAGCATGTTTAGATACATACACATTTTTAACCAGCTACTTAATAAATTAATTATTTGTGACAAGGCAAATTTTTTATACATGGTGTCTGGAAAGTCGGCGATACTACTAGGGGGATGATAGAGCAGCTCATAAGCGTCAAAAAAATGATTTTAATAAAAAATTGTTGGTTTTCGGGATATTGGCATTAAAAATTCGTTAAAATTGAATTTTTGATCGAGTTTTTAAATGTCACGCCCATTACTATTTTTAAAATTGAATTTCAGTTATGAAGCACTGAATATCCATTTCATTAAATAAAGACTAACATTAAATTTAAAGTTCTCTGCGAAAAATCTTCAGTGTGTCCACGGATGGACTTAACTATACCTGTAACTTTTTTATATTTGATATAAAAAAAAGGTTATTTCTTATACAAACTTAAGCACTTTCTGAAATAGCAGAAGCGTTTATAAGAATAACCATATGATATACAGGGCGTCTCAAAAGTAAAAAATTATTATAAAAGTTTCAATCTCTTTTAAAATCGATTTTTACTAAGATTATTTTATGTTTTTTTCTGGATGCCTATAAGTTGTTTTACTTTATTAATATCGTTGGCTTTCCGGTTACCCTATAGATATTAGTATACAAAAGAACTTATTTTAGAGTAAACGAACTTTTAAGAACCATTTTCTGACAAATTGTAAATTAAAAAGTTGTTTATTGGTTGCACACCTAAATAATCCACTATACTTATATTTTGAAATTTTCTGAATCTAAAAACGTTTCTCTGTTAAAATATCTTTATAAAATGTTGAAAGATTATTGTGTGCATTAAATTCTAAAAAATGCTGCTAAAAAGACAAGCAAAAGGAAATAAATATAAAACTGTCATCAAATATGCCTTTTATTAAAATAGTTTTCATAAATTTTTCCCCGAAACAGCTTTTCCGCGATAAAAGATGAATATTTTGATTAAGAAAGAATGTAGAAAGAGAACATATTAGAAGACGCCATAAGAAAGCATGCAAATTTGGTCGTTTTTGTCCTCATTCAAGATTTCTGTGACTTTATGTTTATTGTTCTGATATAAAATGAAGACCATAAAAATTGTCTCCAAATCTTGATTATAGTTAACTACATCAATCGTAAATCCCAAATGGCATTATACTATAAAAATAACAATTAACCTTTTTTTTACAAAAAAAAATTAAACTCATATAATATGGCGGCATAGTACTCCACTATACAGGAGTCTCTCAAAAAGGTCAGTACAAAATGTGACCATAGACTCCTTGGGTCAAAATACAACGAACTAATGTAATTTATCTTACTCAAAAAATTTATCGTTTGCAAGATACAAGGTGTAAAAGTTTTTATTTTATTTTGAGTTTTTAATAATACATTTTATTTAACACAAGACATTTTTCTTAAAAAATAAAGTTTTAGAAGGTTTTTAAAGTGGGAATCAAAATATGTTAATATTTTTGTCGTAAAATCTAGAAGGCGCTACCTGCAGTTCTTTGCTAAGGTTCAAAGTGTCATCACTTTTTTTGCCTCGGTATAATATAAATTTAGTAAAGAATTTTTATTCTTTTATATTTTTTGCACAAAAAGGTATACCTGATATAGCTACGGCCAGTGGCGCAACAAACCTCTGACTTTTGGGGTGGCTTAAGCCCCTATTTATAAAGTATAATTGTCGAAAAACGCTAATATACAGGGTGATTATTTTTAAGTCAGCACTATTTCTAAAAATGCCAGTTTACTATCAAATTTCCGAGAATAGTCATATTTCCGAAACTATTAAAAATTGTATATAACACATGAGGACTTTTTTAATGGTCTTTTATAGATATTTCTAATAGTAATATAATATACAAGGTGTTCCATTTAAAAAAGTATATTTTTGCAATAAATCAAAAACCCGATGTTTAATTGTTTTTTGTTGGGATCATGTTAATAAGCGGAAAAAATGCTACTACTTTGCCAATTTACCCGACTTCGTATCTCAAATATTAAAGAAGTTAGCAATGGTGCCGACTTAAAAATGATCACCCTGTATATTAAATGTTCAATAATTTTTGGGTGACTCATTTTCATCATGGGTGGGCTAAGCCCCCTATCCCTCTACCCCTAATTGCGCCTATGCTGCGGGCAACCGTTTGTGAGATATTTCAGATTAAATATTTTATTTCATACAAAAGTTTGCCATAGCATTTATTCACGCTTTATCAGGCCACCTAGTGATCTCTAAAATATATATATATATATATATTAAAAACCCAAAAACCAAAAAAATAACGTGGATGTTTAAGTTTAAATATTTGACCTGATGTTTCATAGCTTGCGTCGCGTCGGTAAAAATAATTATTCCATATATATATATATATATATATATATATATATATATATATATATATATATATATATACAAAATGCTATCACAAATTATTTGGCCAAAAATACAACGATTTTATGTATTTAACCTTAGTCGAGAGGTTGCTGTTTTGCAAATTACAGGGTGTCAGATTTATTATATTTTTTTACTTGGATACCATGTATTTTGCAAACCAATAACTTCTTAAATAAGACAAATTTTGTTTATTCGTTGTATTTTGGCGCAGAAATTGTATTATCAATTTGTACAGACCTTATAAAAACACTGGGTGTCCTAAATAAAGCGCAAAGAAATGTAAAGGACATTATTTATGTGAAATAAAACGTTTAATCTAAAATATCTCAGAAACGGTTGCTCCTAGCGATATTTACCGGGTATACCTTTTTTGTGCAAAAATTATGGAATAATAATAATAATAATCTACTGGTATCATAACATATCAAGGAAAAAAAGTAAGGAACCTTTGAACAAAAGCAAAGTACTGCAGGTGGCTTCCTCTACAATAAACAGCAAAATATGAGTAACTTTTGATTTCTTACATAAAAAAAAACCGTATAACAAATTTTATAAAAAATTGCAATAATAAATAAAATATTTATAAATACCTAAAATTAAAAAAAAAAATCCTTGACATCCTGTATCTTGCAAACGATTAACTTTTTGACTAAGGTAAATTGCGGTAGATCGTTCTATTTTTGGTCAAGGAGTCTATGGCAGAATTTTTACAGACCTTTTGGAGACACCCTGTATAATTAGCATTTTTATCATAACAAGCCAATTCGCATAATTACTACATTTTTGGGTATTCGTCTATAAGAATCCTGAAACATGCTAAATTTAATATTCAGGGGGATACATTTTTGTGTCAAAATTTTCTATCCTCACCAACTTATATCTCAACAAATTTAAATTGAAAGAAGCAGAGTTAATTTAATTTAATTTTCTTGTATAATTGTTTGGCTTTTGTTATAATCGGTTTACTAATCCTCGAATTTACTCTTACCACTCACTTTTTTAAACTTTTTTATTATTAAAATAAATTTTAATTTTTTGTTAAGTATATTGCACAGTTGCCTATTGTTCTTTTACTTCAGGTAACTTTTTATATTTTAAGATGTGACTATCTACTTTTTTCGTAACTATTTGGTCCAAATTTTAATGTTTTATTACTACTGGGTTACCCATTTCAAAAAGCTTGGATTTCTTTTCCGAGCCAGAAAGTATTTTCTCCTTTCAATTTATACACTTTGTGTGTGCCCCAAATTCGACCCTCTCTGGAATATTGTTCTCATGCCTGGGGAATGGCATTCCCTACAACCCTCAGCATTCTTGATGTCATTTAAAGAAGGACTGTTCGTCTTATTAATGATCCTTTACTTACTCAAAGACTTCCTTCTCTTGCCCATCGTCGATCTGTGGGAGATCTATCGCTCTTTTACAGATACTTTTACGGCTTCTGACCCGACGAATTAGTATAGTACCTCCTCTTGCAGCTCCCAACAGAGAAACTCATGGTGCCGCACGTATGCATCCCTATATGGTCCAATTGGACAGGCCTCGAACTTCCCATTTCGTTCGTTCTTTTATCCCTAGAGTTTCTAGGCTGTAGAACCTACTGCCAGCGAAGGTCATTCCTTCTCCTCCAAATCTTTAAGTTTTTAAGTCGCGTGTTAACAAATTTTCTCTTACCTTGCTTAAGACACCCACGGTACGTTAGTATTTAGGCTTTTAGCCTTTGTCGATTGTTCACAGACAAAAAAAATAAATAAAAAAAAGGATTACGCATGTGGCAAAATGTTGCAAAACGGGTGACTTTGTGTTGTTTAAGGGTTATAAAAAAAATGCAATTGTTTTAATAACTAAAAATACCTACTTAAAAAACTTTAAATGAAAAGTTTTGCTAAAAAACACAGTTGTAAAGTATTTTCTTGACCTGGTCTATTGTAGTTGCAATCGGATAATTAATAAGCGCTGACTTCTTCTTGTTATTTTTTTAACTAAGTTAAAACAAAAAAAAAAACAAAAAAAATGTTAATCGCCAAATTTTTTAATTTATTAAAAAAAAAAAACGTTTTAACACTTTAGATCTAAATTGTTTCTAATAAAATAAAATATTAAATATCTTAGTTTTATTCTGAACACTTAATTCGCAAATTAGTTGGTTTTTAAACCAAATTAAATTGGAAAATTATTGCGTAAAAACTATTAAGTTAATTTTAATGATTTGTACCTATATATTTACCGATAATATAATCATTTTCCAAGTTTCTTTAAATCTACGGGCATAGAAGGAAAAAATACGTTTTTTGATTTTTTTATTTAACAAATTTTTTATAAACAAAATATTTTAAATAAAAAAATGATTAAATAAACTCTACCAGTTTAGGTTTTTTTGTTTAGCAAATCGGGTTTTCATAACGAAAAGCTGCCAATTTTTTACCATAAATAAATTTATTTTAAATTTTATGTTAGTGCCTATAAGGATTTTAAAACCATTTAAAGTTAGTTCTTATGAAATAAAATGGGTAACATTTGTTTGGGTTTAACCAAGCCCCCTATAAGATATTATTTATTATGTTCCTTATATAAGAAAGTCCTATATTTTTAAAATATTATCTAAACATGTACAAACATTCTTTAAAGATTATTTAATTTTAACTAGAAAAACAATTGTTAAAACTTTAATCCGATTTTTTAAAATCCTTTAATGGAGATCATGATCATTAACTGTATTTTCGACGCTTTATTTTATTAAATGCAACTGTTAAATATAGTCCCTGGGTTTTTATCGGCTAAAGTTGTCGTGTTTGGCGACTTTAATGTCCATAATAAGGATTAGCTGGGCTCTTTAAAATCTAACTCCCAAGGCAGAGCAGCCGAAATCTTCGCAGTCAGTAACTCTCTTACCAACCTTATTATGGAACCCACCTACTTTCCTAATGTCCCAAATCATACTTCAAATTCCCCAGATCTCTTTTTACCACCAACCCCGAATTCTATCAAGCATCTGTTACAGCTCCCCTAGGTCGCTCAGATCATGGCTTAGTTACTATTTCTTACCCTGCACATCCCGAGGTAAATGAATGCATGCCACCACGCATCGTATGGCACTAAAACTCAGCCGACTAGAATGGCCTGAGATACTTTCTCGCCACTTACCCCTGGGATTTCATTTGCTTTTCTTCTCGTGATCCTTCTGAAATTTGAAATCAACTAACTGAATCAATTCAATTGGGCATTGAAACCTATATTCCACACACTAGCAAAAACCCCAAACAATCCAATAATAAACCCTGGTTTTCCAAATCTTTTGATAAAGCTATAATTTTAAAAGTTCAGGCTCACAAAAAGTTTCTACAGGATCCTAGTCCCAAAAATCGACCGGCCAGCATTAAAGCAAGAAACTACTACAATCAAACAATTTCTGAAGCCAAAGACTCCTTTGACAACTATATTTAGGTAGAATAGCATTGCTAGACCTCGCCACCATTTTTTGTATTTTTTCTGTTTTTGTATTCTAATTTTATATTGAAATAAAAGACCTCTTTATTTATTTATTTATATTAAAAACAAAGTTCCTTCTTGCTCAAATGGCAGCAAATCTTTCTGGTTCTTTGCGAAAAACATAAGTAGGAATTTTTGTACAAGTTCTTTTCCACCACCAACTTTGGAAGATAAAATTATTTCTACCTCTAAAGAAAAGGCAGAACTATTTGCTAAAAAATTTGCTTCCAATTCAACCCTTGGCCTTTCCGTAAATCATCCAATTCCATCTATTACCCCAGTTCCTTATAAAATGGCCGATAATAATTTTAAGGTAAAACACATGATTTAGAGCATAGACGGGGCTCGTTTGAATTGGAAAAAATATCCTATATTATTTTACATTTACACATAAATTAATCAAGCGTATCCTTTCTTCTCTTAACACCAAGAAATCGTTTGGGCTGGACGGCATACCAGCAGTCGTTTTAAAAAATGTGCTCCAGAACTGGTACCAATCTTAACTCGGCTCTCTCGAATTTCTTACGATACAGGTATCTTTCCGGAGAGCTGAAAAGCTGCACGTGTTCAACCTATTCCCAAGAAAGGATCTAAATCTCTTCCATCTAACTATAGACCAATTTCCATTCTCTCAGTTCTTTGTAAAGTAATGGAAAAACTAATTAATTCACAAATTCTTAAGTACTCAGAAAAACACAAAATTTTGCATGACAGGCAGTATGGATTTCGCCACAAAAGATCTACAGCAGATCTTCTTTCCTTCGTATCACACTGCTGGAATAAGTCTCTTGAGTTTCTAGGTGAGTCCCAGATCGTTGCTCTTGATATATCCAAAGCTTTTGACCAGGTCTGGCATGCCGCACTTCTTAATAAACTTTCCTCCTATGGTCTTTCAACTAAACTCTGTACTTGGCTCTCTAGTTATCTATCTGATCGACGTATATCAGTTATTGTGGACGGCCATTCTTCAAGCTTTCACCAAATAAATGCTGGTGTGCCTCAGGGCTCAGTTCTAACACCAACATTGTTTCTTCTTCACAGCAACGACCTTCTCTCGTCCACAACTAATTCCATTCATAGTTTAGCTGACGATAGTTCCCTTTACTTCAGTTTTTAGGTTCCTAAACACATCACTAAACCTGATTTGGAAAACAAACGCAGAGCGATGCAGATATCTTTTTCGGAGGATCCTAAAATCTCGTCCATTTTAATGCATCCAAAAACAATCATGTTCCTTGTGGCGAAATAGGTCATTAAATACTTAGTCTTTACTTATAAGCGGCCAAGTTTTACAAAGGAAAGACACCTTTATTATTGTGGGCGTCACATTTGAAAGTAACCTTAACTGGCATAAACACATTGTATCTAGAGCCACGGCAGCTTTAAAAAGCTTTACACATATGTGTGTCCCAAATCCGACCTCCCTGGGAATATTGTTCTCATATCTGGGGCATGGCGTCCCCCACAACCCTAAGAATTCTTGATTTCATTCAAAGAAAAGCTATTCGTCTCATTAATGATCCTTTACTTACAAAAAGGCTTTTCTCTCTTGCCCATCGTCGGGCTCGTGGGGGATTTATCGCTTTTTCCTAGGTACTTCCATGGCTTCTGCTCTGAAGAATTGTGTGTATAGTTCCTTCACTCACGATTCCCAACAGAAAAACTCGTGGTGCCGCGCGTATGCATGGGAGGCCCGCGTATGCATTGGAGGCCCGGAACTTTCTACGTTGTTCGTTTTTTCATCTTTAGAATTTCTAGAATGTGGAACCTGCTGCCCGCGGCGGTCTTTTCTCTCCCTCCCCCTCCCCAAGTCTTCAAGTATTTAAGTCCTGTGTCAACAAAATCCCTCTTACCTCGCTTAAGACACCCACGGTACGTTAGTATTTAGGCTTTTAGCCCTCGTGGTTTGTCCAAAGATGAAAAGAAATATTTCGGCTGTCGGACTAGGCGAACGCGTCACTTTTTTGTCGGACAAGTTTACCACAATGTTTCAAGATGTAACTTAAACATTTTGCCAGAAATGGTAGGGTCAATCATGAAACCACAAGGCTTAAACACATGTTGCAGGTATCGGACTGGGCGGGTTACGTGACTGTAGCCCTTACAATTTTTGGCACAATGTTTAAAAAATTGCAAGTAAAACAGTATGGTAGACTTTTCCGACAAAAAAGTGACGCGTTTACTCAGTCCGACGCCTGAAACATTTGACAGGCTGGGTTAAAGCGCTGTTTTCATATATGGCGGCGAAAATATTCGTGGTAGGCTCGTCAAAAGAAAGCCACTTAAATAGGTTATAAAAGTATTATCATTAAGTCCATTTCATAACTAGCCCAGGGACAGGAATTTTTCAGATTCTATTGTTGAATAACCAAAAATATAAAGCAACTCTCTATTTAAAATACATAAATGTAAATATCTAAAAATACCATGTTTTACCGTTAAAAAAAAAGAAAGATGATGTGTAATCATGGGCTTTTACCAAGTTAAACAGAACAAATCATCTAAAAAAGAGTGATGGTATGCTACCGATATGTGATGTTTATATTTCATTAGCTTTAGTAGTTTTTTAATTTTCGCCATTAATGGAATCTGTATTTGCTTTAAATACACGGCAAAAAGTTGTTGGCAGTAAAAATTACGGTAACAATATAAACATATTTTCAAAATAAATTGTTTCATTGAACATGATACTTTTTAGTTTTGAATTTTATGTAAACTGTACGGGTAATATAAAATGTAATCTAGGAAAATACAAACAAAAATTATAATCAATTTAAAAAAAAAATACATTTATATTAAAATATTTTATAAAAATATTTTCATGTTTCGTTTCAATATGTTTATAATTAATTTTAGGGTATTTTATATTTTATAAATGGGATAAATTATTTTTTAAATTTTAATATTTTTCTAAACATACTTACACGCAGTCAGTAATTCTCTTACTCCCTAATCATATTTCAAACCCTTAAGATCACCTTCTTACCTCCAACTCTTATCTTTACCACGAATGTGTTACTGTCCCCTAGATCGCTCAGATCATGACCTGTTTACTAAATTTTTACTCTGTATGGATGTGCAGGATTAAGATAAATAAATGCATCCCGTCACTCAATGCCTGGCCCTACAACTAAGCTGACTGAGATGGACTGAGGGACTCCTTGGCCACCTACCCTTGAGATACCATTTTTGTTTCTCTTCATGATCTCTGCGAAATTTGTAAACCACTTACCAAAAATCCATTTTCTTAAAAATGTAGGTAATATGTTATTATTTCTTTTTTATAAAAGAGTTTTTACATATTTTTGCTTAAAATAAATGGTTTTTAAAATAGTTTAAAACTATGTATTTTTTATGTTTTGGTATTTCATTTCATAATCAGTTATAAAATTGCTCTTAAAAATTAAGTATTTTTTTCTCTTTTATTATTTAGTGTTTTATTGTTATTAGTGTCTAAGAAATTTAAAAAAACCCACATATTTTTAAAAAATAGAAGAAAAAAATAAAACTTTTGTATAAACTTACATCTTTTGAGCTATTCGGCCGTCATCAAAGATTTTGTTTCCTTGTCTTTTGCCAGCGCGAGTGGTTGGCATCCTCAGAAGGTTCCTAGTAGACTACTTGCGTACTACTGTGAAAATCTTTTGTATTTTTTGCTTAGTTCCTAGTAGAGTACTTTTGGTAGAACTATTATTAGTGCTACAAGCAAGAGTTAAACTATAAAATTGAAAAATAATAAAGGGTATTAATTGGTTTACAGGTAAAAAAGTCAGAAAGGTATGTATAAAATTTGTTAAAATTAGAAATGAATCAAATTTAAAAAATATATTTTATAATACATTTAAAAAAATAGAAGAATCTAAAGTAGTTATGTTTTTGTAAGGGTTAAATTTAGTAAAAATTTATTAAGATAAAATAAAAAAATTAAAACCAAATTGTAATAAAATTTAAAACTACTTGTCAAGCAGAAATCTTAGCTCTCGAGTGCATTAACAAGTCAAATAAGGATTTAAAAATGCTTCACATAACGAAAACTTCCCATATTAAAAGGACTTAAAATTAAAATTATTTTTGTCCAGAGCTTCGCACTTCCTTTAACAATTTTGTTACAATGACGAACATGTGTATTTAATAAAGGCTACAAAAACAGTAATGTTTAGCAAAAATAGTATTGTAAACGGCAGAACAAGCAATTTCTATTCTTAAAAAATATCATAAACTATTAATATGGACGCAAAAATAGATATAGAAGTATAATAAGACCTAAAAACAAAATAGCAAAAAAAAATTACTATAGGAAAAATTTTACTGTAAGAAAAATACAGAAATGTGAATACAAGTTTAAATTACAAACCTTTAAACCTAGTAATAACTAGGTTAATGTTTTACGCAAATATTAAAAATATATATATTTTTACTTTGTACTTATGAAGCTTTAAATAGACAAAACCGCAAACCTAATTTGTGCTCGGCTGGATCGGAGCCAGGCCGGTGCCTTAGGCAGGAGTCGCGATGGTAATAGCGATAGTGGCGGTCATCGTCGTGGCAACCAGCAAAAATAAAAGTAGACTGGCTTCCGGTAATTGCTGCAAAGGGTTTCTTTAGAATTCGCACCCGACAGCATCTGGTAATTGGGTTAAATCTTAATTTAGTGCCGATTTCCTCGTTTTTACTGCTAGGAAGGATTTACTTCTGGATTCTAGGAAGGATTTTACACTTGGTGACTTTATTTTGTAATTTCACCCAGCGTATATATGCTTTAATACGAACTTTCTTTACAAAAAGCGTGGAAATGTCGACGTTGAGCTTTAATTTTAGGATCTTTTAACTTTTAACGGAAGTAGTTTGTTCTAAAAAGTAAATAAACCGAGATCCTAAGATTTTTTATAAATCGAAGGTTTTATATATTGAAAAACACAATAATAATCTTGTTCGAAGAAAAGGAAAAAATAATTAAAAAACCTTACGAAAAAAAAAATTAAAAATAATATAATTTAAGGAACATAGGGTTTCGTCCCTTACTTTGTTACTATACGTTTTTAAATTAATAAAATATACTTTGCTGCAAGTCACTTTAATTATTGTATGTTTAGCCGTGGCAGCTATTTCGTATTACCACTACATCTTCAAACAATGTTGACAAACTAAAATTATTTTCCAATTTAATAAAAAAAAAAAATATTAAGGAGATTTTAGATACAACATTATAAAGTTCTAAAATTTAGGCTTTAGTTTCTATATTTCATTAAAGTTTTGCAAGGGGGTTTGGATTTATTGCAATAAGTTTTTTTTATGATATACCTTAAATATTATGTCATCATTTGAAAGACTTAAAAAAAAGTCCGTATGTGATATATTTCATTTTTAATAGCTTTGGAAATATGATAATTCAATAAAAGTACATCTATATTGCATTACCACTAAATAAATACTTCTTTAACAAGCTTTTAGAAAATGCAACATTTGATATGTCTTAACCTTAGGGTTTTAAAATTATGGTTATTTAAATCTAAAAAATAGTGTTTATATTGTCCCTTTTATCCACGATACTAAACTTAAAGTTTATGGCTTAGAGCTGTAAATTGAATGAAAATTACTAACTTTTAAATTTGGATGACCATATTTCCCAAACAATAAAAAATTGGACATATTACATGAAGACTTTTTAAGCTCTTTGATAGATATTTTAAATGGTTATTTAATATATAGGGTGTTTTGTTAGCGGCACATTATTCAGCGAAAAAATATACTATCATTTCTCTAATTTAAGCGACTTCGCATCTCTCAATAATAAAGAAGTCGGCAATAGTGGCGCCTTACATTTGATCACCTTGGATATTTGTTATCGCAGTGACCAGAGATTTTAACTTCGTTAAAAAATATACAGTTTCATAAACAAAAACACGAAGTAGTTACTGTATAAATAAAATTGAAAACATTTTGCAAATTCAACAAAATTTGTTTTATGGTTTCTCTTATAATAAAAGTATAAAGACTAAAATCAAAAACAAAATTTTTTTGTATCTCTTGGACATACAATAATATTTAAATTTTAGGCATTTCATTTTTGGTTTATTTGGTTATATCTTTTTTTTTCTATTTAAACAAAATATTATGTTATGCCTATTTTGGGCGGGTCGTCAACCATCAAATAAGAAACATGTATTGTGGGTTGCCGGATTCCGGTTTGGTACCCCACGTTGGAAGTACTTACCAACTAATTTCGGATAACAAAATAGAGACGTCACGTCAACTTTGATTTGACAAATGGTATACTGTGTCTAAGGCAAAGAAAATATAAAGAGTTAATTCTGGTTAGTCGTCTTGGACGTCGTTAAATGCCTTTGGTATGCTCTTATCCTTATCCAGTTATGTTATATTTAGAACGCTAAGTCACATTTTGCAGCAAGTTCATAAGAGTTGAACTGCATTAATTTACATGACTTTTAAAAAAATATGGTCTGGTAAGTGAGACCACTCAACACTATTTATTTATTTGTTTTATTTTTATTCTTAACAAACCTATCTTTGTTGCAAATTAAAAAAAGTACATGCCTATATGTCAACTTGCCGTCCAATCACTGAAGTTAAGCGACGTAGGGACGTAGGACAGGACTAGAACTCAGATGGGTAACCGCTTGGTAAAGCGGTAGCCGTTGCTTTTTTGTTTATTGTAATTAATAATAAGAGACTTAGTAACATAAACTTCAATCTAAATTTTTAAACAAGCACATAACTAGCAATGGTATTTTTCTTTGTTTTTTGGCTATTTTTTTTTTACTTTTAAGCTTTAAAAAATATAACTGTGGTTTTAAATTTTAAAATAGTTTGCCAACTTGCAATATTCTTATAATAAATAGCAAAACAATAATAAACCAATGCACAAAAATATCACTTAGTTATAGAAAATTACTCTCAAATTACTTTCATTTAGAAAATATAACATTTTCTTCTGTAATGCTTTTTTAATAAATTTTTAAAGCCTAAGTAAGTTAATTATAGATTAATAAAAGTTTTTTTAAACGCTCGAGGAAAATATAAATAAAGATAAACAGGGTAATCGGTTACAAAATATTGTTTCGGTTATTTTTTTAAAAACTATACAAAATAGAAAGCAACTAATTGCACTTTAAAATTTTACTGAAAAAAACGCAATCCAACAGTTTTTTATAACTTCAATAGGAAACGAGTTAAAAAAAGTTGTTAAAATGGGCGAAATCTGAAAATGACCCTGTAGCTCCAAGATAAATCAAAATAGTCATAAACTGTTTTTACTTTAGTTGTTTCTTAAAGAAAATAGTTAAAAAGTCCTATTTATAATTTTAATATTCCTTGCGAATTTCACGATAACCTAAAAAACTATCGAGTATGAAATGCCTTATACTTACCAAAACACTTTATGATAACTATAAAAAATATAATTTTTTTAACGTAGTCAAAAAAACATCCTGATAATTATTTTCTTTTTGTTTAGTAGCAAATTTAGAAATAAATGTAAACTAACTATTACTTTCACTTTTTATTCAAAAATCTTCTATCCCAAAAAATGTCACATAAAAATTCAAATCCCGCCCTTTCTATGCCAATTTTTACATTACTTCATGTTATTTTTATACTTCGTATGCAAAATGTATTCTCTATATCGTTTCTCTTATGGGCACTTTTCTTAAACGTTGCTACATGAAAATTTCACAGTAATAGTGTAAAATTTTAACTTTATACTTTCAGTCCTTGCATCTTTCTGCATCCATATTGCCCCAGGAATTTTCTAATAGGAATTTTCTGAAAAATGCTAAGAACTTTTAGAGGCATAATAAAGAAAATATGTTGTACATAAAGTAAAGTTAGCTTGACTTTAAAGTTAAAATACCATGAATAAGTTTTGCTTTTAGATTTAGGATTTTTAAATCAAGTAGGGCATTTCGTCCTAAATTATTAATTATAAAAAAACTAAGTATCTAGAACTAACCAAAAGGAGACACACTGCCGATATTACTATTAAGTTCTTCATGCCCGATACCTTTGTGATAACAACTTTGGTAAATGTAAGTTTAGCCGTTTTAAAGATATTTAAGAGAAGCGTTGTTTATCAACCCAGTATAAAATTTTGACTAATTAAATAAAAGACACTTATAATTGGTATTACACCCAATTTGAAATTTCTTGGATGTCAGCGGTTATTAAAGCCAATTTTTTATGTTTATACGAATCAAAAAATTTTAAAAACATTAAATTTTTTTGCTAAACGTCATTTACGTCAAGTATTTAACCGGGTTTGAATACATCGCGAACAATGGTTTAAAAACAATATAGTTATCTTTATCGAGCAGGCGTATGCATCGATCTCGTCAAAAACTTCGTTTCGACCATTTTTGTAAACTTTTAACATACATGTAAAGGGCAAGTGAAATATAACATATTAGTACATATTAACCATAAAAAATTTAAATCATAATTTATAACCTAAAAGCCTATTGCTTTGTGACGTAACGGTTTGAAAACCTATATTTTCTTGATTCTCATGTTTATATCGTCATTTTCTTATACGGTTTAAACCACTTCAACGAATACGGTTAACAAGAAAATTGAACTTTAGACGGTTGTAAACCAGTTTCTAACGGAAAATTGTACTTTCGCGAATACTAGATTCTTAAACAGATTGAAAGAAATAAATTAAATTTTTATTATTTAAGTTTGTACACGTTCGGCTTTATTAAAATGTTTGTTTAATTATTCTATTCACTTTATTAACAATGGTTAAAAAAATATGTGAAGGTATTCCTTAACTTCTCGGATCAAAAACAAAAATTATAATAGGTAACAGTGATTTAAAATTACGAAGAAAATTCAAAATATCAATTTTGTAATTTATTCTCGCAAATCCCGCTTTTCTAACATGTGAAAATAGCAAAAAGTACACTATTTTCAGGTATAGAAAATGCCTTATATCACACTAGTTGTGCAATAGTATATTACATTACAAGTGTGGAAAATGACTAATTTCACACGAGTGGGAATATTGTAGCACGAGGCGTTAGCCGAGTGCGACAAACCCACGAGTGTAAGAAAGTCATTTTCACACGAGTACTGTACACTATTTTTCCTACGACCACAAATTATTCACCAAAAAATAAATAAATTAAAGTTTGTCTGTTCAGAAAAAATAAAAACAATTGAGAACTTTGCAACACTAGGGTGATATTTACTTTGCAACACTAGTGTGATATATACTTTTCCTCACTGCTATATTATACTGTTTTGACAATATTTTTACATCGAAAATCACCTACCTAGAAGCATTATATAACTTTTATCATTTTGGAATTTAAAAAGGCCCTCACTTAATAAAAATTGTATGGTTTTGTTAGGTAATAACGCTAATAGTTTAATACGGTTTTCTGCTATTATAAGGGTTTTTTAAAAATTATCGATTCTTACATATTTTAGACACTCTTCTAAATAAAACGTAAGTGGTGCATATCCAAAATATTCCGTTTTTTTAAAAATATCAGTAAATAAACTTACGGGATCGGGGAGTGAAAAGGGGTGCTGGGTGGGGTAAAATTGGTAAAACGAGTTAATGAAACTGAACATCACATGTAAAACTAAGTAAAAATAACAGTTTTTCCTCATATTTTTAAGAAAAATATGTATTATTGTTGTGCTAACAATAACAAGCCATTAATGCACTTTTAAGAACTATATTTCATAAAAGTAAACTATTCAAAAATACACAAAAGTACAATTTAGCCATCTTAACAGAACTGTACCACCACGGCTAATCACCGCGCCAATAGTCGAATGCCTGAGTCACTAGATTTATTAATTTATGACAATCATGCTTAGGCAACCAATTATATTTTTCGTAAATTTTAATAAATATAAAATAAGATGATTTTCGCTAATTTGGGTTCTACCGTTTAAGGTAAATAAAAAGTTTTTTTTTACTGTCACTACAATAAATATGTCACTTGCAAAACCAATAGCAGTTTTTAGAATGACATCATAATATGTATCACACCAGTGTTGTAAAGTACTTTGCAACACTAGTGCTGTAAAGTACTTTGCAACACTAGTGTGATATAACGCATTTTCTATGCATGAAATCAGTGTGCTATTTGCTATTTTCACAAGTGGTCGTAGGAAAAGTACTTTACAACACTAGTACGACATATGTACTGATGTCATTCTAAAATATTGTATACATGCGTTACGTCAGCCAAAACAGAAAAGAGCTGTCATCGTTGTTATATTGTTATTTAAAATAAATTTGGAGCTATCAGGCTGGCATTAAAATTACATTTAAAAAACCATGCAATACTTTTTAAGTAAAAACCCTAGTAAATACTGAAATAATGATTGTGATACAAAGCTACTAGGTAGGTGAATTTCAATGTAAAAATATGGCAAACAGTCTAATATACTAAAGTAAGGAAAAGTATATCACTCTAGTGTTGCAAGTATATATTACCCCAGTGTTGCAAAGTTTTCAATTGGTTTTTTATCTTTTTGAAGGAAAAACAAACTTAATATTTATTTTTAGCAAATAATTTGTGGTTGAAGAAAAATAGTGTACATTACTTGAGTAACAATGACTTTCTTACACTCGTGGCTTTGACGCACTCGGTTGACGTGCAACAGTATTCCCACTTGTGTGAATTATTTTGTTATACTATGTGGTACTTTCAGTTCGCATTTTATGTATAATTTTAGGATATTCTAAAATCGTTTGACATTAAATGTCACTAATATTGTTTTTGTATAATATTTAACACTACTTTACAAATAAGATAACGCTTAAAGAAAAAGAAAAACCTACCTTTTAGTACCATATATATATATATATATATATATATATATATATATATATATATATATATATATATATATATATATATATATATATATATATATATATATATATATATATATATATATATATATATATATATATATATATATATATCATATATATATATATATATATATATATATACGATCTAGGAATGTCATATTTAGTTTCTAATGTACTTTTACCTTTTCAACAGGAATGCGTTGGCTCAGGCTACAATTGTTTTTTCATCATTACACTTAAAAAAGTAATTTTAACAATTAAATAGTGATAGAGCAAAACTGCAAATGGATTCGTGCTTAGCCAGCAAAAACACAAACATCTGTAAGTCTTTATTTATGGGTACGTTTTAACAATACTTTAATGAAAAAGAGCACGTGAATCACATAATATTATGTTTTTTTTTGTTTAGGAATTTGTTAGACTTTTTTGGATATTTTATTAGATTTAAAAAAGTAATTTATACATTTTTCAATGCATCTTTACGTTCTTAAAACAAATCTGTGGTTAGGTTTGCTGCAGCCACCATTCTTAAGTAAATTTCAGAAAAATGTTAACATTGCATTTTTTTTAAGATACATTTAAAACCATAAGTATTACACCTTTAAATCTGTTATTAACAATCATTCGTAGAGTATCGTATTTCCTTTGAATATTATATTTAGGCCCTAATGTACTAAAAATTAAAACAATATATAAATTATAATCACTTGATATTGTTTTAATTCACTCCTGGACTAAAAACCGGACAAACAAAATTTTGTTCAAATTCAATTCTAAATAACTTTATGGTTTTTAATTAAATTTTAATTTAGTTGTAGCTTCATCCATCAAGAGTAATATGGGAATAACAAAAAGTTTTATAGGATTAGTGGTTATACAGGAAAGAGCTAATTTCAACACAAATTTTTGAACATCCTGTGAAATATTTTAACGTCACAATTTTTTACTATTGTATTGTATTTTAAAGCCTTATCTTTTCTTAGATACCATATTGTTTTCTATTTATATCAGTAACTTTATTCAAAAGGAAAATACAAATTTTTAATGAAGAGAATGAAATTTGAGCCAATAAACTTAAGTTTTTGGGCTATTCCGCCGTTGTTGTAGATTTTGTATCCTTTGTATCTACAACGACGGCCGAATAGCCCAAAAACTTAAGTTTAGCAAAAGATGGCCTTACACAGTATATTTGGGCAAATAGTTAAAATTTTACACTTCCCTTAAAATTTTTATATTTTTTGAAATAAAAAAAATGAAAATAACAGTTTGTTAAGTTGGTTTCGTTATTTCCAAATTAGTAGCCTTTATCTCTTAAGATATAAAACGTACAACAAAAACTATAATTTAAAAAAAAACTGTATATTATATCATAAGTAAAAAGATCCTTTAAAGGCCTTTAAAAAATATTACATTTGATTTAGTTATATTCATTAAATTTGGAAATATGACCGTTAAAGTCCTAATTTTTCGGAATATGTTCGCAATATTAGCATATACCGGGTAACAAAGAAATTACCATGCAGCATTTATTTTTTCTGTAAAAACGCACACCTTTTAATTTTTTAATGTTATACTGTGTAACAAGACGATAATTTTGAATAAAATAGCATCTGCGTATTACTTCCGGTTTAACCAAAAGTGATACTCTTTTTACGGTTTTAATTTTATAGGTCAATACTGACATAAAACTTTTGGTATATTTACAAGCTATCTTTTTTGGTTTTAGAGAAAACAGCGTTGGGCCAGACACGACGACACAATATTCATTAAACTGTTCATTGTGCGGTCATTCGTCTATTCTTATGCCGCCGCCAGACATTGGGCCAACTACGACAAACTTTGGCAAACAACCATTGTGTGGACGTTTAGTTCGTCTACATTTGTCTTGATTGGCTCAAACTTTTCTCGAGTCCGCTTTCTAACAAATAGTTTGCCAAAAGTTTTGCCAAATAGTTCGGCCACAAATTCGCCCAATGTGTGGCGGCAGCAGTACACATAATTTTCTATAAAATTAAAAAGATAGGTAATGGCTATAATATAGTTTTTTTATTAGGAATAACTTAAAGAATTTAAATGTCATGAAACATTTAGGGGTTTCCATTAAAAATATTAGGGTTCTCATATTTAAAGCGTTAGGATGCAAAGTGGCCCAACCCGGAATTTTACCAAAACTCGTTTATTACAAAAAAGTTATCTGTTATGAGGGTATTTTAGGATACAAAGTTGTCCAAGCAATGAGACTTGTAAAAAAAAATAATTTAGGCAATTTAAATTTTTTAAAAGTTTATTTGTTTTTCCAAATGAAAAAACATTTTTAAAAGTTATTTTCTTTAAAACCAAAAACATTGAGTTATAAAAATACAAAAGATTTTATATCAGATATAACTTATAGAGTTCAAATCCTGAAAAAAAATTACAGGGGTTTTATTTAAAATATTAATGTTTATGTCACTTCCGGTTAAACCGGAGGTAAAACACAAGTTTTATTATATCTTATATTGTCACCTGGTAATACAATTTACCATTTCTAAATTTAAAAAGTATTTGTTTTAACCAAAAGAAATAAAATGCTGGATGGTAATTGGTGGTTTTTACCCTGTATATATTTTTTTATCTTTTGACATCCCACAAAGTCCTATGCCTAAATACCACAGTACCGTAGGTGTCGGGTTATTAGATGTTTAACCCATTGTTTTCCCTGTTTCGTCAACGTTGTCCAAGCACTGAAACATGCAGTATTTGCATTTTACAGCACCTTATAGACAACGCGGTAGTGCCACCACGGACGGTATTTTTAAATAACTACTACCTAAATATGTCTTCCCCACTGGAAATTAAACCGGCAACTTTTGGCTTCGAAGATGTCTCTCTCTCTCTCTCTTCCTCTCTCTCCTCTCTCTCTTTCTTTCTCTCTCTCTCTCTCTCAACATTAGCCTCTTCCTTGTATAATAACTAATCCTATAAAACTTTTGCCATATTTATATAAAATAATAATCTTAATGGAAAGAGCAACAATTGGACCAAAAAACAAATAAAATGAGTCAAAGAAACAAAAGGTTTTTAAATAGAATTTACCAAAAATTTTGTTTTTCGTTTTTTGTCCAACGGTATTAAATTTATTAAAATATTACCATTACAAAATTTTAACCTCTTTACAAGGTGTCCAGTAACTTAATCAAAAAACTGTAAGGCGGGATTCTACAATGAAAAAGAAGAAAAAAGACTTCATATGAACAAATGGTTTTTATTTTTTTATGCAAAACCGCACATCAAACAAAAAAAGTATTTAAAAAATTGCTTTAGGGTTAACCGGAATTTAAAAGAAAAATATTTTTATTTTGAAAAACACAGTAGCGTACAACTTTTTTCTTAAAAATATTCATTCTAAACCCCTTATAGACGACAGTGGCAAAAAATTATTATTTTTGGTATTTCAAAGCCTTCTAATGCATAAAGCCGCGTCCTCACTTGTTACTGAACAACGTTTTCAAAAATGTTATCTAAAGCCGTGTCCTCACTTAGTAATATGTTACAAAACTTGTTGCTTTTTATAAAATTTAGGAAACATGTTAGATAACATTGTTAATAACAGTGTTGAGTAGCAGGTAAGGCCGCGGTTTGCTACTCAACACTATTACAAACAATGGTATCTAACAAGCAGCAAAAAAGCAACAAATTATATTATTTTTTTAACATGTATCAGCAACAAGTTCTTGTAACATGATATTAACTGAGGACACAGCTTAACATTTTATAAAAAGCAAGAAGTTATTTGTTTCTTCAACAAGTTATTTGTTACCGCAACAATGTTGCGGCACGACTGCTCCACATTAAAGTTTTTGCATCAAGGTATAGAAACATGTATCGGCAACAAGTTGTTGTAACATGTTACTAATAATTGTAGGTGTGGACACGGCTTAAAAGACGTTTTCCAAATATTTTTAAAAATATTTAAATTGGTAAAAATGTTATTATAAGAAACGATACCGTTCTTACTAAAAACATAGAAATACAACACAATAAGTTTAATTTTCATATCAATTTAAAATTAGATGTTTAATGATTTGAAAATATTTTAATGCAGGAAATAGGTTATTCTGCAGTTTAAATAAGGCACGTTCTAGTACTAAATGTACTTCTTGATAAATTACTTAAGAGGGTTGTTCGCGTTCAGTCATTTCCGATAACTCGTCAGGGTGACTTATTATAGATGAGCGAATTTAACTTTTGTCCGATGGTAAACCTTCATTAATCTTAAAAGTATTTAATGCAGAAAGTTAGCGTACATAAAAGACTATTTTTTATTATTTTTTAATAATTTAAACAACTGTATCAATTTGCACTAATCTTTTAAAAAATATTTAATCAAAATCAGAGTTACCATACCATTTTTAGTAATTTAAACAAAATGTTATTTGGCTTTTTCTCTCCATATTTTGTTTAAATTTTTTCCAAAAACAAATGAATTATAAACAATAATAGTTTTTTGTGTTCTATTTTTCGATAATATTAAAAAGCATAGACGTTAAACAACCCTTTTTAAATGCAATACATCAATATAGGTAAGTATAATGAAAAAAATATTTTAACTAACATAGCATTTTTTAAACTGACTAGCTGTTTAGTTATTAAAAATGCAGGGTGTCAACGATTCTTTTAGAAAATCCGTAATTCCTAGAGTACTAGATATATCAAAATAATACTTGGTGTAGGTAAATGGTATGGAAAGATGATATTTTTCACAAAGTTATCATTTTCTGGTTACTTCCGGGTTAACTGGAAATGGCTCCAATTTTGAATTTTTAAATGAAACACCTAAATACTTTTACAGTTTCGGATTTCTAAAACAATTCTTAATCAGATGCAATATTGCATCTAGGTGGCCATGATTGGACGCAAATTAATCTAAGGACTCCCGGTGATATTATATGCTGCTATTCCCTTTCCATACCTTCTATCTATACCAAGTCTAATTTTGACATCTTTAAAGGTCGGGCTACACATAACCGCGCCGAGACCTCACCGTCCTGGATTCACAATGATGAGGAAAGGAGAGTAGATTGATTTGGAAAAATTTAAAAGCACTTATCATGTTTTTAAAAATACAAAAAAGCATTTTTGCCAAGCTGAGTCTATTGTTTTCTGTATATCTTCTTGTTTAAATAAAACAGATTTCCCTAGTTATTTTCGTTTTTTTTTTTATTTAAACTTTGGGTGTATTTATAGTAATTATTATGTCAATATAATTTGTTGAGTAACCATGAGCAGCGGTGTCCTTAGAGCTGAATTAGAAGAAGAAGAAAAAAATCCTCAACATATTTTTAAAACTTTGTATTACGACATTAGATTAGATTAGATTAGGAGGTGGATTGCATATCCTCTAACACTGCAACCTGCTCAGGTTTATTGTGTGTCCTCCGTCCATAGGTTAGAGCACGCTATCCAAGCCGGTCTGTTTAATCAGACTCCACAAGCTTGAAACTGGCCCCTTGGTATATCTTGCCGCTTTAGGTTTTTCTTTACCCAGCCTTGCAAACCGCAGACGACAAAGGGCTTCGCAGTAGCACCATACGTGTTCTGCGGTTTCTTCCTCCTCCTGGCAGAACCTACATAGGTTTTCTTCTGCCAGGCCCATAGTTTCCATGTGTTTATTCAGTCTGCAATGACCTGTCAGTTGACCCACTATTATTCTTACTGCCTTCCGGTTATAATTCAGAAGGTCTTTTGTAAATTCTGGCGAGTAAGCCTTGATGAACACTTTCGCCTGACGCTGTCCTGGTGTTCTCCTCCACCAGTCTTGTGATTCCCTCATAATCCATGATCTAATGGATGACCTTACCTGGCATGATGGAATACCACAGTAGGGCTCAGGACCTACCATTGTCCTACCAGCCCCCTCCTTTGCCAATTTATCGGCTTCTTCATTGCCTTCGTGCCTTCGTGTTCTGGTACCCAGGCAATGGTTAGCTTGTTGGACGCACCCACCTCTTCCAGGGCAATTACGCAGTCCCGCACCAGCTTGGAGCTGATTTTGCATGAACTGAGTGCCCTGATGGCTGCCTGGCTGTCCGAATAGATTACTATGGTTTTATCCTCATAGCTCCTTCTGATGATTTCCCTAGCACATTGTTCTATGGCTACAATTTCGGCCTGGAACACAGTAGGGTATTGTCCGAGACCCAAGTTTATTTTCGTCTTTGGTTTGTCCCCATATATACCTGCTCCAACTCCTTGGTCTGTTTTGGAGTCGTCTGTATACCAGATTAGGTCGGCTTTAATGGGAGGCCCTGCCACCCAGTCCTTTCTGTCTGGTATTAAAGTTTGAAAACCTTTGTTTAGCCAGTAGCTTGGTACCATTTTGTCTGAAGGCATCTCACACACTGAGTTGACTTCTTGGTCCTCCTTGAATCTCCATTGTTACGACATGGTAAAGTTGTAGGTTTAAATTGCCCCGCATCCCGCTACATTTCACCAGCGAGATGCACGGCTGAGCTACGCTGTGGGATCGTTGCAGTTATGTGTGACCTTAATACTGTAGGAGCTATGGTTTGTCTAATAAATTCGTTAATACCCGGTATAATTTTCTCTATATACAGTGTGTTTAATAAAGTTTGAACCATATGGAAAATTATAACAATTTTTAATATAAACAAAAATACAGGTACTTGACTCTTGAGCAAAAATTACATTTTTGGCCAAACCTTGTGATGACTTACACAATTCGATATTTGGGGGTGTATTGCAACGTGCAACGCAACATGTAACGTAACATGCAAAGCAACAAAGGGTCTTAATGTGGTTACTGCAACCTCCTCTGCAAAGAGGTGCATTGGAAAGGAACTTGTAGACCAATGAAATCTTTTTTATTTTACCATAATACTTCGTAGCAAAAAAAAGTGGCAAACCAAAAGATGTTGCCATTATAGAACACTTAGTTATTTCCGTAAGGCAATGGTTTTACATAATTTGTTTTTTTAGACCATTCAATAATTTAAAGTATTTTTCTTTCGTCTGCACATTTTAACTTCGTTTTCCATTGTTTCTTGCAACAACACTCTAACATGTCCAAAAGGATACTGCGAACTTACATTGAACGCCTTTGTGTCCGCGGAAAAAAGGCACCTGGTTGGATCGCGACGAACGTTTCAGCGCACATTTCGCGCAACCATACAAACGTGCAAATCTTGTTGCGTTGCATGTTGCATTGCAGATTGCATTACACCTGTCTGTACGCGGCTTTAGGTTTGTGAACGAAATGTGAAAACTCGTCTTCAGTAATGAGTAAAACATGATTATAATATATTTTTTTAATATTAAAAAAACATGCAGTAAGTAAGTGTGGTTACGGACTTTTTAATTCAGTAGAATACATTTTGTGTTTAGGTATTTTTACTTAATTTAAAATGCGCTAAGTATAGGGTTATTAAGTTTTACAATTTAGAAATATTTAAACATTATTTGTTAGGTAAAATACCGGGAAGATTTGTATTCATAAACTATTACAACACAGTTGTCAAAAAGCAAAAAAACATTTTTTTTAACTTAACACTTAACCAAATGAATTTTAGTTAAATAAAGCCAGTTTGGTTATTATATTGGTACATTTTTAATTTATTCTTTTTTTATATATAGGTCCACCATTTTGCAATTGAAGTAAGAAATAATTTTTAATCACTTTTTACTTTTTAGTTTTTTTGTGATTTAATCTTACTTTTTGTAATTTCATCAAATTTTTTTATCTCTCGCCATTCCGCTCTTTATTACATATGTGATTTTTAGGTAATCGAACATACTGAGACGATTGCAAAAAAAAATCTTTTAAAAAACACAATTTGTAAACTTTTCGACAGTCACTGTATAAAGGTAAAATCATTTGATTTAGGAGAAATTTTCTATGAGAAAAGTTTTAACTATTTAAATATAAATCTTTACCTTTTCAATATTTTTCTTATTAATTAAAATCGTTCTGTAGTTTTTAAAAATTATCGTAAATCACGATCAGGTAGTAAAACCTTGGACCATTCGCAAAATTAAAAACGTGCAGCTCTAAAACCTTTTTCGTGCCCCAAAAAATAAATAATAAAATAGAAAGGTCAAAGTAACTACCGTATGATACTTTATATCAATCAATAAGTCAGGCAAATTGATCCTTACCTAAAAAATTACCTACACTCTTTTGGCTAATAAGATTTAATTCAGTACGAAGAAAAACATAAATGTAATTAAATATATTAAAGCGAAAACTTAACCGTAAGATATAGCTGTCTTTTATCAAAATGTTAAATCTTTTCTACAATGTAAGCAGGAACTAAAATTGCACTAGGCGTTATCAGTTTAGAATGTACGTAAAGATTTAGCCAAAATCCATAAAATATATCACCCTCTGGGGATTTTCGCGAAATGAACGAAATTGGTTTAATTTATAACACAGTTAGAGCTCAATAGCTTTTCTTTAGCGTTTAAATCGATCCCGTATATTAATACAAATGTTAGACTGGAGTCACTTGTTCACACGGTCCCTTGACAATTTTGGTTACTTGGCTTCGTTGGAAAATATACTTTCTTGCTAATCTATAGCCCGCGGTTGACAAAATTACATACATTTATATACGACTATAACTTTAAAGAAAAGAAGTTTTATTTGGTAAGTTTAATTAATAAAATGTTTAATTTCCCTCTGACAAAATTATGAATTATAGTGTAAAATCTGTTGCTTAAACAGATTTTAGTTTGTTTATCAATTTTTATGCAGGGTTATTTATTTTTAAGTTGATGCTTATTTTAACACTTTATAAAATGTTAAAAAAAAACAAATAAAATTATGTCCGAAAATGCTTCGTTTCCAAACTACAGTGTGTTGAAGTTAAAAAAAAATCATTTTTATTAGAACTTTCCTACCACTTAAGATATTTCTACAAATTTAGATAGGTACACTTATTTTAACTTTACTAAATTACATTTTTTGCTGTAAAAGTTCTTCATACATTTTTACCATTGACGTTAAAAAAAAAAAAATTAAAGCAAATCTAATGAAATGGTAAAAAAAGTGTACAAAATTTGATGGGCATATTTAGTGGTAAAAAGTTATTATAAAAGGATGTTTTTTTAACTCTAGGTCCCTGTATCTCGGAAACAAAACATTTTCTGAAATAATTTTATTCGATATTTTTGTTGTTTTCTTTCATTCTATATAGTGCTGAAAGGAAAGTACCAACTTAAAATAACCCTATTTTTAACAGGTTATACAACCTTTTTTAAATAATCGCTTATTTTATTCTAATCCTAAATATTTCTGATTCTATTTCCAAGATCAAATTTGCAAATTATTTTTGTTGAATTTAAAAGGCAAAAAATAGTTTTATTATTTTTTTATTAAATAAGAGAACTAAAAAATATAGATTTTTTCGAAATAACCTATTTAAATAGCGTTTCTTCTAGGGAACCATAAAAACAACCCACATATCAAATCTGGAAATTGTATTTGAATGAATGGCCACCCTGAATTTTAGCGGCCTATCAGCCCTTATTAAAATGTTTTACCTATTTTATTCTAATTTATTCATTATTTAAAAAATACCTTGTAAAATACCGCCTATTATTGTTTAATATAAAACCACCAAAACACCTATCAAAGCGATCATTTCAGGCTTGTTTATTTCAAGATAAATGCACCATATTTGTCTTTGTTTGTTCTGCTAGCCAAACTGAACAATGTACAAAACCATATTGGAGCTAGAACAAACATTGAGCAACTCTATGATTCGTATTCCGATACCGATAAACATTGCCCTTTACAATGAAATCTATATTTTAGTTGCTTTTATAGAAAGGAGCGAAAATATTTTAGTACGGTTGAGTTTCATAAATAGGTAGGTGTATCATAAAAAGTAAGTAATATTGTTCGTTAGCTTTAAAAAGTATAAAGTATTTTTTTATATCTAGTATTCATTAATTTGGTAAATATACATTTATACATACCTTTAATTTTATTTGCTTAAAAAAACCTTTTTTTTCTGGTAAATAACAAAGCTAGCCATATGTGATATACAGAGTATTATTGTTTGTTAGATAAAAGAAATAAAAAAAAATACATTATTTATTATTTTAAAAACTACCATTAAGGCATTTGCATAAAAAAAGCAAAACTATTTTTTAACAATCAAATTACAAAAATGGTGTGAAGTATTACAGAATTTTATTGTTTGTTAACTTTTAAAAGAAGAAATTAATTTTAAAAAATAATTTATTTTTAAATATGTATTAAAATATTAATACATATTTAGTCTTTAAATTTATTGTATATAAACAGGACAAAATATTTTAGTAGGATTTAATAATTAAGTCCCTAAAAATATTAAACGTACTATTTTTGTGCGTAAGCTTTTATAAATATTTAGTAATTTTATAATATGTACTATTTTTAAATAAGTATCACCAAATTTTAATATAATTTATAATTTATTAACTTAAAAAAGGAAAGAAAACATTTTAGTATATTTAGGTTACAAAATTAATAAGAAGTATTTGACTTTATCGGACTATTCGGCCACCTTGTAATTTTTGGTATTATTTTAGGGCCATTAACTTAAATTTACCTTAAACAAATAAAAAAAAAACAGTGTAATTTTAAAAGTTATAAAATATCGCACCTTAAGTTTTTCTTATTTATGTATATTGCAAAAAATTCGCGATCAAAATAGGTAAAAATGTGGATGACCTTTCTGAATTTTAGCGGCATATCAGCCCCTTATAAAACCTTTTACGTATTATATTCTATTCTATTTTATTTATAAAAATACCTTTTAAAATACCGCTTATTATTGTTTAATATTAAACCACCAAAACACTTAGCAAAGCGATCATTTCGGGCTTGTTTATTTCAAGATGAATGCACCATATTTGTCTTTGTTTGTTCTGCTAGCCGAACTGAACAATGTACGAAACGATATTGGAGCTAGAACAAACATTGAACAATTCTATGATTCGTATTCCAATACCGGGTTTCAATAAACATTGCCCTTTAGAATGGAATTTATATTTTATTTCCTTTTATAGAAAGAAGCAAAACTATTTTAGTACGGTTATATTACATAAATAGGCAGGTGTATCATACAGAGTAATATTGTGCTGTAGCTTTAAATAGTAAAAAGTATTCTTATTATGTGGTATTTATTAATTTAGTAAATAAACATTTATTTGCTTAAAAAAATCGTTTCACAAAGCTAGTCAGGTGTATCGTACAAAGGATTATTGTTTGTAAGATTAAAGAAGTAAAAAGAAATGTTACAATATTGAATACGTTAAATATTACTATTATTGCATTTGCTTTAAAAAATTGCAAGCAAACATGTTTATTACAAAATGGTATTGTACGTTAGTTTTTAAGAATAAATGTAAAATAAATATAAAATAAAATTTATTTTAAAATTATGTGTCATAAAATTAATATACATTTATTTTAATTAATTGTATAAAAACAAAAAAATTATAATTTAGCACATTCGAATTATAAAGGCCTTAAAGGTATCACACCTAATATTTTTGTACGTAATTTAACAATATTATCTTTTTTTAAATAGGTGTCACTAAACTTAAACATAATTTATATTTTATTTACTTAATAAAAAGCGAAAAAAATATGGTTAACTTAAAATTATCAAAACTATCCTACAGAGAATTATTGTACGGAAGCCCTCAATGCTTAATAGAATTTACTTGAGCCAAGTCATAGAGACCTATTGGGTTGCAAAGCTTAGATGATAAGAAAAGAATGTTATATACTGTATACTTTTCATTGGTGGGGGAAATAACTATAGATTTTTAAATAAGTTAAAAAAGTACTGTTATAATTTTGGATTGTGAAAATTGTTTGGATCGTATCGGATTATAGTATTTGTTACCCTCAAAATTATTTTTTCAAAATAAAAAAGTCACGCTCGAGGATGTCAATATTATTTTTTTACAACTTTGTACCCCTCTGCTTTCTTAACATCACTTATACATTGTCAAATTAGTGGAATATACACTTCTTGGCATGCAATTAACTCACTTTATCCTTATTTAACGCGCTCAAAAAGGTCTGATGAATATATTTTTGTTTTTATGATCGGTCCTGTATACGGGACTCGTATTTGGTGAAGGTATTTAACTGAGTAAAAGGTATCCTCCGGTATATTAATTTGTTACGCTGTAGTAAATCACAAAACCCTCCTCTTGGACTCCCTACTATTATTAATTTAATTATTAATTAAAAATTGTAAGTAAGCATTTAAAAGTATAAGGTAATTTTATACCATGCCTATTTTTAAAATAAGAAATAATTTATTTAAACATATTTCATATGCTATTTGCTGTATATTTCGTTTTAAATGCTATAACAAACAAATATGGGTATCATCTGCTTGCATATCTAAAAGCAAATGAATTAAAAAAACTAGAAACCAGCTTTATTAAAGGCATTATATTCACCATACCTGCACTTGGAAAGCATATTAATCATACTCGACATATTTATTTAAAGATCAATGCACCAAATTTGTCTTTGTATTGCGGGCCGCAACCAAACAACATGCGGACTTGTTGGAGCCGCAGCACACATTGTTCATTTCTGTGATTGATAACTCAATACTCTATTACGATAGGAAATACGTTTCCCAGTGAAGTATATATTGTATTAATCAGTGCTCTTAATACAGACCACAAACATTTTCTTTTTATTCAAAACAATGCTTTGGTAAAATAAATATACAGGTTATCTCACCGGGAACTTCTGCAAACAATTTCTCAGAAAGTAGGCCTTTGAAAACTTTGGGACAACTATAAAGTCAGTGGGAGACATACAATTAAAATATTTTGAGAATTCTACCAGAACTAACCAGAAGTTAATGTTAACTTTTCTATTTTAAATGGAACACCCTATATATTATATTTATATTTTGGACTCGGCGTAAAATTATAAACATATTTTATGTTTAGTGTTTTATACCCAAGTTTAACCGTTTTTAACTTACTTTTAACTTTATATGAAAATTTTACTTTGCCCGCCTTCTCGTAACCATTATTTTTTTGTTTAATAAACCCTTTTTTATGAATTGGGGTAGGGTTTTTCTTAGAAAAAGAACTATTTTTAGTGGACTTCATTATTATTTTAACAATAGGGTGGTCAAATATAATCGTTATCGACAGAAACCTTGAAACCCTTTTTTTTTAATGAAAAACCCCTTTTCTCATCATGTCATTGTATCACCTTATCATATTAAGGAAATATGGCAAGCGTGGTGCAGTGACTAACGTACTAGCCTTTCACCGTAGAGACCCAGGTTCGAATCTCGGTTTCCTAAATCGGGTTTTTAATAGCTCGTCACTTCACATATGGTAATGGCAAAATCTCTGTGTAGTATTCTGCCAATCCTAGGTAATAGTTAATAAAAAAATGTCCGTGGTGACAGTAACGCGTTATTTAAAAGGTGTTGTGAAATGTAAAAACTGCATATTTTAGTGATTTGACAACGTTGACGGAACAGCGTGAAATATGGGTTAAACATCCAATAACCCGGCACCCATAGTACTCTGGTACTTAGGCAAAAAGCTTTCATAAGCTGTCATATATATATATATATATATATATATATATATATATATATATATATATATATATATATATATATATGTATATATATATTTGTCTATACAGAGTGTTATTGTTTGTAAAATTAAAGAAGTTTTTACAATATTTAATACGTTAAATATTACTATTATTGCATTTGCATTAAAAAATAGCAAGCAAACATGTTTATTACAAAATGGTATTGTACGTTAGTTTTTAAGAATAAATGTAAATTAATTTTATAATAAAATTTACATTCCTATGGATGTCTATTCCAGAAAATCTATACTTTTTTAAATATTTACAATGTATTATTTATCTCACCTAACAATGCTTTTAAGCACGGCTAAGTGGCTTCTTGCTGGCCCTGACGGCGAAAGGCGGCGTCATGGTAAACTATACCGTACCTACCCGTACGCGTCGTTAGAATAGATAATACTTCTAATACGATTGTATTAATTTTATTGGATATTTTTTGTATTTTCTTTTATGAAAAATAAAATATGATTTTTCTAAAATCAAAGAGCAGTATTTGATTTTACCCCAACTTGTCTATAACCAACAAAAATCATTTTTCATAAGCTTTTTAAAGAGGTGCTGCATAGAGGGTGCTGCCATTTAAGATTTTAAGGTGACTGGGGGTGCAGGAGTAAGGAGTTGATAGTGGTGTTTTGAAAAATACCTCATTTATATTTCCCCAGGTATTATAAAAACGGTATTTCTTTTATTTTTTGATGTTTGCCTTGGTGTAGAAAATAAAGCCATTGCAAGTTTCAAAAACGCGTCCTGTATGATAAAAGTTATTTATAACGGTAATTAACATTCGAAAGTATCTGTCATTTCCGGCTAAACCGGAAGTAATATATGCAGTGTGTTTACGGATTAACTTAACTTTACCTGTAATTTTTTGTGTTTTTATAATTTCGAAAAAAGTTATTTTTATAAAAATAATTTTTGCTTTTTTAAAATGCTAGAAGCTAGAATAAAAATTACCTCATAATATACAGGGTGGTTCAAAATCACAAAAACATTATTTTGAAAATTTAAAAAATTACAAAATTTCTTTTAACACTAGTTAAGGTAGTACTACCGGTGTAAGAATTAGTGTTTAGAAAATTATGAAACTTAGCATACTGGTACTTTATAATAAGAATATCAACCAGTTAAATTTTTACAGGCTTACAGAAAAATGAAAGAAAGGTATAAATATTTTAAAAAAATCGTTTAAACATCTTTATATAAACTCTTATCCTTATAAGAAATCTCAGATTTTATTTTACTTCACAAAAACTGATCTTCAGATTTCAATGAAAGTTGTATTAACGGAAGAAAAACAATTATTATCCAAGAAAATAAAACCCTATTTTAGTTTGTCAAGTAGTGATTTATGAATGGTAAGCCACTATTAGCTATTTATTCTATATTTAACTAACAGTTTTAGTATAATTTAATACCTTATTACCTCTTTGCTAGTGGTAATTAAAGAAATGTAATTACCGTCTTAATTTTTAGGAATTATTTACATTTAAACGGGTAGATATGGGTAACCTTTTAAAGGCGTTGCATAGGACTTTTAGAAAAATTACTAAAAACAAAGTAGCTATCTAAACTTAAAAATTATGACAATAAAAATCAGTGTGGTTAAAAGGCTCTCTAGCGGCCCGTAATAAATTTGAATTATTACGTTAAAAATGCAAGCAACAGCTTTAACTGCAAATAAATATTAATTACTTCGGTTTTTTCCAAGCGAACAATTAAAAGAAAAAAACAAAAGAAATCAGAAAAAAGTATAAAAGAATGATATGCTTTTTTTTATATCACAACAATACAAATAAATATCATTTAAAGTCTGTTTTAGATTCATAAAAAGTTAAACCTTTTATTTGTACAGTATTATTATTGTATTTTTAAATAACTGAAAAATTATTATTTAAAAAAATATATATTATGACCCTCCGCTATTACATTGTAAACTAAAGAAATTTAAAAGTAGAGTAAAGCAGTTTATGTACCTAAATACAAGAATATATTTGTTTAATATATTTTTAGGATTCCTTATTTTCTACTAGTTTTACATTTATTTTTACTCGATATAAACAAAAAGTAAATATTGAAACATTATATTTTGTTATCTTAAGAAGGAAATATTAGGAAAACTTTCAACATACTATTCGAAATTGTATAAAACAATATTGTAAAGAAAAGTGGCTTAATATTGGGCAATATTAGTTAAATTTCTGCTGCTATCTACTGCATAGAAATCGCTATATACCGACACTAATACCAAATGAAACCTGTAAAACTCTCAGAGCCTAGTATAGTAAATTTTTGGTAAACCACATGCATTATGTGTTTAACTATACGGCCAAGTTTTTAAGAGTTTGTTAATAATTTGTGTTTTAAGTAAAAGGTGGGTAAATTTTATTTAATTTTTAGGTACATGGAGTTTTATTAGGTTTATGGCGATCATAAAAGCATATTAAAATTAGTGCTATTGTTTCAATATTCAAATTTTGATCACTTAAAAATTTTACGGTAAGGTTTCCTAATATCGGTCTTCTATACTCCATTTTTTTCTTAATGGTTTCGTTTTATGCAGTATCGACGTTGGTGTCATGAAAATTGCGGAGATGTAATAAAAAAAGTGCGAGTTATGTTATTATATGCATTGCATATTGCTTTCCTAGTTTGGTTTAATTACAAAAAGGAATAGTTGTCATAGTTTCTTTATTATATATATATATATATATATATATATATATATATATATATATATAGTTTTGTTGTATTTTTTTTTTGTAAAAAACAATAACTAATTATAGTTTTCGAATTTTTATACCTATTGTTCAAAGCTTTGGTATTTAAAACCCGTACTACCCGATATTAGGCAACTTTTTTTAATTTTAGAAAAAGTACCTATTACCTTCTTCTACATAAATACTATATTTTGGAGTAATATCAACCGATTAAAATTTCAAGTTGATGGCTGGGCGCCATCTTAAAAATATGCTTTTGTGGTACATTATTTTAAAGCCCTTGACGAGTACTTTATAATCCTAGAATATAAAGTTAATACAATTATCTACCTACTAGGAAATGGTGGTACTTTAAAAATAATCTGAATACCTTATTTGAAAGGCCATATTGCAGAAACTAAAAAGTTAGGTGTACTTATAGTGATATTTTTTAAGCTTTTTAAAGTTCTTTTAAATAGTGATATATTATACAGTGCTTCCTTTAAAAATATATATATTTTTTGTCCTCCCTTGTATATCATGATAAGTATAGGCATAAAAATAAATAATAGTATAAAAACTTAAAAACAGTTTACAGTACAAAGAGTTTGTCACTTCAGAATAAAAGCGTGGGGTGCATTTTACTATTTTTTCATAACTTTTCCCTCATAGATATTTGCAAATAGAATAATTATAACATTTAATATATTAAGCACCCCACGCTTTTATTCTGAAGTGACAAACTCTTTGTAATGAAAAATTATTTTCTAATTTTAAGTTCGGTTGCATATAAAAGCGTGTTTTTTAAACTATTATTTATTTTTCATTTTTAGTTCGATATATCAATTAGTTTTTTGAATTCCTTCTTTATCGGCTATAAACAGCAATTACCATGTATTAGACTCATTGTTACTCCCGCCGTATGTATAAGGAATAAGCGAGTTGAGCATGCGACTACTCCGAACAAGTTTGTGCGGAACAAAGTCTGCGGCCTTGCGCTGTGTCGAGTGCCTCGATTGACGAGTAAGACAGAAACTGCACGCATGCGCAGATCACTCGCCTAGCTCTAGCTCGCTTACTCTTTCACAGAGGATCTGTAAAGGAATTTATTTATCCTGGCGGTCCTAATCAGGATAACGGGATATTGTGTTTAAATTATTGCATTGTCATCGGTCCTTGATACGTGTGCAAAGTTTCAAAGAAATTGAATCGCTGGAAGTTGGTAAAAATTAGGCTCAAAGATTCCGTTACATAGATAGATAGATAGATAGATACAACCCAAGCTAATAAAAGCGTGTTAAAAAGCTAAAATCCAAGTAAGGTATTAGGGTAATTTTTAAAGTATCGCTATTTTGTACTTGGTAAATATATTGACTTTATATTTTACGGTTATAAAGTACTTGTCAGAAGCCTTGATTTAACTATTTTTTTAAAGATGGCGCCTCTAGCAGCCATCTTGAAATTTTCGTCTCTTAATTTTACTTTAAAATATAGTATTAATTCATTAATTTTATATATTATAGTTATTTTTTTTAAATTGATCCGTTTAAAAAAATAAAGGGGGACATTAAAAAAATGCACCAAATATTACTTGTATAGGTATTATATATACTGGCTGTTTAATATTATATGTTTATATTAAAAAAGTATTCTTTATATAAAAATGTAATGACTTAGCGTTTTAATAATAGTTTATTTTACATTTATCGAAAACCCGTTTATATATAAAAACAGGTGTTTGTACGTGCAAATATATTATTACGAGAGTATTTTAAAAGGTTCTTTTTTTATTTTTCTAGATCCATTAAGATCAGTGCAGATAATTTAAATTTTATTTTTTTTTTTTGCATTTTTGATGCAGCATTTTTTACAATATTGTATAATACAAGGTTTTAGGATTTAAATAGCCCTAATCAACCTTTGAGTTTTTAAATACAGGATGTTTTTGAGCTTTGGGATCACACTTCTAGGAGTTATTTAGTGCAACAGTAGAAAAAATTGAGTATAGGACCGGTCCGGTCCGGAAAATTGTAACTACGGCTCTACAGCCCTAGGACGCTTTTAAATTTAGAAAGATAAATTTCCTACACCGGCTTTTATGCATTATTTTTTGCCCCTTGTACATGAGATCATCACAACAATTGTTCAAAATGTCAACGTAAATGTCCACAAAATTTATTATTTTATCAATAGGTTTTTTTTATTTATTTCTTCTATTTATTATTATTTTTTAATAAATATTTATATTGTAATGATATAATGGTTAAAAGGCAAAAACTAAATGCAATAAATGCAATATAGGCAATCCATCGTCTTTCTAAACTTTAACGCGATTTAGGGCCGTAGTGCCGTAGTGACACTTTTCCGGACATGGGTCCCTATACTCAAATGTTTTCTACTGTTGCCCTGAATAACCCCTAGAAGGTTAATCCTATAGTTTTGAAACACCTTGTATATTTAAATAATTCTTTTAGATTTACCTAAAAATAAATCTAGGGATGAATCGTTAAAGGAGGTAAAAAATAATAAAAGTAAAAAACTTTTAGGATTCTTGGGGGCATACAATAACCGTTTTTGTCTTCTTTAAAACTGCTTAAGAAACTTTATATTTTTATAAAATGCTTTGTCTGACCGACCCTCGTGCACGTTTTACCATCTTTGTTATTATTTTACGGTCCTGAGATTTTAAAGCAATTTAGTTGCAACTTTAAATAATTTTTTTCTTTTGTAAATTACATTTAATTTAGAAATATTTTAAAAACTTCCTTTTATTACAATAAAAAGATAACTTTTTAATAAATCTTAAACAACTTTCTTTAATTTCAGTATATTAGCATGACGCTTTATTATTTGTTTAACCCCAGTTAAGAACAAATAAATATTTTTTTACAGTTATAACAATAGTTTTAAAAATTATAAATATATACATTTCAACCAGCTTCTTAGTACTTTGCATCAAAAAACAATAATTTTTAGAACTGTCAATGTACACTTTTTTTAAAATTTTTTCGCTTAGAAAAAGAAAACATTTATACTAGTAATAAAATAATAAAATAAATATAAATAAATAAATAAATAGATCGTTATTTAAAAGTAAAAAAATTACACTCTTGTAGTCCATGCTCCCAGGGGCGTTAGCAATATATAGGGTGTTTAATAAGGTTAGGTCAAAAATAAAAGGGGTGATAGCTAAAGTAATGTTAGTACCTTATATAAAAAAAGTTCTATCGTGTTTCGTTAGGGAGATATTAACCTTTAAAGTTGATATAAAAACAACTATTTCAATGATAACTTTTGAACCGTTGTCACAGTACCAATCATATTTAAACTACTAAATAACCCTACAACAATGCTTCTCTTCGTAGGTAAACGGCTGTTTAGTAAGTAGAAATTATAGAAGGTGCGACAATTTTTTAAATTTAATGTAAGCATTTTAAACACTGGTAACAAATTCGACATTTTGCTTTGACCGTTAAATTTCTTTTTAATTTTGTACAAAAAGATATAGTATATAAAAGTATAATTTTTATCGATATCTTGGACCGTTTCTCATAAAATCGCAATATAAATCCAGTCATACCAGCATGTTGTATGTAATAAAAAAATCAATTTTTATGATAAAATTATTAAAATGTGGTAAACTTATTTAAAACGGTGTTTGTGAGCCCCTTAAACTTTATAATATAGTTAAAAAATGTTTTTAAGGGTTTTACCATATTTTTACGAAATGATGGTATGTCTGGACTTAAAATGCAATTTTATGAAAATCGGTCCAAGATATCGATTTTAATAAGGTATAGCTCTTTTGTATAAAAATGATCAAGAAATTGGGCAATTAAAGCAAAATGCCGACTTTGTTACTAGTGTTAAAAATGCATACATTAAATTTAAAAAATCGTCGTACCTGTATAATTCTGACTTACTGAACAACCTTTCAAAAGAAGCATTACTACGAGGTTATTTAGCAGCTCCTGTCCAGGTCCTGTAGCAATAGTTCAAAACTTATAACTAAAATAGTTTTTTTTTACCAACTTTGAAAGTCAATATCTTGCTTACGAAGCGCGATAAAACTCTCCTTCTAATCTATGACATACCTTTAAATTCTTAACGGGTTTTTTCAATAATATTTTTCTCTAGGTTTTTAAAATAAAGGTAGTTTTCTCCTGCGTCATATTTGTTAATTTTGCAACTACCTCATATCCGCTAACATTTATTTAAATTTTGATCAACTTTTTGTGAGTTTTGGTATATGCAAAGATTTTTATTAAAAATATTGTTTTTTAAGAAATCAATAATAAAAAAAATACATTGTTCAACATTTCCGGCGGTCCCTGTGTTGTCTCGCAAAATACTTAAGTAGCCCTATAAACTAAATCATTTGTTATAAACATTTGGAAAAAAAAAGTTAAACATACTTTAAAAAAGTAAATATTACCCACTAAAAAGTTAAAGATAATAAATAAAAAAACTTTAGGTAATATCATATTAATATGCGTTAAAATACTAAATGTTGATAATCAAATAAATAATCGCACTTTATACTTTAATAACATATGTTATTACCCAGCTTCATTTTTAATTATTCTTTTTATTTATTATTTTTACATTGTAATGTTGATTTATTTTTTTAAAGTAGTTTTTTTTAATGTTATATTTTTTGCTTTAAATTGTAATATTACTATTACTAAATAGGTAACCATCCACTAAGGAACACTACTACCACCTTTTTCAGTTCGATGAAGAAGTTGAATTTTATCCCAAGGTTGTGAATTTTGAATGTGTCTCTGATTTTTTTTTTTTTTTTGAACATTATACTTTTAACTTTAAATATGTTTTTAAAAAACATGGATGGAAATTTAAAATAAGAGTTATTTAGTTCTGGTTAGTTATGGTTTAATACATATCTTAAAAGGAAAGAATTAGGTTTTAAAGTTTCTACAGGATAGTCCAAATCATACTTAAAAAATCACAAAAATTATATTTTGAAAATCATATATATATATATATATATATATATATATATATATATATATATATATATATATATATATATATATAAAAAGGAGGGGTAGTTTCGGACTGAAACTAGTTAGAAAAAAGGAATTTTAACCAAAGAGGTTAGAGTTAGTAGGTTGCAGTCAGTGGTTGTTTAGGGCCGTTAAGTAAAACTCTTTTTGTTAGCCTAGCTTTCGGAAATCTTTATTCCTTCTTCAGGGCTTCTGTAAAGCAAAGAAAAAGCACATTGTATACTCTCTATTAACAAAACTGAAACTAAAGAGAACACAATCGTCCCCTTTACAATTTTAAGACTTACCAAGGTGAATTTAAGCTGAAAAATAGCATCTTGTGCCGAACAGAACATACTTATATTATAAAACTACTAAAATTCTACATGATTAAACACTATTTTGATTACAAAAATTAATTTAATTAGCCTTAATTTCTAAAAATGCAGACTAACTTTTTTCAAAGACACCATTTTGCCGGTACACGTTTTGAAGACCCTGTCATTTTTTTAAATTTATATAGTTTAAATTCCCATTGAAAATGCAAGATGGCACCAGTCATCAAAAAATTGTATTTTATTTTTATGTGAATATGCAACTGTAAATACATTTATACGTGATTCGGCTCGTTGACAGTGATTATTTTTTACAGGCTTCTGTTTTACCGACCGCCACTTTTTTAAAAGTGGAGAAAAATTAAAGATTTCTATCCTAGTAATGATCCATCACATCTGTCTGCTTCACCCCACTGTCACTAGAGGGAAACAGGCAGATGTAAAATATAAATATGCAATTCTTGACAAGAATCCTGTATTAAATAAAGCCTTATAATTTGTTAATTTTACAAAATGAGAAAAATGAAAAATTGTGGTGGTTATCGTTTGGTATCCTAACTTAATACCATCTTGCATGTCCAACGAAAGTTATGACTTATATTTTATGTGATTTTGTTATCATTGTTGAAATAATTATGTAATTTCTTTCCCCTTTTCCCGCTAAAAATATTAAAAAGAAAAACCAAACACAAAAAAAAAGAGAAAAAGGGAGAACAAACGATTGAAATCCTGGTGAGTGACCCAGCTGTCACCTGGCTCACCCAACAAAACTCAAACGTCCCTTGTGAATGTTATAAAAGCATTGATGGTTGCTTTGACTAAAAATTCTCCCCTCTTTGGTCTGGACAGGGTTGTCCCCCCTCAGACTTGTCACCTGAATGAGGTTAGGGGCAACCTTTTAACTGTTGTTATTGTGTTTACTTCAACAATGACTTTTATAAAATTATTCAGAAATGGACCCTACAAATATTCCTGTCTCGACAGATCACGGATCGAAAGGGGTTCAAAACTAAAGAATTTAATTTAAAAATCATAGTAACATCAAAATAGCCTTTAAACAAGTAAAAACCATGGCAAGTTTATACACTAGAACTAAAAGTCCATACACAAAGAGTGAGGAATGGAATGTTGTTTATAAGATAGCTTGTTTTAATTGTAATGGGACATATGTAGGACAGACCTCTAGAAATCTCTCTCAAAGATTGTCTTCACATAAAAGTGATTGTAACAGGGGTGTTAAGAGCTGTGCTTTGGCAGATCACGTAATCGAAACTGGTCATCACATGAACTACGAGGGTACCTCGATCTTAGCTCGTGAGAGTAATTATTTCAAAAGACTATTTCTTGAAATGACTTGTATTCACAATGAAAACAACCCAATGAATAGAAAACAAGATCTAGAACACCTTAGTGTTATATATCACAATATATTACATTTGGAAAAAAATAAATTTGAACCCCTTTCGATCCGTGATCTGTCGAGACAGGAATATTTGTAGGGTCCATTTCTGAATAATTTTATAAAAATCATTGTTGAAGTGAACACAATAACAACAGTTAAAAGGTTGCCCCTAACCTCATTCAGGTGACAAGTCTGAGGGGGGGACAACCCTGTCCAGACCAAAGAAGGGAGAATTTTTAGTCAAAGCAACCATCAATGCTTTTATAACATTCACAAGGGACGTTAGAGTTTTGTTGGGTGAGCCAGGTGACAGCTGGGTCACTCACCAGGATTTCGATCGTTTTTTCTCCCTTTTTTCTCTTTTTTTTTTGTTTGGTTTTTTCTTTTTAATATTTTTTAGCGGGAAAAGGGGAAAGAAATTACATAATTATTTCAACAATGATAACAAAATCACATAAAATATAAGTCATAACTTTCGTTGGACATGCAAGATGGTATTAAGTTAAGATACCAAACGATAACCACCACAATTTTTCATTTTTCTCATTTTGTAAAATTAACAAATTATAAGGCTTTATTTAATACAGGATTCTTGTCAAGAATTGCATATTTATATTTTACATCTGCCTGTTTCCCTCTAGTGACAGTGGGGTGAAGCAGACAGATGTGATGGATCATTACTAGGATAGAAATCTTTAATTTTTCTCCACTTTTTAAAAAAGTGGCGGTCGGTAAAACAGAAGCCTGTAAAAAATAATCACTGTCAACGAGCCGAATCACGTATAAATGTATTTACAGTTGCATATTCACATAAAAATAAAATACAATTTTTTGATGACTGGTGCCATCTTGCATTTTCAATGGGAATTTAAACTATATAAATTTAAAAAAATGACAGGGTCTTCAAAACGTGTACCGGCAAAATGGTGTCTTTGAAAAAAGTTAGTCTGCATTTTTTAGAAATTAAGGCTAATTAAATTAATTTTTGTAATCAAAGTAGTGTTTAATCATGTAG
This sequence comes from Listronotus bonariensis, assembly GCA_014170235.1. Lineage (NCBI taxonomy): Eukaryota > Metazoa > Arthropoda > Insecta > Coleoptera > Curculionidae > Listronotus > Listronotus bonariensis. The sequence continues at coordinate 85,552 of JACEGR010000518.1, forward strand.
AATTTTAGTAGTTTTATAATATAAGTATGTTCTGTTCGGCACAAGATGCTATTTTTCAGCTTAAATTCACCTTGGTAAGTCTTAAAATTGTAAAGGGGACGATTGTGTTCTCTTTAGTTTCAGTTTTGTTAATAGAGAGTATACAATGTGCTTTTTCTTTGCTTTACAGAAGCCCTGAAGAAGGAATAAAGATTTCCGAAAGCTAGGCTAACAAAAAAGAGTTTTACTTAACGGCCCTAAACAACCACTGACTGCAACCTACTAATTCTAACCTCTTTGGTTAAAATTCCTTTTTTTCTATATATATATATATATATATATATATATATATAGAATATATGGTGAGTTGTCATTCCGGAGTCTGTTGGTCATTTTGTAGCTTGACCTGCCAATACAGCACTTGGGCAGCTTTCAATGCTATCAACTGGCGTCAGACGAGTCAATCGTCTGACACCAGTTAGATAGCATTGAAAATGCCAAGTGCGATCTTGGCGAAACGTCTGCAAAATTCCGCAAGGAACACAAATGACCAACGGATATACTCCCGGAATGACAACTCTACACATTCATCTATCCGTGAAACACTACGAACTAACATATATATTTATATATATATATATATATATATATATATATATATATATATATATATATATATATATATAATATAAATTTCTGCACTGTATGTCATAAACGAAGAGACTTACAAAAATATTTTAGTGTCATCTTTAATTTCATTATTTTTAAATTTGAGGGGGTTCTATTTATGTATAAGAATGTTATGAGGGTGAATTAATGAATTCAGTTATATTAAAGAGTCACAATTTAAACCTAAATTTTCAGTTTGAAGTATTTCATATAAGTTAGTAGAAATTTTCTGGAAAAAATGTTGGAAAACATAGTCATGGAACTACTAGAAGAATTTTTAATGAACGACACATGCCAACTAACAATTCATTGTTTTATTAGGGTTGAGAGAACGTTCTTACAACAAATTTAATAAAACCTCTTAGGTTGTAAGAACATTTCTAAAACGTTCTTACAACCCTTATAAAGCAGAAATGGGCACAACTTATAAAACAATTTTGTTCGCTAAATTTGTTTTATTAGGGTTCCGGGAACCTTTATAAAACTGTTTTAAGAACGTTCTTAGAGCAATCATAAAACCTATTTTAAAACAATAATAAAACAGTTTTATGAAAAGCATTTATAAAACAAACAGGTGTCAAGGGTTTATGTACGGTATAAAACATTTATAGAACAATTATAAAACTGTTTTAAAAGTGGTTTAAGAATGTCCGCTGTAAAACTTTTTGCTGTGAGCAACATGGGTATAAAATATTTTTATTTTGTAATTGTGCTGATAAAAACAATTTTCTCTTGAAAATGTTTTTAACAGGTAGGCTCACTTCCCAAATCTTGCTCCACGTAAAATAAAAATGGATGACATTAATAAACTTGTTCCTACACTAGAGTATATATATAGTCAGACATTTGAATAATTATATTGACTTTTTGAGGCATATAGTACTAGATGTTGACGTGCGGAGAAAAATTTTCTGTATAACATATGGTATATAGGTAGTATAATTTTCACGCGCCTCAAAAATAATGAAATTTAAAAAAATAAAATTTATAAATTTACCCATATATTAAATTTAAGTTTTTACTATGGTAGTCTGTTTAATATCGCACTTAATTACAAAATTTTGTTAAATAAATTACCATTCAAAAACACGTTATTACAATTCTTTATTATTTTAAATAGATATTTCCTTACAATTTCAAAATGGCTGCCAATCAATTACGTTAAACTGGTCTAAAATGGCGACCATTTAATAAAACAATTTTGTTCGTCTGGAAACAATTAAAAACAAATTTGTGTTTAATAAAACATTTATAAAACATAATGAAAAATACATTATATGCGAGGCCAGGACAGGGCCGCATTAGGACATCGTGTTTTATCGAAAGGCATGATGTAAAAATAGAAACCTATTTATGTAAGAGGAAAAAAATAGATAACAAATGTAAGTTTATTTAGTATTAGTTATCCTTTAGAAAATCCATGGAGCCAAATTTTGACTGCTTGCTCATAAGTCATCTCATAAGTACTAAAAATGTTGATTTTTTGGTACTAATGTAAAAACCGTAATATAATTAATACAACAGTGAACTTCTTGAGTCCATAACTGAAGTTGAGTTTGCGATTCTTTGTACCTTGTTTGTATAGTTTGTAATGTCCATAAACTTTATTTATCTTTTATTATCGTTGTGCATTATTTTATTAAGACTGGAATATAAAACCAAACGGCCGTGTCACGGGCGACCTCACGTTGTGGTTTTTGGGTTAAGAGGGATAATAAGCACGTGACCAAGCCTTAGTCCGATTTGATGCTGTCGCTGTGTTGACAACATTGTTTAAAATGAACGAATTTCCATACGAAGTAATTAGGTTAGGCTAAATATGTCAGAAATAGGTTATTTTCCATGGCTTATATTAGGACTTTAAAAACGATTTGCCTTTAGATATGCACATGGAAAGGAAGTCTAAACCTTCTACAGGCCGTACAAAAGGTTTTTAAGGCCATACCTAGTAGTTTTAGGTTCTTTTTTTTGTGAATTAAAAACCCTTTCTCGACCAAAAAATACATGGCTTTTGTTTGTATTGTATTGCATTAACCCCGATATTAACTTATTGCCTCTGATTTCGCTTACAGTGATGTCATATAAGTTATGATTACTGATGTTCCCAGAATTTTGACCGGTTAGGATAACTTTCGTATTGTCAGGATTTCCGCTTTATTTATGAAAATATTGTATTTTGCCATCTAAATAAGTTGTCTAAAAACGTTTTGGCTTTGGCGCTATGTTGAGAATTTTTTAATTTTTATTTTAATAAAGAAAATAAAATCGTTAAAAATAAAAAATGAAAAAAAAAGGACTACATAGCGCCATTTTCATACGCATAAGAATATCATTAGTGAAAACCGCAATCAATTATTATCTTTAAAAATAAAGGAGTTATTTAAACAACAGCAATTCATAGGGTGATATTCCCTCTTAAGCGATAATCTTAAAAATATGTATTTTCAATTTTAGCCTATCTATCCTAGGCCGAACAGAAATACGAAGTCTTTCTGTTCCGCCTAGATCTATCTAACACTAAAAACTATCACATAGTGTCAATATATTATTATCGTTTTTTTATTTTATAAAACGACTTCCTTAAGAGGTAACAATTTTTTTTTGCTTTGCTTGCGCTATCTTTAATACTGATTGGACTAAAGAACCGATACGTCACTGCTTTTTTAAAAATAAATATTATTTTCGGAATCTCCCAATAGTTTTTAACAAAAATGACTTTGTAACTTTTTTTTGCAAGACAAACGGTTTTGGAGTAAACAAATAATAGTATATTATTTAATTAGCGTATAATGATGGCTATTACTTGACGATGATGATGTTTGCGACTCGAGCCGCAGGCGAGAGTTGTAACGTCTGAGTCAAGTAATAGGCATTGTATGCGTGTTAAATACTATACTTTATCTACAACTTTACACTTTATGTATACATTTATCGTAAAGTAGGTAAAAAATAATTTTGATTTTTGACTGTTTAAAATTAAATTTGACAACTATCAGTAACTAATGTCAATTTGATGATACATAATAAATAATAAACTGAAATTGACACAACGATTGAGTAATGAGTCCATTACTCAATCGATCTGTCAATGTCAATCCATTACTTATGTTTGGCAAATAATGAATGTTGTTATTAGTACAAAGCATGTTTAGTTATGCAACCATTACTTAATAGTTGTAGATAAAATAAATTTATCTCCATTTTGTGCATCTTTACAATGGAGATTTTTTTATTTACTGTTTTACTCCAAAACCGTTTGTCGCGCAGAAAAAGTCAAGAGATCATTTTTGTTAAAAACTAACTAAAGATTATGAAAATAGTTTTTATTTAAAAAAAGTATTGGCGGATAATTTTTTAGTTCAATGAAAATATAGCATTTTTTACTTTTAACACCCTGTATCTCAGAAGCAAAGCGTTTGCGAACCCATGTTAATAGAAAGTTTTTGTCTTATTTCTATGCAAGAATTACGCCCTTAAAAGGATGCCGCTTACTTTTGAATCACCCTGTATGTAGGAATATATAACTCTTTTTAAAATAGAGAAAACTACCCATTTTACCCCCTTAAAGAATGATTTTAAAAAAGTGATTCTTTAAATTTGTCTTTGCTTACCAACACTTACCTAGCTATCTATCTTACCTATATTACTTACCTATTTCTACTTGCTTTTCTTACCTTACCCTAAAAACCATTTATTTATAGAGATATCACAGTTTTTAAGAAACCGAACACCTTTTTTCAGCCTCTTCTAGGGCTTCTAGGGAACCTAATTCTTAAAACACCATGTATTTTTAAAATTTTGTTTTGACACCATGGTGTATAATTAGGTAATAAATCAAAACCATTTTAACAACTACTTTTTATAACATTTTGTCGTACAAATTTAAATACATCCCTATAAAATATAACTCTTTTTTTTATCTTAAAATTAATACCACAGGTACCTTAGTACTGCTCTGTATTGCTTAAATTTGTCCAAGGATGTTTGTTTGCTTTTATAGTTTGCCAAATCTCCTCACGAGGGTGCTTTTAACTTTTTATTGCGGCTGCAACATTCACAGAACCTTCATAAAACAAATTTGCTTCCTAAATCTACTTTTTAAAACAAAATTAATCCTTTAAATATACTCAAGGTGGCGACACTTATTATTTGTCACCGTCGGAACATGTATAAAACATTATTAAAACATAATTGTTCGGAAAAGGCGTCTCACAAAACAATTATAAATTTAAGTGCGTTAGCGGTGTTGCGGATATAGCTTTTTGCTGGGCCGAGTCCTTTAAGATCTTTGCTTCTTCTACAAAGGGTAGGAGATATGTAGTGAGGTCACTTGGTTTTCCTTTTCCACAATATATTCCAATAATCATTGGCTTTATCTTAGGAAGTTCATGGATATTAAAAAGTATTGGCCAAAATTCGGTTTTACTGCTGCGGTAAATTGGTAGGCCATCCATATTTATATTACACGAAATGGATTCTGGCACATTGGACATTTTAGTTAAAATCTGACGTAAACTTACTTCAAAACCATGGTGCCAATAATTACCATTTCCATCAGCTTTGCTTATCGAAACAGTTTGATAAGTTTTTAGTAAGGTCCTAGGGTCTTGAGGAAGTAGGTGCGGAAACCGATCATTCACATGCCGAAAAAGACTTTTAAGCACTGCATGGGGTACGTTGGAAGACACTGCCCAGGTTCTAATATTTTGTCGGAACTGTGCATCCTTTTCTAACTCGAGCACATTTTCCACAATTTCCTCATCACATTCATTTTCGAGCCAATTTTCAACTTCATTTGATGCCTCCGTTTCATTTTCAAAATTTAGATCGGTTGCCCTAATATATTGAGAGTTTGTGTTTTGTTCAGGCAATATTCCAGAGTATTCGCCATCACTAAGTGCAGCAGCATTTATTTGTTTCTTTGAAATTATCGAGGAATTTTTGTAATATTTCTTAACCTTCCTGCGAAATCCACCACTCCGTTTTAGGTTTTTCCACTTATCTATGCACTCTTGTTTCGACATAACTATTTAATATTAAAAAAGTTCTATAAAAATAAGTGAAAGACTCTTTATGCACAGGATCACGCACACACTATAATGTCAGTTTACAAAATATACATTCGAATTTAATTATAAATTTTAAATCTCACCAAATACTTTATAAAGGTGTTGTTTGAGATATTTTACTCTCCAATGACATAAAATTGTTTTTTAATTGTTTTATTTTTGGGTTGAATAACCAATTTAAAAACCTTTATAAAACTGTTTTATAATTGCACCAGCGGAGAATAAAAGGTGGTCAGCAACAAATTTGTTTTATTAGAAACAATTATAAAACTATTTTATAAAGGTTGAATTTAACACTCAAAAAATGTTTTATAAAGGGCTTCTAAAAAACAAAACTGTCTTAGTTATCACCTTCATAAAACCTTTTTAAAATATTTTTGCTCCAACAGGTAAATTGTTTTAAAAACATGTTTTAAGAACGTTCTTAGAACATACTTATAAAACAAAAAGTTCTTACAGCTAAATTACCATCCTCGCAACATTTATAAAACAAACATACTTCCATAAAACGTTTTTAAAACAATAATAAAACAAAATTGCTGCAGAGACTAAATTTAATAAAACATTTTTGTTAGTTGGGATGTTCTCAATATTATGCAAAATGTGAATTTTAGGATACCAAGCAAAAATTAATGTACAATAAACCCGCTCAAATGTGTAAATCAGCAACCAATGGGTGTAGTGAATACTTAAAGAGCAAAAATGTGGCAAAACTTCTATCAACATTTAAAAAGCTAGGTTCCAAACACTTAACTACCCAAACGTATTAAAAGGTCAAAAGTGTAATAAAAAAATTATTCTAAACAAGTTTAAGAATTTATATTAGGGTTTAAACCATCTTAAATATGCTTGTATTGGCACAATTTAGTTCTGGTTAGTATAGTATGTATTGGACCACCCTGTAGGTACTTGCGGGTGCGGGTTAGCGAACTTTAAAACCTAATCTTTTAAAGGTATGTATTATTAACCATGTAACCCAAATTCCTATTTTGTAAATATGTTTTTCAAAAATAGATTTAAAGTAAAGTAATATAATGTGCTTTTTAATGTCTTTCAGTAACGTCTTTTGGACAGACCCAAATCCAGAATATCAATGGTGACCCCCAAAATTTTTATGGAAATATTACCAGTAGATATAGGACTCTAACATACCACAATGCTAAAAACATTCACCTATACCGGTTTTCAATGAAAAATGGTACGGGGTCTTTTAATGTTTTTTTTTATTTTTGCAATATTATTTGTTTTTTAAAAAACGATAGTTAGGTGAATTTTTTTTACTATATAATATATATAAATTTTCTTAACGAAGATTTTCAAGTGCCCTTATATCTCAATTTTAAGATATAGTAATTTAAAAATATTATTTATCTAAAATGTTAATTTACAAAAAAATCATCCTTTATCTAAAAAATGTTTAAAGCTAACAAATAATCGAAGCAATAAACCAAAAAATTCGGAATTTTTTGGGACAGGACGGATCGGAATGAGGCGTTTTGCATTCGCTTTCAAAAATAATTTGTAAAATGTCTACCCTATACAAACCGGAAGTTGCAGTGCTGCAGCCAAAAATGTCTTTTTGAGACGTCCCTTGGAAAATTTAATAACTTTGTACATAAGACTTAGAACTGGCCCCAGTTAAGTACTCAAGAATTTTAAACATTGCTGATAACGATTATATTATTTAAATTGAACCCCAAACACCTGGTGCCCAGGAATTCCGATGAACGTCATCTACGTAGGATTCTCCAAAACTTTATGCAGGGAAGAAGAGAAACTCAGCGCCCGAGGGTTTTTGGGTCGCTGAATCCAAATATGGCATCGACGGATACCTTACGGACACCTGATGCACCCTTACCTAAACGCGAACGTCATCTTTGGGAATTTTTCTCACAAGAGTGCCAATAACAAGCCGAATATCATTATGGGGCGTTTTGTATGGTACTGGATTTGAATTTCATGTCAAAAACAACCTCCCGAACACCTCTTGCCCCTGAACCTAGCCATAAACCTCATCTCCGTGGATTTTTCTGGTAGAATCGGAAAAGACGAACCGAAAATCGTTATAGGGGGTTCTTTGGACATATAATCAAAATTTCACGTCAAAAATGATCCTCCGGGCACGTGGTGCACCTGACCCTTAACGTCGTCTTCGAGGGTTTTACAGACGCAATTGCAAGAAACTTACCAAAATAGTTTTATAATTTCACACATTCATCTATGTGTAACGTTTCCCAGGGCCCTCAAAAGGTTGATTCGGTCCTGTAAAAATGACGAGAATAATCTCCGGCTAGATCTCCAAACTTGGCAAAGCGGCCTTTTACTTTTTTGCCAATGCTCAAAAAAGCTTTAATTTAAGTATACACTGAGACATTTTTTTAGGTCAAGGTCCCACCCATCAATGTGTTGTCGAGCATTCTCTGTCTTTTTTGAGTGTGTCAGTAAAACCCTCGGAGACGACGTTAAGGGTCAAGTTGCGGTGGACCACGCGCTTGGAGAATCGTTTTTAATATGAAATTTTTATTACGTGCCCCAAGAAACCCCCTTAAATATTTTCTGTTTGTTTTTTTCGATTCTGCCAGAAAAAGCCACGGAGATGACGTTCATGGCTAGGTTCAAATTCGGATTAAGTGCCACACAAAACGCCCCAATAATGATATTCGGCTGGTTATTGGCACTCTTGTAAGAAAAGTTCTCAAAGATGACGTTTGCGTTTAGGTTAAGCCGTACCAGGTGTCCGTGGGGTATCTGTCGATGCCATATTTGGATTCAGCGACCAAAAAACCTACAGGCGTTAAGTTTCTCTCCTTCCTGCATGAAATTTGGGAGAGTCCTGCGTAGAGGGCGTTTGTCGGCCTTCCTAAGCTCCAAGTGTTTGGGGGTTCAATTTGAATAATTTAATTGTGATCAGCAACCTAAAAAATCCCGAGTACCCAAATTGGGCCAGTTCTAAGTCTTATGTACAAAGTTATTAATTTTTTTAAAGGACGTTTCAAAAAAGAATTTTTTCTGTTTCTTCCGATCCGTCCTGCCCTAAAAATTCCGAACTTTTGCGCTTTTCGTTGCTTTATTGGCTGGACTAAAAGGGAATATGCATCTTTTGTCTCTTCGGTATCGCAGTGAAGGAATCTTTGATCTTCCAGAAGGCTCGGATTTGATACCCAGCCAGCGAGACATTTTTATGTTTTAGTTATTTCAAAATAACCTCCATGGTGGTATTGCCGCGTTGATTAAAAGGTAATTTAAAATGTAAAAAATGTATATTTTACTGCTTGGGCAACCGTTAAAGCAACTGGGAAAAAAAAATTGATTAAACATCTGATATCTCGACACCCATTCTCTGGTACTTAGCATAAGCCTCTATTGGCTGTCACAAGAATATATTAAAACCACAAGTTATTGCGTTTTTGTTGTCTGCAGTAACTTTATTATCATAGAAATTTTAAACTTTACTTTACAAATATTAATTGTGACTTTATTTGCAAGTTAGCAGAACTTTTAAATATTTTTGGTAACATATTTAAGAATATATTAAAAAATTAAAAACTATTTTAAAGAACATGCCTAAAAAAAAAATAAAAAGTTTATAATAAAGTAATTTTGAAAAATAGTTTGTTATTAAAATAAATTTAATTGTTTCGTGATATTTTACAAAACAAAAATGGAAAATGGATTTGAACTATTTAATAATATTGACAATCAATTAAATTATGGATTAAAATGTTCCACATCAAAAGGATACAATTTACGTTTTCTCTTTAATTTGAATTTCATAATATATTTTTGTAAGTACACTAGAGATAAACCAAATAAAATAAATTAATAAATAAAGAGAAAAAATTAAAAAATATTAATAACAGGGTGTTTTGAAATTCATGCATCAAATTTTATTGGTATATTTTACGTCGAAAATAAACCCTACTTTCCTTTATAAACATATGTCCAGAAACGCTTCCTTTTAGAGATACACCCTGTATCTCTAAAAGGAAGCGTTTTTGGACATATGTTTAATGTTTATAAAGAAAACTAAGGATTTTTTTGACATAAAATATGCTATTGAAATTTAATACATGAATTTCGGAACACCCTTTATGGTAAAATGTAAGACATATTTTAAAGTATTTTATTTGTTGCAATTTTTTTAAACTTTTGTCTCTTTAGTAAAGTATTAATAAATCTATTTAATATATATTTTTCAAAAACATTTAAAAAAATGTACAAATAAGGATGTTTAAAATTTAACAACGGTAAAAAAAAATTTCTTTACTTGAATAAGTAAATAAAATAGTTTTTTTATTATTTTGTTTATTGTTATTTTGCAGCTTTTTGTATTGTTGTTAAATTTTGGAACATTACACACATTGCTAACGCACCATTCTAAGCATGTATTTAATAATCAATGCACCTGTTTTGTCTATTTTGGGGGCTGCTCAGTGGAACAATGCACAGGCTTATATTGGGTATAAAGCAAAGGTCAGGTAACTTCTATTACAAAAATGTTTGAGCCCTTTGTTTGTAGATTTCTCAAAGAGTTTATAAAAAAATATAAAAGGTGTTTTAATTACCTTTACAATGTTTTTTTTACTAATATTTCAGTATAAGTTTAAATGTTTTTTGAAACAGTCTACAGGTACAATTTCGAACACGGCGGTAGACTGTTAACCACCGACAACAGAAATAAACCCATTCCCATTACCATCAACACTACTACTTACTCCCGAAGCCGAAAATAAAATAAGTAAAAAGGTACGGTTTCAAGGACCGCGGCAGGCAGCAAACCTCTGACGCAAGCGTGAGAGCCATTTATGTTACCAGCTACTTGTTACTCTCGCAAAAGCGAAATATAATATGTGGACCAAAGTGCAGAAATTAATATTTTCAAAATGACTCAAATGCCTGCATGTTTACTGACATATAACAAGATGATAACAGGACAAGTCTTTTTTACTTTGCCAATATAGAAAAATGGAGCTCTATACAGTGTGTCCCATCAGGAACTGCCGCGATAGATTTCTCGAAAAGTACGCTATGAAAAATTTCGAAAATTTGGTAACGTTATAACGTCAGGGGGACATACAACTAAAATGTTTTTACAGCTCTACCACTACCGGTTATACAGGAAGTTAATGTTAACTTTCTTATTTTAAATAAAACACCCTTTATATTAAATATTTTTAAGATTGTGCGTAAAATTCTGAACATAATTTATTAATAATGTTCTATACCTAGGTCCAACCGTTTTTGACTTATTTTAAATTTTATGTCAAAAATAACGCTTGCAAGCCATTAAATAACCATCAATTTCTTGTAAACAAAAGCCTTTAATATAAGTTGGGGTAAGGTTTCTTGTAAAGAAAAAACTATTTTAGTAGACTGTATCGATATTCTTACAATTAGTTAATAGAGAGTGGTAAAAAATATTCGTTAAAAATTATAGCGACAAAAACCTTAAAAGTCACTTTTTTAAATAAAACCCCCATCTTTTATTACCTTATTCTATTAGGCATGAAAAATAAGGGTAAGTATGTCTATTCCAGAAATTTATAGTTTTTAAATTATAACTAATTTAATATTCATTTATTCTAACAATGCATTTAAGTACCGGTAGGTACGGGGTAGTTGACTGTATCGCCGCATATTGTTGTCAAGGCCAACTAGAAGCCAAACTAAACCGTACTTAAAAGCATTGTTAGATTAAATAGATATTACATTTTTAATATTTCAAAAACTATAAATTTTTCAAATAGACATCCTCATACAAACTTTTATTTTTGATGCTTAGTATGATAATTAAAAAAAATGTAGGGGTTTCTATTTGAAAAAAATACTTCTTAGGTTTTTGTCCTAACAATTTTAAACGACTATTTTGACCACTCTGTATTTATTATTTGAAAAAATATAAATACAGACTGCTAAAGTAATTATTTCTCTATGAAAAACCCAACTTTAATTCATATTAAAGGCTTGTGTGGTGCCAATAGAGTCGCCACTGGATTTGAGAAATTTAATAAATTTAGAGCTTAAGTAGCTCCTTGCTGTTAAAAAAAAAGAAAACAACCAAATTGCATTTAAATTAGGCAAAGAATATTTACCATATATACCAAAAAAATCAATTTAAAAAGGGAGGTTCTATGCAATTTTAGATCTACGTTTTTATAAACTTTTTTCCATAAAACCGCCGACACAAGCGCCGGAGCCATTCAAATTACCAGCAACGCTACTCTTTACTTCCCAAAGCAAAAGCGCAATATGCATGGTTCTGGCTCTTGTCTCCGCGGTTTGTTGCCGCGGTGTTCGAAATCATACCTTAACGCTTTCCCCTTGCGATCAGGCGGTTTGCAGTTTGAAATGGTACCTTAACGATCTGAAGCTTCCGTCTGCGGTTTGCCACGGTGCTCGGAGTTGTACCTTAACCCTCCTTTAACACTAAGCCGGTTTCGCCAGACAGGGTGACGGTGACGAAGCCTTTGACTTTGCCGACTATTCGTGTTCTCTACTAGGTGTAAAAGGTCTCACAAGACTCCATACACGCATTCCCAGCTTTCGCTGGCTTCCGCTAATGTGAAAAGGCAGTAAGTCTGCATTTTTACAATTACTATACAGTACTTGTCCACATTCAGGACCCCTCCTCTCCTAACTTCTGACCTGTTTGATACTTTCATTAAAATTTAAGGACTTTGGTAAGACAACATAAACGAAATTCTAGATATGTCATGACAGATATAAATGTCAAAATGACAGCTGGGCGCTATTTTAGAAAGAAAAATTAAATGGAAAGGGGGTATTGTAGCACATCATTTTAAAGCTTTTGACGAATACTTTATAACCCCATAATTTTATAACCAATACCTTTACCTACTCCAAAATGGCGGTACTTTAAAAATTACCTGAATACCTTATTTAGATAGCGGTATTTCCGAATCTAATAAAGTTGGATACACAAAGGGTGGTATTTTCTTAAAGCTCTTTTAAAGATTTATTTAATGGTAATATTGGTGATACTATACAGGGTAGGACAAAAGTATAATATTTTTTATTATATACAAAACGCAAAAAACTTTTTAAAAAATACCAAATTAGGTATATCTAACTTTATTAGTTTTGGAGATTTGGTCATTTAAATCAGGTATTTAGGTAATTTTCAAAGTACAGCCATTATTCGGGGTGTAAAGGTATTCACTTTTATTTTGGGGTTATACAGAACTTGTCAGGAGCTTTAAAATGGTGTGCCGCAATACCCTATTCTCCATTTTTTTAAATAGCCAGCTGTCATTTTGACATTTATATCTGTCATTTTGTGTCCAAAATTTGATTTATGTTGTCTTACTTAGGTTCCTAAATTTTTATGAAAAATTACCAAACAATTCAAAAGTTAGAAGGGGGTCTTGACTTTAGACAAGCACTGTATATTATTTTTACACATATTGTCGGCGACACCGCAGAACTATGTTACTGACAAAAATTAATTATTAGGTTTTAGCGCCAATTTATTGCGCACATCTCTTCCAAAACCTCGTAAATAGTTTTTAATATTTGCGATATTTGAATAAAACCTAGAACCTATTTTTTTTTAACAAAGAATTTTATGGCATATCCAAGTATCCGACATATATTGACGGTAAAGAAATTTTGGACTTTCATTGTCCTTATTTTTCATTATTTTTTAACGTTTTGAGCAGTCCTATTTCTGTTAGTCTGTCAAGTGTAAACTAAAAAATTCCTACCGTTACTAAGTTTATACTGCTAAAGCAAGCAGTTTTAGTACATCGGCGAGTAATAGAATAACAAAACAAGCAGTATTAGTGACGCATGTTTACATGCCGGAATTTAGTTAGATTGTCTCCTTTCCTCACATTGCCTATGAGTTATGTTATTTTGCTCAACCGGTATAGTCTGGTAGAGCACACATTCGTTATAAAGTTGGGTGTTGTCAAGCGTGAGGTTGTTTACCTAGGACGACAGCATTGGTGGCTTTAAGAATGGTTTCCAAATAGTGGGTATTTCCACAACTGGTTTACTAAAAATATTTTTGAAATTTTTAGGAAAGACTGGTAGTTCAGGCGGAATACCTGATTGAAAAAATAATTACCTTACAGCAAACTATTGGTATAGTTTTGTTAAGTGCATCATACCTTTGTAAAAAAAACACTTCCGAACCAAAATAATGCGTTAGGGGGAAGGGGAGTGCTTTTAAGGATATTTATTTTCTGATAAAAGTTACCGTGGTAATGTATATTTTTAACACCATCGAAAAGAAGAGACTTTAAGGAACAAAACGCTTACCGACTTTTTTGAAAAAAACAATATTTTGACACGTTAGTTTTCGATTGAAAATAAGGGTGCTTTTTCGATGTCAAAATAAACTGGAAAAATAAATATTTTAATTTCAAAAATTACAGTGTGTTTGGGACATACCAAGATAAGTTCTTACCAAATTTGTAATTTTTTCCTTTTTTTCTTTTATAAAAGATAAAATTAAAAACCGAAAACTTGGTTATTTAAAAGTTTTACATAAATTTTGAGGTTATGTAAAAACGTGTAAATACAAAAGTTGTTCTACCTACAACATTGTAATTTAACTTTTTTTTATGAACTTGTTATTTTGCCGGAAATTGATAAAGACCATTTTTCCACTTACACTTTCCCTTTTCCCCCGACTTTAGATCGCCTGGAATTTATTTTTCTTTTTATTTTTATTATATTTTTTACCCCTAACAATAATTTTCATCCTACTATAATTTTTTTAGTTTTCAAAATGATCTACCCTGGTCTATTAATATTTTTTTAACACCCCGTAGTTCAAAAACTTAGGGGCTTAGGACATAGGTTCATAAAAAGAATTTTTTCCAATTTTTTGGTGGAAAATCACCCTGTATACAACAATAATAAACAACTTTTTATTAAATAAAATATCGTAAATCTTAAAACTATGTTCGCTTGTGATTCTTAACTTATACCAAAAACATTATAGCTCACGCAATGGAAGTCTAGTTTAAATGGCAGAATTACGAACGATTTATCACCACGCGCTTTTATGGACAGCTTTGGAGTCTGTATAAGCCGGCTTATAAGACGGCTTTGATTTTTGGCGCCGATTTCTTGTCCGTAATTCTATTGCGGTAGCTATCATATTCTTTGCTTAGACATAAAATTATGTCTAAGGACCAACATTAACTTAAAATGAAAAAAAAGTTTTTAAAGTATTTTTAATTTAAGAGATAATTAAATGTTTCGACTAAAAAAACAACGCAAATTTTGAGGACAAATAATAACTAATAATGAAAAACAAATCGCTTGTCAGAAATAATTTGGTATATAATATATAAATATATTAGTATTAACCACGAGTATACTAGAGTACTTGAAATATTTTATACAAAACATCCCTATAACTTGTTTACTTATTTAGTTTTTACAAAGAAGTAAAATTTTAGCTGACTGTTCTGTAAAAAAAATGGGTTTGATTTTTTTATATCATTATTAGCTATTATTTGTACCTAAAATTTAACTATGTTAGCGAGTAAGCTATAAATTGGAAAACGCTGGAAACAGCCTGACTAAATGTTTCTTGAATATTACCTCAAATACTACGCAGAATTTAAAATGGTTGAATTTACAAAAACGTATAAATAAAGTTATTTTTATTCGTGCAAAACCCTTAATTTGATTAGGTATTACATAATTTCCTAAAATTTTAAGGTGTCAAGTGCTGCTTAGATTTGCGTTATATTTTTAATTTATTTTATTTATGTAAGTATTTTATTTGCTAGCAATAAATTTTTTCACTTTTACATGGGTATCAAATGAAAGGGCTGGATTTGTAGAAGATAGTTCACAATAAAAAAATAAAATCCAAAATTGCCGCCACCACAAAATGGCTAATTACATTTTTTTTCACAACTACCTTAGGGTAATAAATAAAAGAGATTAATTGATGGAATTGAGCTCACTAGAAAAACAAAATAAAATCCATAATGGCCGCCGCCACACAATGGCGAATGACATATTTTTTCACAACTACCTCAATATGGGTATCCAATGAGAGGGCTTGATTGGTTGAATAGAGCTCACTAAAAAAATAAAAGATGGCCGCCACTACAAAATGGCGAATTCCATATTTTCCACAACTACCTCAATATAAAAACTTTGGTTAGTTCTGGTTGGTTATAGTGAGGCATATTTTTTGTACAAAAAGGGATATACGTTATAAATATTGCTACAAGCACCAGTTACTGAGATATTTTAAATTAAACGTTTTATTTCTTTAGGTTTTATTTAGGCCACCCAGGTTTCTGTAAAAGATCTTTATAAATTGGTACTATAATTTCCTTAATTTTCTAACTCCAAAATACATCGAGTTGACCTAATTTGCCTTAGTTAAAAAATTGATCGTGAGATACAAAAAAAACAATAAAGCTTGTGGCAAACAGCGAGCGCGACGGGATATCAGCGCGACATCAACGCATACATCAATTTTAGGCGTTCACCCAATTATAACCGCGGTAATACTTGGTAAAATACTTTGCCTAAAATTAATGATTGTAACACGTTGCAATACATTGAATTCTTGTTTAGCTGTTAAACAAGTGCGTCTTTATGCTGACTCGCTCAGCGTGTCACGGACGTGTTTTCATGACATTGTCTAGCTGATGTCCCGCTAACGTCCAGTCGCGCTCGCTGTCTGGTAGCTTTAATGAAAAATTTGACATCCAGCAACCTCTCGACTAAGGTAAATTATATAGATGGTTGTATTTTGGTCTTAAGAATTTGTAGTAGCATTTTGCATAGGCTTTTTGGACACGATCAGTTGGCCTAGATAGAGTGTAAATAAATCCAATGGCAAAGTTACGTATGGAATAAAATGTTTAATCTGAAATATCTCAAAAACGGTTGCTCATAGCAATATTAATCAGGCATACCTTCTTTTGCTAAAAATATAGAAATATTAAAATTCCACTAAAATTTTAATATACCGGGACATAAAAAGTTATAAATCTTTAAGCCTAAGCAAAGGACTGCAGGTGGCTTCTTCCACATTTTACGACAAAAACAGCATTTTAATTACCCACTCCTAAACAACTTTCAATACCAAATTTTGTGGAAAACATTCTTATAATTAATAGGATATTTAAAAATAACTAAAAAAAAACTGTACCTTTTCGATCAATTTTCCGAGTAAGGTAAATGACGTTAGATAGTTGTGTTTTGGTTTATGGTAGAATTTTGTACAAACCTCTTAGAGACACCCTGTAAACTGTAAATAACTTTTTTAGATTTATCTTTTTACCAGAAGCTAAACCTAAATAACTTATGACTGATAAATCTATTTTATTATTTTTAGGCAAATTTATTAAAATTGTGCTGCCTGCTTTACTCTCTTTATCCGCAATTTACCAGAGCTTCTATTTCCGACAATTTAAGCTTATAAAAACGTTAATGTAAAACATACAATAAAACGGTGAACAATAAAATAAATTATTTAAACTGTCGCAGTACGTGCTTTAAAAAATTTAAATTAAAAATAATGACAAAAATAAATTATAATAAAACTTTTTAATTATTAATTTTACGAAAAAATATATAATCCAAAATTTTTCAGTGGCCTTTTTTAAAAAATATGTCGATAACATTGTAACTTCTGTTCCTAATAATGGCGTTGAAGAAATACTAAACATATTCAACAGCTATAACGTCAATATTCAGTTCACTATAGAACGTGAAACAAACAACAGTGTCCCCTTTTTAGACACTAAACTAATGAGGACAGAAAACAACTTACTCTGGTAGATATATAAATTATCATTCATACCACACAAAAAAATGAAAATCAATCTTGTTCAAGCATTAAAAAACAGAATACAAAAAATTTGTCATCCATCATATATTAATAAAAACATAAAAAAGCTCTACTCTATCTTATTGGACAATTGTTATCCAAAATCTTTTCTTAATAAATTTTTACACAACTCTATGAATACCAATAATTTAAATAATAACAATAGAACACTACAAGTTAACAATCTTTCTAACAATGAACAAAGTTTAGCTATTTCTCCAGAAATTCCGCCTTTTTTATTCAATAATAACCAACCAACAAGCACTCCTCAAAATAGTAGTGCCTTATCAACTGAAAATCAAGCTTCTTATTTTTTTCACTACCATATTGCGGTGAAACTTTTAACAAATTAGAAAAGATTTTAACTAAACTTACTAGCCTTAAAATAAGTGGCAAACAAATTTTAAAAATTGGAAACACTTTTTCCAGGCTAAAAGATAAAGACAGTGTTTTGAAAAAATCGAAAGTTGTTTACTCTCTTCAATGCATAGAATGCAACAGTAACTATATAGGACAGACTTCCACTGTTTTACAGCAACGAATTACCAGACATAAGAGCGATTGCAGGCTCAATAAAAAAAACTTGTACCCTATCTGAACATGTCCTTACGACTAATCATAACATTGATTTTGCCAACGCAAAGGTACTTAACACAGAAAAAAACAAAAACAAAAGACAGTTTTTGGAAATGGTGGAGATTTTCCTGGATAGTAGTTGCATAAATAAAAGAAAAGATATTGATGATCTAAGCATAATTTATTCTGGCCTCTTAAAAAACTTAAAACAAAACGATAATTAATTTAGTCAAAATAAGTTTTTGTATCCTGCCTTATCACTATAATAATGTATAAAATATATAAAGAAAAAAATTCAAAATAGCTTTTCAAAAATATTTTTTTGTAAGGTTCCAAAATCCATACTGTATACATCTTTTTCGATCAACATCAAAAAAAGAAAAAACCCTGCACAGGAATGTTGTCTTGATAACACTGCTACCGATATTGTTTTAATATGTATTAACTTAACAGTATTTATTAAGATGTTCTAGAAAACATTAAAATGTTAATTTTTAAAAAGTTTAAGTTTAAAAATTGTCAGAAGAAATATGTAAACTCTAGCCTTAAGAAAACTCACTTTGCACGTAAGTTTTTTTTGTTAAATATTACCGTTTTTAAAACTTAATTTTTGGATTGTAAAAGATTTTTCTTTATATTGTAGCCTTGAAAAAGGAAAATATATAAATAACTTGTATTAAAAGTCAAATTAAAAATAAAGGATATCTATTAATTATTTTTTTGCACAATGCCCATTGGCTGATTATAATAAAAAAAAATTATAACTATCAAAACCAAATAAATAAAAACTCTGATTACCACTCCGAAGTTGCTTCGTTTCTGTGATACAGAGCGGTAATTTTTTTAAAAAGTCGATATTTCTCAAACATTTTTACCGTTTCTAACCCTATTTGATTAAAAATTAGTATAGTTATTTAAAATATCCAGACACTTGTTTAGCTTTACCTAGAACAAAGTTATTAGATTAAGGGGCATCTCAGTGGAAATTACAGCAATTATTATTTTAGAAAAATATACTAAATATTTATGTCATTGAAAATGTGACATTTGTTTTAAAATATTTTTGATAAACTGAGAAAAAAAAACTGTTTCGCAAAATTTCGGTTTTGTCTATAAAATTCTGGAACAGGTGTAAATTTTTAAACTTTTTAACCCTTAATTAGTCGCGCGGTGTATTTTGTACACCAATCTTAAAAAAGACATCACAATTTGCTTTAAAACCCAATTTCTTTTACTACGAATCCATGTATCTTAGCAGAAGGATATCGCTGATGTGCTGCGGCGGTCTTATTTAAAAATATTATTTAGCTGTGACAATATCGATATTTGTTTGTAAACGGTGCTTAAAATACACCGCGCGACTAGTATTATTGTAAGTATTATCTGACACAGTATTTTACTTTTTTTTACCTTCTTTTATAAAATTGAAGTAGTTACCTAAAATGTACAAATACATATTTAACTTTGGCTTCCAGGGACCAAAGACCAGTAAAAATTCCTAAAAAGTTGACCGACGTTGTCTACCAAATGATTTTAATTTGTTTTATTTTAAAGAAATATTTCGCTTTTATAAACCGGAATTATTAATTTACACTTAATATGTTTAATAAAAGAATATTTAGTATTAAACAAGTTATTAGTTGCACACATGTGCAAAAAGTTGTTTTAAAACTCCCAACTTTCTGTTGGTGTATTGAATACACCGCGAGACAAATTATGGTAAAATTGTTAGAGCCTAATTAAGGGTTAAACATGCGTAAATTTTCCCCAATTTAACCAACCCTGTTCCTCTCTTCTTGACGTTCCAATGGTGGCCCTCGAATTTGTAACAGCCTTTACATGAATTATTTGCCCTTTGGAATTAAACTAATTGGAAAATAAATAAAAGTATTTATGGTGAAATAAAAATGTAAAAAAATATTTTTTAGACTTCTCTCTTCTCTCTTTAAAGTGTTATATATAACGGTATTTTATAATTAACTTAATTTAATACTATTTGCCAGTTATAACGTTGTTCAATAGTCCCAGAGCTAGTGAACCCTTCGAGTAACGTAAGACCTGTAAGGCTGGAAATTTGTATAGTGATGAGTCATAGCATGCTTAGTACGACAACCATCACTTGGCAGGCATCAGCCGTGCACATCATCACCCGGTATATTTTTAAAAGTTTAAAAAAATAATTAAAACAAAAAACTCGGAGCTGTAATCCTAAAATTTTTCTAGGATTTAGTTCATTCATAGAACGGTTTAAAAAAAACAGGAGTTTTCGATGAGCACAAATATCTGCCAGGCAAAGTGAACGGTATGACTTATTTGGATAGTCATTTTTCCAAAACTATAGGAGATTAACATATCAAATGTGGTATTTTGGGTATTTTCTTAAAGCTCTTTTTAATGATAATATAATATACAGGTGCCTCACTAAAAATAAAAAATAAATTCCACCCTGTTTATTATCACCAGTATCACCGGTAAAAAGATCTCTAAAAGAGCTATAAGAAAATACCACTTTTCATATGTCTACCTCTTATAGTTTTGGAAATATGGCCATCCAAATCAGCCACATTTTCGGCTCGCCTGGCAGGTCTTGTTCTTAACAAAAACGCCTGTCAATCTTTTTTAAACCTAACTATGAATGGACTAAATCCTAAAAAAAATTAAGCTTACAGCTTTAAGTTTTCTTGTTTTTATTATTTTTTAAACTTTCCAAAACATGCAGTGTGATGATGTGTACGGCTGATGTCTGCCAGGTGATGATTGTCGTACCTACTAAGCATGCTATGACTTATTACTATACAAATTTCCAGCCTTACAAGTCTAACGTTACTCGAAGGGTTCACTAGCTCTTATACTACAAGTTGACTTAATGATTATCAAGATATTTTTAAATTATTATTTTTTTTAACTCAACCGATCTGTATCTAAAGCAGAGTTAGACACGGCTAATAATTTTAATAATCACGTAGCTAATAATTTAGTCGTGTGGCGAGTATACTAATGGATTATCGTTTAAGCCAGTTTAGTGCAAATGTCAAGCAATGGTGTTGAAATGGACAAGAACAGATGTCATACGGAACTAAATAGGGCCATGACAAATTTATTTTAAAAGACCTTAAGGAAGAGGTATTTAAAAAAATTAAAGCGTGTAAGGTTCAGAAATTTAATAAATAGAATATATTTATTGGGAGCGTCAAATGTTAGTTTAAAAGAGTTTGAATTTGGAGATTCAAGAAAATACAGTAATACAATCAGAATTTCGCAAACTTTAATTAATTACCTTTTAAATGAAGCAAAATATATAAATAAAAATATGACAAAATATCGTTACTACTAATAGTCCAAGGGCCCGTGAGCGGCAGACGTTGGTTATTTTATATAGCTGAAAGTTTGTCGGTGCATGCTCCTAACATAGGTAGAAACAATTGTAGACTAAGTTTGGCTTATAGTGGCTTTGACAGGTACCAGGTATTAAAGTTACTTAAGTTTTGTTTTTTTTTAAGAGCTGATTTTATATTAATGTTACTCGAGTACCTATAAGAATATATTTCTTCAGTCGCCAAACAGTTTGACAGTTCCAACTTCTTGGCAGAAAAACATTGTTCGGAGGAGGTCCAATATTTTTGCTATTTAACAAGATATGACAAAAAGTCTTAGATAATAGGTATGTCCCAAAAATATTTTGATGTATACAGAATGTCCCAAAAAATGTTAGTGCTGTAAGGTAAGTTTTCTTACTTCACTTATTTTTAGAACACTTATACATTAAAATATTTTTGAAATATACCTATTTGTAAACCCTACAAGTCTAATAAAACTTTTTGTCATATACTGTTAAATAGGAGAAATATTTTTCTTGAACCATCAGGCCACCCTAAAATGTTTGTCTGCTAAGGGTTTGGAACAGTCAAAACATTCTGGCGACTAAGGACATATCTTCTAATAGGTAGCCAAGTAACATTATCTTAAATTTAGCTTTTACAAAATGATGAAACTTAAGTTTCGATTCATTAACCTTTGGTACCTGGTACCTTCCTGCTAAAGTCACTATGAGTCAAACCTCATAGTCTACCATCGCTTTTACTTATGTTGGGAGCATGGACTAACAAACTGCTGCTCACGGACTCCGACTTCCCTCTAACTAAACACACGCGTTTATACCTATTTAGTTGCAGTTTAGTAGATAACCGCGCCAGGAGGGGGAACTTTACACGACCGTTAAAATAGAATTAGATGAATCCTACTCTACTTATTTTTACCGCCCGCACGCACTAAATTACTAGCCGTGTCTGAATTAGGTTTTAAAAAGAAACGATTCCTAACCCTTTTGCTATTATTTACACCAGTAAAATATTTTTAGATTTTTATATTCGTTAATATACATTTTTTTGTTTTAGGTTTTCCAGAAGAAGCAGAAATTAAAAAAGAACCTTGGTAAAATTTTAAAGCAAAACCAATAATAAAATGATAACCTTTATTTAGTAAACAATATTAAGAAAATTGGAATTTTTAAATACTTTTTACTTAGTTTAGATGTCATTTATTTAAATCTTAATATAAACGTGCAAAATATTTTAAAAATAAATAAATAAAAATAATACAATAAAAATAAAATATTTTATTTCGTAAAATTATATTCTCTTAAAATAAGGCAAACTGCAAGGTATAATTCATTACCGTCCCTATAAATGTAAAAAAATTTCACTGCCTTAACTACTATAATTTACTAATTATTTTTATCTGCATTTTTTTTATTTAGGTTTGTTTAAGAGTAAATGTAAATTTAGTGTTATAAAGTTGGACAATAAAATACTATATATAAACTGTCGCAGTAAATAACCAGACCCAGAAAAAAACAAATTTAATTAAATATGTAAACAAGTAAAAATAAATCAAATCTAAAATGTCAGCCTTTTTTGCATATATGCAAAGACTTTGGGCGTTTAATTCCGAAAGATAAATCTTTTTGTGTAAAAATGGCGCGCTTAAACTCGAAAAATTCAGAGTTGGACGAGGAAAATTTAATAATAAACCCACTTAAAACAAAGTTGGACATTTTATGGTTGTTTGTGCCGTTGGTGTCTACAATTAGCATTGCCAGTGTTGTGATATCGATTACTACGAATGGTTGGTTACTAACAACAGAAAGGATGCCTAATCCAAATTATAATGCAACTGGTGATGGGGACAATGAATATCTTTTAAAGAAGACTGTGTCTGGATTGTGGACGTATTGCTACACAAACCGTAAGTATTTTTACGAGCTTTTATTAGCTTTATTTGTTTAAGGTGCTCACCCACTTAGACAAAGCGTCGCGTCAAGGGCAAATTTCCCGAGTTGCTTTACATGTAATTAAATAGAACCCCGCCAATATAAGCGGCGCGTCTATATTAGCGGGGTTCCATTTAAATACATGTAAACTTGTCCGGAGAAATTTTGACTCGTCGCGACGCGTCGCCTAAGTAAGCGAGCACCTTTTGGATTCATGGGCCTTGCAGGGTATTCGCTATAAGTGAAGTTATGGTAGGGGAAATTAAATCGACTGTCGCGTTCGCAGTGGTTACTTTTGGCGTCACGGTGGGCATGCATGACGCAAAGTATGAGTCAAATCAACTTACTTGCCTTTTACGCTCACTCTTCCTAACTAAAGAATAAAAATAAAAATAGTTCAAAACGTAAAATAAAATATGTTTAATATATACATATATTGGCCTAATTTCTAAAAGTATAAAAAATTAAAGATATCAAATGTTTTTGTAGCTGTGTGTTTATTAAATATTAATTAATAAAAAAGTATAGGTCCGATACCTACTAAATTCCAAGTTAACATTCCTAAAACTTCTCTATTTACATTTTTTTTCTATCCTGTATGTTTGTATATATGTAACTTTTCCTCCAACTGTCTGCCTTCTGTAAAAGATTTATAATGCTAATTACAAGAATTTATAGAAAATTTTTATTTTGACAATAAGTCGAACAAAAGGAGGAGAATAAATTTAGTTTAAAAAAACTTAAAAATACGCTTTCGAAGCAAAAAAAAACATATATATATTTTTTAAACTAAAAATACTCTTTTAAGGCACCTTGAACTAAAAGTTTAAAATTAATTTTAAAATATTCGTAAAACAATAATGAACAAAAATACTTGTATTACTGTAAAAAGCGTGAGCGCTTTGTGCCATTTTTTGAGCGCCCGATGTTATTTTTATCTTTTGATATAATGTGTTTTTAAAGCGTGTTTTTTAAATATATTTATTACTTCTTTAAACATAAACCAAACTTTTATTTAGGTATAAGTATTAACTGTATGCCTGCAAAATATTTTTGTGTATTTGGTGGCACATTTTATATTTTATAATTGACATGTTCCAGTTTCTAAACTTATATAAAACATCTTGTTAGAAGTTAAAAGAAAATAATCGTTTGTTTATTTCAATTTTCATACCAATTTAGGTATTTTTTAAATTTCAAGAAAATAGTATCATATGCATCGAAATTTTTTTTATCGTACAAGAAAAATTTAAATTATTACAGTGTCGTTCCTGTATTTCCCTAAAATGTTTTTATTCTTGTTTATTTTTAAACAAACCTAAGCTTGTTATTCTTTTATTTAATGTATGGTTTTTCCGTAAATAATTAAAATCATTTCTTGGCATAGTCATATTCCTTATACATAATTTTAAAATAATTAGTAAAAAAAAGTAATGTTATTTATAATACTTTACATTTTTAAATATTTTGCAAATGTCTCCCAAATCTCCCAAAAAATAAAAACATTTTTTAAAATGGAGATTTCTTTTCATTTTATGTCGCGTCTATAATTTAAATTAAATGTTTTAGATAAAAAATACTTTTGAATAAACTCAATGAACGTTTAAATATTTAAGTTTTCAAATTACAATGTAACTTTCTTGAAAATAATCAGCTTTGTGTGCAGGGGATGCACTGCATAAACAATTTCTTCTAATGTTAACACATAGTCATTTCCTACCTACACTTAATTTGGATACTAAATTTAAACACTAGTTAAACTTATTTATTAACTTATCTTATCTTAAGTCTATTGGCCCTCGAAAGAGTTAGGTGACATTATGTCTCAAACTAGCTGCTGCTTTTAGGGGGCCTTGAGTCCTAGTTTATAGAATATATTTGCCGAAAAACACTAATATGTATTAAAGTCTTAATAAGTTTGGGGAAAATATGCCCCCTCTAATTTCGCCTTTGGCTCCTATTGTAATTTCTTATTTTTATTTGTTTTGAGCAACTAAAGATTTTTTTCTAGACTATGTCCCATAAATCCTCTAACCTGGTCTACTTAGCGTGTAAGCGTTTCTTCTCTTAGTTGCTGGCCAGTAATATTGCTGTCGATTATCATTATCAATTTTTCTAGACTTGCGGGTCTCCTTGCTGTAGGTCTAAAGTATTTAAGGTCCTACCCCGATTTATGTTTGTTGATGGTCTTGTGATTATCTGTACTATTATTATAAAGAAGTAAAGTACAAACCAAGGTACAAACCTTTGTTTGTTCGTTTGTTTGTTTTATAGAGGCTAAATTTTAGGAAATACTGAACCGATCATAAAAAATATTTTACAGTCAGAAAGCTATACTATTTAGGAGTGTTGTAGTTTATATTTTATTATAATTAAACAAAATTTTAGAAAAAAATAATGGCATATGTATGTCAAGTCAGCGGAAATATATAACAATGGCACTGAACGACTACCTTTTTAACTAAACGGTGCGGTTGTTCAGTGGTTAATTGCTCGACTGCCACGCGGGCGGCATGGGTTTAATTTTCAACGGATGCTGATTTTTTTATAAGAAATAGTATGACGCGTCGGCTAGTCTTAAGTAAAATTTATAATTTTAGTGTAGGTGTTCACGAATTTACTGAGAAAATAAAAATAAACTTTTGCGGTGAAAACACGGCTAACAAAACAAAGAATTAATACATGTGTTTAACAAAGGGTAAACATTTTTTTAGAAAAAAATTATATTATTTTATTTTAAAATTGTTTATAGTACTCAAGTTAAAAATACAAATATTTTTAAACACCTATATGCCAATAAAAAGTCGTTTTCTGAGGCGACTACAAAGTTTTCTAATAATAAAAGTAAATAAATTTTAGTCAAATAAGCGGCAAATATTTTGTTTAAAACCTAAATACGAATAGACAGAAAAAGCAAAAGAAGTCAACCTAATTATAAAAAAACGTCATTTTTAAAAATCGTTTCCTAAAGGTACTTTTAAATTTACGCTTTTACGTAATAGTCCATTTTTAAAATTGCTTTTACAAAATCGGAAATAATACAATTATTACTAAGTTAAGTTGCTTTTAAAAAAGGAGATACTTCTTCTAATCTATATTGGTTTTCCATTAAAGATAATGTTTATAAATTGTATAGCTTTTAGCCCTAAGAGCATTTTAGAAGCTTATCACCGTTTAATACCTTTATAAATTAATTACGTAAAAACTATAAAATTTAAAATGAGAAACAATATTAAAACTTTTTATTTAATGTAAGCAAGGCTTACAAATAACGTGTTAATATAATGAAAATGCATCTAAATGGTACATAACATACCGAAGAGAAATGTGTTTTATTTATTTTGAGAGAAAAGTATGTAAAGTAGTAAAGAATAGTTAGTAAAGCATTTCTTGAGACAGTAATGAAATTTTTACAAAGGTTTGTATACTATTTTATTTTTAACCATGTTTTTTTAATTTCATTAAAAACATGTTAAACTAATTAAATAATTTTTAGTTTGTTAAATATCACCGCCACCAGATATTTATTGCGGCTGAGGCAATATGAGACAAGATGTGAAGTTGGCAACTTTTTAAATTTTTGCTACGGTTGCTGGGGTATTTATTACTTTATTTTACTCTTGGCCCACGGAAGAAAAGGTTTTTTTTTTTCACATGGAATGAAAGTAAAAGTAAAAGTTACTTAAAACTTTTAAAAAGTCGAAAAACATAACAATACATTTATGGTTGTAAATAGGACTTTTTATTTACAACCATATTATTAGTGTTGACATTTTAAAAGCTGAAAGTGTAACTTCTCTGACTATTATCTTCACCTGTAGGGAAAAAAGTTAATCTATTTACAACCATGCATGTAATGTTGACTTATTCGACTTTTTAAAAGTGTGAAAGTGTCAGTTTTTTAACTTTTTCTTTTGGCCTACCAAAGGAAAGTTAATTTTTCTCCGTGAGCCGAAAGTAAAAGTAACCCTAGCAACAGTCGCAAAAATTCAAAAATTTGCCAACTTGACATCTTGTCTAATATTTTAGACATCTCTGTGACACCTTTAATTATACTTTTCAAAGTTTAATATTTACAATTTTCTTTTCTATTACTACTTTTAACTCTTGTATTTGTCGTGTTTTGGCACAGAGTACTTTTATTGCATAAAAAAAAATCAATAATCGTTACCCTGTTTATAATTAGTCCCTGGGCCAATAATGAAATTTAATTTATTATAAGCAAATTTTAAACATTGTGACAAAAACGATAAGGGTTAGTCATAAAACCAAAAGGCTCAAACACATGTTTCGGGTATCGGACTAGGCGAGTTTCGTTACTGTAACCCTTACGATTTTTGGCACAATGTTTAAAATTGGCATGTAAAATATTGTGGTAAACTTGTCCGCGAAAAAGTGTCGCGTTCGCCCAGTCCGACACCCAAAACATTTGACGCTATGAATATTCGTAGCAGGCTCATCCAGACCAGACCAGCTACCTAAAAGTGTTCTTTTCATTAAGTCCATTATTTTATTAGTGGCCCAGGGAATAAATGCTTAGTTGCAATTTCTTATTCATTGGTAAGAAAATAATTCTATAGTCTTTCATGTGTTGTAGTGGTATTACGAATAAGGGAGTATTACTAAACTAATTACCAAATTGACAGAGGGAGTGAGATGTGCTAATTGTTTCTTATGACGTTGTGATTATTAATTATAATTATAATTTACAGTAAGCGGATTAATTAATAACGATAGATCTGTCTAGGTAATATTACAACCTACTGCAGTGTAGCTATGTTATTGCATTTGGTAGCGTTAGATTTTAAATTCATGTATTTTTTAAATAAATTTATCGGAACTGATTAAATTCCCATTTTTTTTATCATTTTACGTCAGTATACTAAGATATTATTTGGCCTATTAAAGTAACACTTTGTATTTGAAGTGTGTGTTTATGTTAAGGCGGCGATAAACAAAAAAACTGAAGCAGGGCAACAAAAGCACCTATATTACAGTAATATAAAGTCGATTTTATCATGATGCGCCGCTCTTATCGCAAATCGCAGCTTAAGCATAAACATGTTGTGTTAAATTTAGGATCTGGCCTTTCGTCTTTGAGCTGCAATAATCAAGTTGTTTTGTTTTAATAGGAACCATGTTGATTTTAAACCTTACCCTTAACCAAAAAGAACCGGTTATTTTGACCGACAGGGCATACCGATTGGTCAAGATAATAGAATCCCCATCATTTGAGTTAATATGCATCTTTCTAACTTTTCTGCACTTTGTTGTACTGTACTATCTAAGTCATAAAAAGTGTATGTCTTAGCCCGCTACAGACGACATGCCAAGGCTTGGCAAATGTCCGCTTGCTTAAACGTTTCCGCATCCCAACGTTGGCTTTGCTTTGCTATATGTTTTGCATACATACGATGCGGAAATGTATGAACGAACGGACATTTGCCGAGCCTTGGCAAGTCGTCTGTAGCCGGCTTTAAAACAAGCAAAATACTTAAATTTAAAGTACGATTAAAGTTTACGTGCCAATTTTAATTTTTTTCTTACATTTATATAATTATAAATTAATTATTTGTTGTAATTAAAGGCCGTCAAAAAGAAAAAATATTAGAGTTACCATCATAAGGCTACTTCGCAAAAATTAGCAAAAGGAGTGAATTCTGATGGTAGCAATATCGAATAAGATGTCGACTATATACCATCGGATAATGACAGTGACTTAGAGATCGAGGTTAACGAATAAGACAAAGAAAATAGAGATTAAACTGAAAAGACAAAAATATTTTGCGCTGACGACTTCCCAAATTAGAACCATATTTTTATAACTTTTTAATGTATTTTGTTTAGATTTTTTTCCTCTTTTTTAAACATCTTCAAAAAAAAAAAAATAAAGTAAATTCAAAATAATTTTATTTTTTGTTTTTGTTTTTGTTTTTTATTTAAAAATTCATAAAACCGTATTATGTGCAAATTAAATATATGTTAAAACTAATCCGCAGAGTTGGGTCGTATTCAAATACTCAGTAATCTGAATAGTATATAGAATACATTTTGCCGGTATTCGAATACATTTTTGTGTTTTGTATTCGGTATTCGGCAAAATACTATTTTGGTTAGTATTCGGGATTCTGTATTCTAGTACTTTAGAAGTATGTGACAAATACTTTGTTTGAGTATTCAAATACTGCGTTCCGAGTATTTGAATACCGAAACGTGGAAGCAGTATTCGAGTACCAAAATTGTCGTGAATAGAACACCAAAAGGAAAGAAAAGTAGAAAAAAAAATGAGTTGAGAACCTTTTTCTAGACATAGGTTTCTTTTTTAATAGTATTAAAATTTTTTCGTTTCCAGTATTCGAATAGCGATTTCAGGTGTTTATAAATACCGAGTATTTGAATACTTTTTTCTTTAAAGTATTCAAATATTCGGTATTCGAGTACTTTCTTTTTCCGGTATTCGTATTCGTATTTGAATACCGATTTTTAGTATTCGACCCAACTCTGCTAAATTTTTTATAGTTCATGTATGGTAAAAAGAAAGACAACCGGCCAAAGTAACCAGTGGTCTGTGGTTACGTTTCAGAAACGACACCTCTGTGGTCAAGGGATGATAAACTTATCTTTTTATTCTTGTTTTAATGACAGTTTACATTTATTTTACGTTTTTAACAGAGATACTAATAAAAGATCAGTTTTACTCTAAAAAAAAGCACGGTGCGATATTATTAAAAAGAACGTTTTAAATTTTTTAAGTAACATTACTTCAAAAAAAAAAAAATTACATAATATTAAATATATTCAACTGCCAATTTAAAATATATTTTGTTTTGGCAAAAAGGTAAAATATGATTACAAACTTGAAAATCTCGCTCCATAATTCACAAATTCATATATTACCTTGATACACCTACTTCATTTTTTAAACTTCCAGTCTGTCAGTTTCATCGCCATCATTTAAAAGTAAAATATTTTTGCTCAAAAAATGTCAAAGCCGTTAGTCAAATCCTGTCTCTTATGGCACAATATTTTCTTATTCCTCCCCTCATTTTAGGTAATAGTATACTTTTTCCTTGCGAACATACTTACTTTCCTTTTATCCCTTTATGGTATATCGCTCTCGGGTTTGCGACGACGGCAATATCATAATAAACAAGTCTTGTTTATTTTTTTTATGTTTTTTTCCCTTAATGAAAGTTTAAAAATATATTATCTAGCATATTATTAAAATAGAAATATTTTTTTATATAATCATATTATGTTGTAACAAACAATAATTTTAAAAATAAATCATTGCAACAGGATTAAAATTTTGATTGTATTTAACCTACATGTTAAAGTTCCGAGTACTGCATTAAGAAAATTGAAATACAAATCCTTAAATGACTTCTTGACAGAGCTAAGCTAACTAAACTGTATTAACAAATAACACCACTTTACAAAAAAATCATATGGGTGCGCTATGAAATGTTTAATGCATGTCTTTTAAATATACAGGGTATCTCACAAGGAACTGCTGCAAACGATTTTTTAAAAGTAGCCCTTTAAAAATTTGGTAACATTTTAGTTACTGGGGGGCATACGACTGAAATATATGGTTTTATCACTTCTGGTTATACCAGAAGCTAATGTAAACTTCTTTATTTAAAATGGAACGCCTGTACATTTACATAGTCAGTGGCATATTGTATTTTTATTAGAAGTATTCCTTCAGTTGCCACTTGAGATGCCACTGGACGTCATAAACATCACACGCTGTATCTTAAGAACAATTTTTTGCCGAACCCATGTTCATATAATTGTTTTTTTATATATCCCCCTTAAAATATACGAACGAGACCATGTATAAAATGGGCACAAGAATACGCGATTAAATTTTGTTAGTAAAATTATGAACACCCTGCATTTACTGATCGAAAAGAAGCACCGTTAAAGACGCAACTTATTAAAGCTTTTATGGGTCAGTTTTTAAATTTACACCTTCTATGATAAGGCCTAATAAGGGACAACTTTAATTTGTTTTATATCTTTTTTGTTAACTAGGTATTAAGTGCTATAATTTTTGATTTGATTAGCAATTATGGACCAACAGTAAATAACTAAATAACGTTTATAACTAGTCCAACAAATTTTAGTCGCACCTGGGGCAGCGAGGTCAGTTACTGACCCCACTGTAGTTTTTCCGCTATAACTTTTTAGATTTTAAGAATTTTTAAATATTGTTTTATGACTTTTATACATAATCCTTTAGGAGTGTATTTAAGCGTTAACGTTTATAAGGTCGCTTGCATCAGAAATATCACTTTCTAATAAAGTGTTCGCAACTAACAGCGGTCGTAACACAGCCTATGAAATACCAAAAAAAGCTTGCAGTAGTTGATACTATTTTTAAAATATTCCACAAGAAATGAAGCCGCCTGCCCACAAAAAGGCACATTTGGCACTGTTTAATTTGCTTTTAAGTAAAACAAGGTATCTTTTAAAATAAAGTTGTCTTTGTCCTTTCCAGCTTTATGATAAAAAATATTTCTATACTATGTATAAATTAACTAAAACTGACATTAAGAGGTTTATTAAAATACGTTAAGGCACACAGTTGCCAACGCGAAACTTGGAGATAACAGGTGGCGCTTTTTTAATCAAATTTATATATGCATATGCTTATATTTAAATAGTATTTTAAAAATCTAACGAGTATGGGTAATTATCCTAAGAGCAAATTGGGCCAAAAGTCCTAATAAAACGACCAGGAAGTGGACTATGCTGATTGAATATGGAAAACCTCTATAAAGCAAAAGGATTGCAAAATAACCATATTGCAGCATTTAAAATAGATTTTGATTCATTAATAAAAAACGTTTTTAGCTATTTTTCCAAAATTATAAGGTTAAAATACATCACATCTAAGTGAAAAGAGAGCTGGGGTCAGCCGCTGTCCCAGGTTCTCCGGGTACAGAAATATGCCCAGGTGCGACTGTTAAAAAAAACAATTTATTTCCGAACCTATGTTTATATCACAATAAGATAATTTTTCAAATTAAATTTTGTTAAAAATGCTTTATATCGGAGATACAGAGTGTTAAAGTTTAAAGAATTTTTTTATTTTTTATCATAACTTTCCTACCACTTTAGATATTTTCACAAAATTTATTACACTTTTTTTAACTATTACATTACATTTTTAGCTGTAAAAGTTCTAAAAAATCTACCAGTAACGTTCGAAAAAGATTTGAATTGATTTTTTTTAAGAGTGACCTAGTACGCCACTGCTTTATCTTTAAATAAATAATATTTTTAAAATACTTATTTACTTTGAAGTAATTTTGGTCTTCTTAAGCCAAGCCGGACTTGCAACAATTTGCCAAACGTCTGTCCAAACAAACCAACCTATTTGCGCACTCCTTTGATGCAAAAACCGACAAGTTCTGAATCACCGCGGAATTATTTCCCAAGCTCTTGGAACTACGTAAATTCCGTCCACGTCCACATCCGCGCTATGTGGAGCTATGTGGCGCGTTATTCGACGCGGCGAATTGTTGCAAGTTTGGATGCAGCATTATATTTTTCATACAGCAAACGGTTTTTGTTTAATGAAATAAAAACTATTTTGATGCATGGCATAATCGCTATTATCAGATGCGGTGTTTTATATGTAAAATTAATTTTTGTCTAATTTTTATTATTAAGTACCTTATTAAAAATTAGAAAAAAAAACAAACCACCATATCAGATTTTATCGATTTTGCCATGCATCAACATGGCCTTTATTTCTTTAAAGAAAAACCGTTTGTCGTACCAAAAATTTAAAAAACAAAATAAACTCTAAAATATATGAGTATTGCAAAAATAATATTATTTAAAAATAAAGCGAAGCGTACTATTTAAATAAAAAAATGTTCCAACGCCACTGTTGGATTTTTTTATTTCATAGCAAAAATGTAATATTACAGTTAAAAGGAGAATACTAAATAACCCTATATATCTTCCATTAAAATATGCGAATGTGTACAAAGGGGTACAAAATGGGCTCAGAAATACGTGTTTAATTTTTTAACTACAATTAGGAAACACCTTGTATAATTTGATTAAGAACTAGCATATAAAGTGTCTTCCTTAAATACAAATTTTACTTATTTTTGCATTTAAATTAATTTTCCCAGGGGGTAATTTTTAAATTGACACCGTCGCCGACGTCTTAGTAAGGTTTATTTATTTATTTTATATCATTTTAAAAATAATGTATTCAAAAGACTTTAAACCCGTTAGCCAAAAATTGTCTCCCAAGGCACGATATGTTCATATTTCTCCCTTTACTTAATGTAATAATATACACCTTTTTGAAACAGACTTCTCCCTTTTATTCTTATATGTAATATTTTTTTACGTAGGCGAATGGTCATAATACCATACTAAAATTTCTCGGTTAGCTTTTTATAACAGAATTCAATTTTATTTTTGCTTATCCATTATTCACTTAAATTTGAATGATACTTTAAAAGGAATATAATACAGGAAATAAAGCATCTCACCTGGCATTTTTTGGTCCTGCATGGATTGACTTGAAATTTTAACAGGAGGTCGGGAGTATCCGAAGGAACAAAATCTATATTAAACCAAAGGGCACCAAAGTCCTGGGGGTAATTTTTCTTTGTAAAATATTAACCACAGAAGACGATTAAAAAAGATATTTTAAGCAAATAATGTTTTCTATATTTTTTTTTGTAAAACTAATATTTTTCATGTTATTTGCAAATAAAAGTAAAAATTTTTAAGGAGAAGTCGACGTTTTCAATGGGTTTTTAGCGATGAGGTCAAAAATTAAGCGTTTTATTTAAAAAAAACTGTAAGTTTAAAAAAAACAAGCAAAACTGTTTTATTGACATTTTTTGAGTCAAATAACAAGAAAATGCTGCATAGACACATATAATTTTTTTTTAAGTACATAATCAGACCTTTAACAAAAAAGAAAAAGAAATTTTTATCCTGAAAATAAAGTGAGTTAGGAGCTAGATAAGGCCAGTACTACATCATTTTTTCTATGAAAAATCAATTAAAATAACCAACCACCCAAATACCCCTCAAATAAAATTAACGTAAATCAATTTAAAATGTCTAAATTCAGAAAAATGTTATCTTACAGTAACAAAAATCACTAATTCGTATTTTTCACCATTTTTTTCCAAATAACTTTGAAAAAACCCCAGAGTATTAAGTTGTAGCGCCTTCAATGGCCAACATTTTATCAGTAAACATTTGGCGAGAAATAGTTCTTTAAAACCTCTATTTACGGACGAGCACCACCTGTTTCGAGACCTTTAAACTCATTCCACTTTAAAACTAAGAAATCCTAAGAAACCCTACAAAATGGTTTTTAAAATAAATTTCTATCGTTAAAAATAAAGGAGATACGGTAAAAAATCATTTTTTTTTTAAATTCAAATAGCCCACTTGGAAGCATATTAATAAACATATTTTTTTTTTAAATTAGGCATTTTGAATTGGTTTAACTTTTGACCGTATTGGCAATACACATGTAGAAGAGTGAAGGTCGACTTTAATTAGGAAGCAGTTAGGGGGTTGTTTTTTAATTTTTTTCGTAGAAAAATAATAGGTTGTGACCTTATTTTGATCATAACTCACTTAATTGTTAAGCAAAAAAGTTCTTTCTGTTTTGAAAAAAAGGTCTAAATATACAGGCCAAAGGAACATCATTAGTATCTTGAAAACGGTAAGAGTTACAGGGTTGGTTAAATTAAGGCAAAGTTGCGCATTTTTATTCTTAACAATATTCTGTTCTAAAATTTTAAAAATTTGCAGCCTTTCCAGAATTATCCGGCAAAAACCAGAATTTTGAAAGTTTTTACTTTTTTCTTGGTTTATTTGAAGATATATTTTTAAACTAACAACATATTAACATTGCCACTTTTTCGGTTTTATAAAATTATTAAAACTAAAATCCGACGTTTGGTCTTTGAGCCACCATCATCAACTTTGTTTTTTTAAATGGGGGTAATATTTGGTTTTAAACCTAATACACGCGTACTTTTATTTTAAATACAACGATATTTCACACTTTACATTAATGCGACGTTTCGAGCAAAATTTACCATCCACTATTTTTACCATTAAAATTACGTTTTTATTTTAAACGATTTTAAAACTTTTATTTGAAAGTAAGTGTGCATCCATTTATTTTTATTACTACTTATTTTCATTCCTTTTAATTATTTATTTAGTTATAATTTAACTAACAAACTACAAGAACTAAGCTAATTTACAAACATTTACTTATACGTAATAAAATAAAACACTTAATTTAATCAAACGCCTTTTATAACTTTGTCGTAGCCTGTGATAAAAAAGTGGATGCATACTTACCTGCAAGCGAAAATTTTTCCGAACGTTTAGGTGAAAATCGTTATTTGTAATGGAAAAATGGTAAATGATGATAGTTTTTCAGTTTAAAACGTCGCATAATGTATAAGTGTCATATATTGTTGGTTTTAGAATTAAATTTGGAGTTAATTTAGTTTAAAACCAAATACGCCGCCCATGTAAAAAAAGTTGATGATGGTGGCTCAAAGACGAAACGTCGGATTTTAAATTTTGTAACATTATTTTATAGAACAAAAAAGTGGCAATGTTAATGTGTCGATAGTTTTAAAATATCTTTTCAAATAATCCTGGAAAAAAATAAAAACTGTTTCCCTAAATTTTCGTTTCTGCCGGATAAGCATAAAAATGCGCAACTTTGCCTCAATTTCACCAACCTTGTATCTCCTACCGTTTTCGAGATCCTAATGGTGTTCCTCGAATTTGTAACAGCCTGTATACTTTAAAAAATATTTTATGTATGTTCTTCAAAAATTGCAGCAATTTCCCGGAATTTAATTTTAAATCTATCAAATTTTGCATTTAGCGAAAAAAGCTAATCGGTAATAAGCCGTATCTCGGTTCGTATTATTCGAAGTAATATAAAAATAAAACAATTTTGTTTGATTTTTTAAAAATAACAATTTTGTTTATTTACAGTTTTTTTCATAAAACGTGTAATTTTCGAGTTAATCGCGAAATACTCATTAAAAACGTCGATTTTTCCTTTGATTATTTTTTTCTATTAACTTTGACCAATCGCCATTAAGAATTGGTATGTCATATATAAATTTTAAGTGGAGAAATTACTTAACAACTGTCAACTAAACTGTCAACATTTTTTTCGAAAATAAAATTCAAAAAATATCATGCAAGTTTGACAAGTTGCAACAAAAAATGTTAAAATATAATTTTTAAAATACAACAAATGTCACCCACCCTTATGTTGGTTTTCTATTCATGCTTACTTAAGTCAAATTAAACAACCGCGTTAATCATAATATATATTCCTAATTTAATAATTTTAATCAAATTCTAATTTTCATTCAACACCACCCTTAAAAAACTTCTAGTTTATTATAATTCCAACCAACCTTAAACCCAAATTTAAATCTCCCGCGTTTAACACTCGGTTTTTGACACTTGTCATACTTTATTTTTAAATTTGCAAGCTGACATTTTAGTGACATCATGGCACGATCATGGCCTAACTGTTTAGTTTTTGATATAAGAATGGTATTCCTTTGTAAAAGTTTTAAACATATTTAAATTATTTGTTCAATGTAATAGTTGTATTGTCCAACGCCTTTTATGTTGTCCAAATGATTGTTTTCTCTTGTGCATAACCTGACAAGTAAGTAACGAAGATACTTCACGCACTTAAAAATTGTACACTACTTTTAAGATTATTTTTAAATGTTTTCCTTATTTTTGCCTCGTTTTAATTAAAAATATCAAATATTTCTTACTTTGCAGGTTAGTACTGATGATACCCATAGGCCGAAAGCGCTATGCTACGCTATTTTAATAATACAATTTTTTGCACGAAATACAAAGTCTTCTCTGTTTCCCTGTCTACCTACGTGCATGCAGCCATTCATTTTAATTTAGCAAGTTATATGGTTCCTATTTATTATTGTTCTAATTGTTTAAATCAAAAAAAAAAAAAAATGTTGTATTAGATCGAAATGTTTATTTTACTTAGAAAATAATCTTACCACAAATATCCCTCGTGCATCTAATTTTTCCTATGTAAAAATTAAAATACTCGTTTTTAAGTAAGCTGTTTTGACAAATCGCAAAATTGGTGAAATCCTCGTCTTCGACTCGGATTTGTAAAACCACTCTTGCTTATGCTCTTTGTTAAAACAAATTACTTAAAAACTTGTTTTTACGATTTTTTTGAAAAAGATTAAATGCACTGGTGATACAACCCCGAAAAATTGTTACTTTCAATTGCGAATAACTAAATATTTGTTACAAAAAAAAATGCAAAAATATGTTTTGCTTGATTTCTGTAAAACCTGCACCCACACAGGGTTTTGTCGCCCTTCGGATCGATATTGGTTTTGATCCTTGGGCATAATGACAAATAATTTTAATTTTACTTTGTTGAAATTTTATGTAATGTCCTATACAGAGTGTCCAGTTACTTTCTTGATTCTCTTCTTTAACAAAAAATAAGAAAACGACCTACTTTTGAAAATACCGGGTGTTGAAATTAAAATTTTTTTAAAAAAATCATCAATTTTGCAAAATTTGAAAGACGTCTTTTATGCTTAAAAGTTTTTTGGGTTGGAAAAACACTGAACTCTTATTAGTGTCGTCAGTAAGGTATTTACAGTAAATATTAAAAAAAACAGATGGTTTACCACTGCATTTTCCTAAAGTAAAAATATTTTTTTAATTATTGTTTGGTCCTGAACAAATTTTATCTCTAACTTTATTTATTTAATGTACGGTTTTTGCGTTAAAAAATATAAACCATTTTCCGCCACTGTCAAAATAACTATCTTATCAGAAAATAAAAATTTTTTTTAGTGTAAAATTAGATTTTAGCAAGTAAAACTGACCATTTTGATTTTGAACTTATTTTCGCGACAATCGTACATGAAATAAAAATTTAAGTTATCACATGAGTTTTAAACAAATATACCAGAGTTTAAATAATAATTTTTATTTTTGGAAAATTTAGCGGTGTATAAATTTTTTAAAATACCTTAAGTACCTTAAAAACGAAACTGGTAATTTATTTTTCTATAGGTACTTTAAATCCTTTTTATAATTTAAAAACACTATTTAATTCTTAGAAAACGTCTAAATTTAAAAATATATAAAATGATACAAACGCTGTTATAAAAAAATAGTTTCTTTAAATTTAAACAATATCTACTTTTAAAAGTATGACATTTAGGACACATGTTAATGACAAGTTGTTTTCTTATTTATTGTTGAACAATCACACCCTAAAGTTTGTTCGTAGAATTACTGTACACCCTGTGTACGTAAATCAAATAAATTATTTTAAATCTGATGTAAATATTACATTTTTAGATCAATATATACACTACTATTTTTTTTAAACACAGTCCTTTAAAAACAAACGGTAAAATTGTTTGTAGAGAAACAGGATTTTTAGTATAATGTATTAATATTTTACTAATTTATAAATGCGCGATGGTCAACATCGAACAATAATAACAGTCTAAGCGGTAAGTAAAAAATAATCTGACAAAAATTTCAGAAAGCAAGATATTTGCATACGTATTGTGTATACTAATAAAAGTTATTTGACCTCCAGTACTGTGTTCCTCGGTCTATTGGACCAAAATAGTGGCCATTTAAAAATTATATCTTAAATATGTAGGTAATTTAAACATTATGGCACTTTAAAACTGTAACTAAAGTTGTAAATAAACGACTTGAAATTAAAAACATTATTAAAACCATATTTGTAATAACATTTTCATCAAAAATGCTTACAACTATGACAGCCATTTTAAATTTTTAACGTGTATGTCATATTTTTTCAAATTATGTACCTTATCATGTGAAGTCTCGTTTTGGTATAATTTAAAGATGCTAAATCTAATGGCAAAGATAAAAAAATTACTAATTAAAAACAAATAAATTAAATAAACTTACTGTGTTTTTAAAAAAATATATAGTTTTTACAATTTGCTTCATATGGCCTAATGGACATTTAAAATTTAAATATATTCGAATGTTTTTTAAAGGTTGTTTATCGCTCTTACATTATTATTTTTAACAAAAAAACAAATCAGTTGACCGACAAAACTGTCACATTTTAAAATGCACCATTGTTATATGTCGTCTTATTTTGATCATTGTCCAAAAATATGTGGGCAATTTCTTTAATTTAAATAAAACACCTAAAAGTAATGTTACAATTTCATATAAAATATTTTTCTAAAATCCCTCTTTATAGAAATATGTGCCCTTAAAAGACGACACTAAAAATCGGTTTTTCTTGAATACCTTTTATATCACATAGTATATTAAAATAATTTTTTAATATGATAAATACCAGTTAGGACTTCTTTAAATGTTATCGTGATATAAATTTTACACATTCAGTATTCCATTTTTGCAGAGCACAGATCCCTGCAGATGCCTCGTGCAATCGATGGCAAAACGTCGGTAAACGCTTTAAATTTGACGCGGTCCAAACCCAAGATTAAAAAAATTGCTCACCTATTGAACCTATTATTGCTACAATGACCTTTGCATTTTTAACCATTAAATGTGCAGGGAAAACTTATAAAAAGATCCAACTCTACTTGTACTGGAAAGATTATAATCAATAATATCCATGGCTTTAACAGTTACCAAAAGCTATTTGAGATTGAAAAGACAAACCATTCCTTTTTTTCTAGTTTTGTCTATAATCATGTTTGTAAGTTTGAAGGTTATCTCGTAAATTCCTTCTAAGGAAACCAAATGCCAAAATTGTGCCATTCTCAGTGTGTTTATTGTCTTGACTTTTAATATTATTGACAGTCCTAAATAAATACGCGGTATAAGCTGCATTGTTTTTGTGTGCCTTATTACCTTGCTTTGAAAATTTCCTGATTTAAATTGTTTTAAATTAGTAATGTTTATTCATTTTTCTACCGGAATAGTTGCGTCTACACTTTTGGTTTTGTCCAATGTGAGTTAATCTAGATGTATTAAGTTTCTTCTGTGGTTTTTCATATTTACTTTTTCATCCACCTTCTAGTCCTTTTTTATTATATTTTCAATTTTTAGACATTTCACATAGGCTAAAAAACTAAATGGTGTGTTTTAAGGGAGGTAAGGGGTGAGATTTAACGATTAAGAAGAAAATACCTCCACAAGCAGCAGGTTACACTTTTATAATTTAAGGGATTTAAGGACGAACAAAGTGAAAAGTGCGAGGCTTCTTAAGTTGGACAGTATATGGGTTCATAAGTGAGGCACTACGTGATTCTTTTGAAGGAACTCCAATGGAAGAAATATCTACCTTGTTAAGCTTTAAGCTCCTGCTGAGTATATGAAACTTAAAAAGCTCAGTATTACTCAAACTTTTAGCATATAATTGAATAGTGGAAAGGGTAAACAAATAAAGGATTTAATATTTACTCTCTTAAAAATAATATTGAAAGTAAAGCGCAATTTTTGGATCAGATACTTTTTTTTGGAAACTGGCCACCATATTGGATTAACATGGCCAAGAACCAGAGTATTGCATGTCAAATTAATTTATTGTTGGTTTACAAATGCTTTAAAAATTTTTTGCTTTCTTTAATAACCGTCAAATGTTTTCTTTTTTTTTCTTACTTATACTTATACTATAGGATTCTAAAATACAAATTTAACAACAAGTTTGTTAAGTATTTTTATTTTTTTTATTGGAATTTAAAAACACACTAAATTAAACTGCTATTTCCTATTGCATAAAATATTGTATGACTAATGTCTAGACGTTTTACCATTTTTTTTACCACGTAGATTATAAAACAATTACCCGGCCCCTGTCAAATTAATTTAAGACAAATAAGACGAACTACATCTCCTTTTCTCGTGTAAGAAGGGATTTTAGCCTGTCAAGTCTCCATATCCCACCGTTATAAGTTAACTTATAGTAGTTGTTTTCCACCACTAATGAAAATTTATCTGCTAGACGTAGTAAGAAAAGTTGTGATTAAATTTTCACAAAACAACGGATTTATTTACTGACGCCCGAGTAATAAAAATAAATCGTTTTTGGGTAGCAAATGGTTATAAAATAAACTTTTTTGGTTTAGTTTATATAAAAAGTTAGTCATGGTTATGGTACTAGAAAAGTTTATATTAGCGAGGTTAACCGTAAATGATATTAAAAATATATAAATTTATACTCTACAAAATCAAGTTTGCTTCTTTTTATCTTAGATAAATAAACATTTTTTTTGTGTAAGAAAGTTTAAACCTATACAATAATGGTTCATATCGATGGTCTAGTACACAAGTGTTGTATGTGCATTTTTCAGAAAGACCAAATTGTATACACTAACATATAATTTTATGAAAGAACTTTTCTATGCACACAAGTGGCAAGTGAAATATTTAAACTTGAAGACGCCAGCCCTATTTTTAATTGTGTTAAAAATTTTAACTACAATTATGGTCAATAATTAACTTTATAATAATAAAAAAAATGGTAATAGGTATCTTTGCAACTACTTCTTTTACATAGCATAAAAATGCATAGATTTGAATTTTTATGTTTTTTTACTTCTGACATAAGGGTTAACTTACCAAACTAACTAGATAATGTTTCCATAAAAAGTAAAATTCTACTACTTTTACTAAAGAAATGTTTTATTTCACACTTTTTAAAACCTATTTTTTTTTGTTTTGACTTTAAAGAACGATTGAATTTAAATTAATAAAATTTGTAACTTACAGGGTAACCACTTAAAAACTAACAAATTTTAAAAATAATATAAGGCCATGACTCGGTATTTAGGCATAACTTTTGATTCTAAGTATTTTTTTAATTTCGTATATTCTTGTACTATTTAAAATGGAGTTATTTTAATTTGGAAAGTTTAAATTTGTTTTATGTACTCTGTATATTCTCTAACTTTTAAAAATCCAATCACTTATAATATACAGGTTGATCGACCCTAAACCGGTAGTATTGCAAACATCTTTCTATTATTGGAGATAAGTGGGGTAAATTAGAGAGGTATTAGTATTTGTTTCGCTGATTAACGTGCTGCCAACAGAAAAAGAAATAAATATAGGGTTTTTTATTTATTAAAAACAAATATTTTTTTGCAACACTCCGCATTATATCGCCATTAAAAAGACATTTTTTAAATAAGATTTAAAAAAGTCCACATGTGATATACCCAATAATTTTGAAAATATGGCCAGTTTTATGAACGTAATAAAAAACTGACATTTTACAACATTGACAATTAAAAACTCTGTATATTGCAACACCATTAAATAGATATTTTAAAAAATAATAAAAATAAAATACTACAATTGGTATGTCTCTCTTATATTTTAAAAAATATGGCCATACAAACCTAAAAAATAGTAGATAAATTGTACATTTTCAATATGACACTAAACTAATAGTTCTTGGACCAGTAATGCAATTGACTTTATAATAATAACACTTTTAAAACCTTTTTAAGGGGGTTTCTTTTGACATCTACCACAAATTATACTTTTATAGTTTATCTGTTTTCTGGGAGTTTATATTTAAACAAAATAATATTCGCCATTTCTCCAGAATAAAAAGGTCTAATAAACATTTTAAGAATATTAGACTTTTTTATACTATGAAAAACTATTCTGTCCTTGCATAATATAATAAAATTAGAATAACTTTAAAAGAAATTAAAATTAAACAAAATATTATTTATGCTTTCTCCAGAATACCATTAAAATGTTATTAAACATTTAGGAAAAATTAAAATTTTTATATACGAGCCCCGTCTCAGTTAAGTTGGTCCAACCAGCTAAAATATGTAATTATGTTAAGTTCCTTTTTTGTTTTCTATAGAAATTTCCCAAAAACTTAAATTATCAAACCATATAAAAGGGTAAAGGGCACTGAAAAATGCATCCTCAACTGTTTTACCATTGATTTAATGGTTTAACCATCTTAAATGTGGTTGTATTGACACAATTTTTCTAGGTTATGATTTGGACCACCCTGTAGATACTTTGTGAGACTGCAAACTTTAAAGGTAATTTTATCTTTTAAATATAAGTATTTTTAATTAAATAACCCATATTTCGCTCTTCTATCTATGTTTTTAAAAATGTATTTAATATATTGGGTTTTGTGTTATTCAGTTACGTCACCGTAACCCCAGGGAATTTTAATAAAAACATTACCAGTAGAGATGGAACTCTAACACAATACAATATTAAAGAATTTTACCGATGATGGTTTTTAATGCAAATGCTGCGGAGTCCTTTACAAATATTTATTTATATCAGTTGTGCCAACTTCACTGAGACGGGGCTCGTACTATGGTAAACTATTTTGTTCGTACACAATATAATAAAAGTTATGATTACATTAAAAGAAATAAAATAATAAA
Source organism: Listronotus bonariensis (assembly GCA_014170235.1). NCBI lineage: Eukaryota > Metazoa > Arthropoda > Insecta > Coleoptera > Curculionidae > Listronotus > Listronotus bonariensis. The sequence continues at coordinate 129,412 of JACEGR010000518.1, forward strand.
ATATTTAATAATAAGTGACTTACAATACAAAGGTTTTAATCTGAAGAAAAGCAAAATAATATTTTGTTTAAACGTAATCTCCCAGAAACAAATAAAGCATAAAATTTTTCAAAAGAAATAAATTAACAAAACATTTTATATAAAATAATAAAATATTTATTATAAAATAACATTTTTACGTAATTAAGGCTATATAAAAATGTACTTATTATACAGAAAGAGTTCGTAAGCTTATTGTCATGTTTCTTTTTTTTTGAATTTAATATTTGTTTAAAGATTGCATGTAAAATATTGTGCTTAACTTGTCCGACAAAAAAGTGGCGCGTTTGCCCAGTTCGACACCCGAAACATTTGACATTGACCGGCATAGGAATAAAAGCGTTTTAGTGTTATACAGGGTGACAACGCTAATACGTCACTTTTTAGTAAAAACATCATATTTTCAGATTTACGAGGAATATCAAAAATCTGTCAAAATTGTTTGTCACAAATGATTATCTGATTCTTAAAATATAAAACCTTTAAAAATGTCTTTTATTGAAAAATTTGCAGAACAACAAAATTCTCCAGAAAAAACAACGTCATATTTACCAGTCTGTATATAAGAGGTACGTTTAATACCAAGACTGCAGTGTAAGCAGTCATAAAGACTAATAAATGCGACCAAATTTGCAGAAAATCGCACTAAAATATTTTTGTGGCCTTTGAAAAAATTAAGTTTAAAATTTTACCAAACATTTAAATTATTCCGTTCGAATGTCCAGCAGTTTATATGAAACAAACATATCAACTGTGGTATTGTTCTAAAGCTCTTTAATATATCTTTTTAATGGTGTGTTTTATTTAAAAAATGCCAGTTTACTATCAAATATCTAAGGATGGCCATATGTCCAAAACTATTAAAAATTTGATAAATCACATGTGAAATTTTTTAAAGCTCCTTAATAAATATTTAAAATGGTAATATAATATACAGGGTGTTTTATTAAAAAAATCATATTTTGCAATAAATCGAAAACCCAATGTTTATTTGTTTTTCGGTTGGCAGCACTTTAAATACCGGAAACAATACTAACTTCACTAATTTAATCGGCTTTGTATCTTTAATTATAAAGAAGTTAGCAATAGTGTCGACTTAAGTTTGATCGCCCTGTACTCTAGAGACCACGCAACACGTTTTAAATGGAATAACTTTTTCTAACAAATTACAAACAATAGAAAAAATCGTTTTTGTAAACTTAATGGGCCACACTGTATATAAGTCGTGCAAGCTCGATATGGGCATACTAATTTTTGGGTGTGTTAAATACTAACAGGCAGCAACTTAAGCATTAACTAAATGTGTCTTTGTAATTTGAGTCACAGCATTTGTTTTTAAATACTTTTTTCACTCTGGAACAAATGCAGACATGTTAACGGATATTGCAATATCCGTATACATGTATAGTATTGAAAAGTAATTTATAACTTGTAAAAATAAATATTCAACCTACGGCAGTGGCGTAGCGAAGACAAAAACAGGCGTAGGCGAATTCATCTCTGCAAGGCCCCTTTTCTCATAGAAGGTAGCAAAAGATTTTGGTCTTTGGTTTTAAAAACATTGTTTTTAATGTTGTTTAATACACACTAAATATTGGCGTAGGCAAACATGTATCTGCAAGGCCTCTTTTTGAAAGATTACAGTTAAAAACCAGAAAAAGGTCCTTACCCTCCAATTACATCATTTTTATACTCCAATTATACTTTCTACTGCTTTTCTTGCACAAAATTAATGACAAACTAATGTCTATGTCTCACATTTCATAACTTCAAATGCAGCTCTCCCTTGCCGCATGGCCCGCCAGGCGCGAGATTGTAGGCGATCGCCCTCACCGCCTACGCGTAGCTACGCTGCTAAACCTATGTTTAGCGAATTTAATGGCTCTAATATTTTAAAATGGTAAAATATTATTTTAAATATTTGTATCATACTAAGTGTGCAAAAAGTACCCCAACTTTTAAAAATCTTTAAAACCTCAACAACATTCGTTACCAAATTTAGTATCTATGATGTTTTAGGCATGTAGAAATAAGTAGTGATAATATTAACACTTGTCCTAGATTTTCCAGTTTTTGAAACATATTTTTGTAGTTTTTTAAACGGATTCCCTATTTAATTTTGTTGCACTAAATTGTGATTATTAAATTTATTAAGTTTTCAAACTCTTAAAATATTGTGTTTACTAGTTGCTTAGCAAAGATTAGGTAAGCGACTAAATATCTTTAAAATCGCCAAAGTTCCGTTTTCAAAATTTGGTATTTGGGAGTTTTTATGCATACCTTATTAAACAGCGATGTCATCACTGCTGCCAGATTTTAATAGTAATGCTGTGTTGTTATATCTAGGCAAATTATACTTATTAAATTTTAAAACTTTGCAATATTACTATTAAAAAAAAACAAGCAGCTTAAGCGGTTTAGGAGATATTTAAGCGCCTATGTACTTTTTACTAAAAATGTTTTGTATTCGTCTTAGCAATGAGTACCAACAGAATTTTAAATATTTGTGAACTTAATAAGATAGACCTGCCTAATTTAGCCCATAAAAATGTATAGGGCATTTTATTAAAAAAAGAAACGTGTGGCAAATAACTGGAAAATCTGGCAACGGTGGCGGCATTACTAATTTATCACTTATGTCCAACAACTTTCAGATATCAATTTTGATAAATGTACCTTAAGCAATGTAAAAATATTTAGGACTTGTAGTACTTTTTACCAACCCAGTATGCAAAATCTTCTAAAAATAAAATTTAATTTCTTTAAAGACAATTACGTATTATATTCCTTTTTTACTATTTCCTTAAAAATAATTTTTAGTTACAAAATTAAAATGTAACACTCATTACTTTTTATCCTTGTTAACTTAAAATTTTAACCCTTTTAAAAGTACCCCTGTAAATCAGTAATTAAAAACTAATACGTCATCTTTTTAAGCTTCCTAATCTTTACTGAATTTAATTTGGCAGCTGTAATTATGTGTTAATAAAATAATTTTGAAATTTCAAGGGAAGAATAAAGCATAAATATTCCTGAAAATACGACAGCGCCTTAATGCGGATATGATAATGCCACTTTAAGCTTAATATAGAATATGGAAATATATAGTTCCTGAGATGGGTATTTGTTATTTATAAGGAATATATAATGTAAACGTTACATTTATGGCTTTCTGCATTACTTTAAAATGTATGGTTTTTACGATTATCTTTTTGATTTTGTTGTCAGGTCACTTTCGTGACGAGTAAAGGAGGTGGATAAGCTGTTTTTCGCCTATTATAGTCACGAAATTTAAAATTTTTTAATAAAAGTAATTTATTGTATCTTTAAGAAGCTTAGGTATTGATTAAGTAAAAAAAAACTAGCAAATCACATAAAACGGCTATCAAATGTTTCTAATTTTCTACTAAAAAAAAACTGTCCGGCACATGACGCACCAATTATTGCTCATTAGTCTTTTAAACACTACAGTCAATAGGCTTCTTAGACCGATGCCAAAGCCTTAAAAAAAAGTAAAAAGTGTAAAAAATTATATTAGGATAAAACCCACTGAAAACGGCAGAAAATATAACAAAATTTATAGGAAAAATAAATTCCACTCGATCTGAGTTCTGGACGGGGAAGAAGGAGGGGTGTTAAAGTGTAAAATACAGCTTTTCTAGATTTTCGGGCAAACTACAAGCTTAATGGAAAAAATATAAAATGCTAAGTTGTAGGCAATGTAAAAATGTACAACTTTTGTATTAAGCCTTTTTACATAACCACACAATTTATGTGAAAAAAATAAGTTTTTGGTTCTTTATTTTTATCTTTTACAAAAAGCAAAATATATTATTTTTTTACGAAATGTGGTAAAAACGTACCTTTATTTGTCCCAAATATACTGTTTATATAAAGTTTTTAGTTCTAAAATATTTATTTTTAAACCTTTTTTTTGACTTAATATAAAAAAATTATCTTTATTTTCAATCGTGTCATATATCGGCATTTTCCAAAAAGTCGAATATCGTTTTGTTTCTTAAAATGTCTACTTTGTAATGGTCTAAAAATTGGATCCGATTTTTTAAAATCATTATTAGATTAGGGTCGATAATTTTGAAACCAAAAATATATAGAAGGATGAAACCCATTGAAAAATATACAATAAACAAACAACAAATAAAAGAAAAAATAAATTACAGGCTATCTGGGGTCGGAAAGTAAAAGAAGGTGAGTTTTTAAGGGTAAAAATAGTTTTTGTCGATTTCCGGCCAAATAACTAGCCCTATGGAAATTTTATTTACTGAGAAAATTTACCGTGGTAATGTACTTTTTCGTACTATCGATAAGTAAAGAGTTCAACGAACAAAAAGCTTACCGACTTTTTGAAAATGCTGATACTTTGACACGTAAATTTTCGATTGAAAGTAAGGGTACTTTTTCAATATAAGGTCAAAAAATGTAAAAAAATGAATATTTTAAAACCAAAAAATTTTAGTTTATTTAGGACCAACAAAGGTACGTGTTCACCAAATTTTGTGAAAAAATAATTGATTTTGTAAAAGATAAAATAAAAAGCCGAAAACATGGTTTTTTCAAATTTTTAACATAAATTGTAAGGTTATGTAAAAAAAGGTAAATAGAAAAGTTGTACATCTTTACATTGCCTACAAATTTGCAATTTATATTTTTTCCATTAAGCTTGTAGTTTGGCCGGAAATCTAGAAAAGCAGTATTTTACACTTAAACCCCCGTCCTTCCCCCTTTCCGAAATTTTGTTATATTTTCTACCTTTTAAAATAGGTTACTTTTACTATAGGTTTAAAATAGGGTACTTTAATTAGTATTCGTTTAAAAAATTATCTAATGGATATTTTCTTTGTTAGCTGCTACAGCAGCTGTAAGCACTTTAATTTTTTGACAAATCAATGACGTCAGTCTTACAGCAGCTCACAGCGGTTGTTAGTGGCCTCGGGAGATGTCCAACTACTGTCTAACAGGTTAAAAAAACAAAGAGGGGAGAATATAGCCGAATTTAAGGTTAAAAGTCAAACAAAATTGACTAAATGTATATTAATAACAATAACAATATGTGTGGGAAACCATGTGAAGGATTAATTCAACTGCAATTGAAAGTATTGCGCAGTTTTGTTTTAAGACTGGGATTACCATTTTTAGGTTATATTTTTTGTTTTTATGTCATTTGTCATTAGCGGTAAGCACTTTTATTTTTTTGATTTACATTTTAATGACGTCAGCTGTTAGACAAGCTTGTTAGCAGCTGTTAGACAAAAGAATTAGAAAAATATCCCTCTACCCTGGTCTATCTAACGCAGCGTTTATTTGTTTTGGTGCGTCAAGTGCTTGACAGTTTTTTCAGAAGCAAACCAGAAAACTCACCCAAAATAACAAAATTTTATTAAATATACTAAGTTTAGTGACCGTTTTATCTGACTTGCTATTTATTTGGTTTATACTACTTCTGACAAAATGTAAAGACCAATACCCAGACTTATAGATATAGTAAATTTAGTTTTCATAAGAACTTTAAATTTTCGTGACTATGATGGGCGAAAAACGGCTGATTTATTTTAAATTATTTTAGTGTAGTTCGTATTGGAAATAAAAGAAAATCAGAAGGTGTGGTATAGAAAGAAACTATTTTTAGGTGAGCGACAGAAAATTTATAAAAATGTTTTTAACTTGTGATATATTCAGCAAATTTTGCCTTAATAAAAGTTTATGTTAAAAAACCTATTTTGCAAGTAATGTTAATAATCGGAAAAAAATTAGCCCTATTTAATTTTTCCTTTTTTTTGGCAACCACGGAAACATAAAACCGTAAAGTAAAATAGTATGTCGGGTGATAAAGGAAGGAAAAGTTAAAATTTTTCTTCCGTGAAAAGAAAGGCCGTTTTCTTCACTCATACGTGGGAAAAAAGTCAATTTTTAATAAAGAAAAAAAACATTTCTTAGGATCTTGCTCTAATTTTGCCAAATCTATGGGTTCACGAGGTGATCAAATGGTTATTAAAATTATTGCTATGTCAAATACTTTCATAAAAGCTTTAATAAGAAATGTTTTAGTTTAAAGCACACCTGACCGACACTTAACTGAAATAGGATATTAGAATTTAAGCAAGCAAACAAACAACACTTCTGTAGATTGTAATATTATTAGGTTATTATATAAAAAAACGTTGTTTAAATGTAAAAAATAGTTTTAAATAGGTAAGTCTAATTATATACATATAAAACATTTTTTTCGTCTTTAACGTTAAAAATTTTAGTTTCTACAGTTATAAACAATGTAATTATTAACTGTATTGCACCAAATTTCTATTTTAACCGCAAAAACAAGTAAGAAGGTCCTTAAACTAGTTCGCATTTTAATAGTAATGTTAATTTCTAAACATTTTTACAATATAAAAAACAAATTTATATTATCAAAAATACAGGTATTTTAAAGAAAAGGTTTTTTTTCCATAACTCGTAAATGACACAGGTAAATAAAATTTTTAAAAAATGGTATGTGCTAGGTATCGGGCAAGGATTTTCCTAAGTATGTATTCAATTTTGCTAAACACGAATCTAGGGGTCAAACTTTGCTAGTGCCAAGTGCTCACTAGCAATTTTTTTAAGCGTTAAAGAGCACCCCGTTTTAAAGGTCCTGCTGCTCCAGAACTTGCACCAATCTTAACTCGGCTCTTTCGAATTTCCTACGACACAGGTATCTTTCCGGAGAGCTGAAAAGCCTTATGTATTCAACCTATTTCCAAGAAAGGATCTAAATCTCTTCCATCTAACTATAGACCAATTTCAATTCTCTCAGTTCCTTGTGAAGTAATAGAAAAATTCATTAATTCACAAATTCTTAAGTATTTAAAATAACAAAAAATTTGATTGATAGGCAATATGGATTTCGCCACAAAGATCTAAGGAAGATCTTCTTTCCTTCGTATCACACTGCTGGAATAAGTCTCTTGAGTTTTTGGGTGAGTCCCAGATCGTTGCTCCTAATATATCCAAAGCTTTTGACCAGGTCTGGCATGCCGCACTTCTTAATAAACTTCCCTCCTATGGTTTTTTAACTAAACTCTGTACTTGGCTCTCTAGTTATTTATCTGATCGACGTATATCGGTTATTGTAGACGGTCATTCTTCAAGCTTTCACCAAGTAAATGTAAATATAAAAAGTACAAAGTTTCTTATATGACATCAACTTATGACGGCACACGGTATATTGTTTACCAGAAAAGTATAATAAAATTGCCAACAATATACACAAACTTGTTTCTGTGCCTTCTTTTTAATTATAATCTCTTAATAAAGTGGAAATCAAGCTCCGAAGCGTGGAAATAAATACAATTGTGTTTTTTTATCCTTACCGTCCTTTCGTAATTTTGGTTTAGTTTATTATTTAATTAAATATGTTATAAACTAATAAAACACAATCACATGTTAAGAATCCTATTTAATTATTTAGCATACCATAAAAAATGCCTAATAACATAGTATAATGAGTCTGGATTTTGAACGTCTTATTTAAATCAATGTGGACATTAATATTCATAAATGAATAACAATTAAACTATACTTTGTTTAAAGCCAACACCAAATTTTATTATTTGGAAGTTTTATTAAAATTAAGCAAAGACCAAAAATAAAAAAGCGCTGTAAATAGCCAACGTACACTTCAATTTTAGAAAAATCAACAAGCCCGGGTGAAAATCGTTTAAATTAAGTTTATTAAAGCATACAGGTTTATAAAGGTAAATTTTTTGGGTATTTTGTTACATTGTTACATGTAACCTAATTATGTAAATTAAAAAAATGTTTAGTACCTTTCAAAAAATAAAATGATTTAACACCCTATTATGGCGTTATAACATTTTACTTTTTTAGAACATGTGTTTAAAATAATCAATATTTTAATTAAACTCTTTTAAATATAGCACTAGTAATTTTTAAATTTGCTTAAAGGACTAAAAACCAAACTTTAAATTACATTTAATTTTTAAATTTTTTTGCGTTTGCAATTTCCGATTTATGAAACTTATTCTTCTTATCTTTTTCTTAATGTCTGGCAACACATAACAACAACGAGCCTTGCATCTCGCTGGTGAAATATAGAAGAATGCGGTGCAAAAACTTTTGTATTTAATAAAATTGCAGTGTAGGTCTTTTACACCGCGCTTAAAATTACACCCGATTGTAAAATAAACCTTCAGAAATACTGTAGTCCAGTTTTCAGGTTTGTCCACACATAAGTGCACCGAGACCCGCACCGAAGCACGGCCGTGTCTCAATTTTTAAATGCCGTAGGCTTAATATCACCGCAGCGTGCCCAACCATATTTCCCGCACCGCATTTTAACAATGAATTCACGTCGCCGACCCACACTCACACATAATCGCTTTTTTTAATGTTCCTTACACAACTGTTTTTTTTTAAATATTACTAAGCATAAAATTATAAGGCAATTACGAAAAGAACACGACAATGGAAAATCACCAAACTAATTTTGAAAGTGTTAGTTTCCATTTACATGGGGAACTCTTGTTAGTAGAGGTTGATAGCCAATAGATGAGTTGTTTTAATTAGTTGGGTCGATTTATTACATCGAAACTGTGTATAATAAGCCTTGATGAGTTGTTTATGTATCATGTTATTTTAAGGAAGGTTGGAAGTAGAATAAATTTATTGGTGTAAAACCTTCAGAAACATCTTTAATTATTTTGTAGTCCTAAAAAGATTTATTTATTAAAAAAAAACCGTGCTCTTTCATAATTTATAAACATTTAATTTACAAAATTTTTAAGACACTTGTATAATTTTTATTAAAAATGTATGCTGTTCTACAGATAGACATATGCTACGCGCATAGATTCCACTTTCAATAACGCATATTTGGCCTATTGAACGCTAGCCGCAAAGCCTATCAAATACTTTTAAATTCTTTAAAACAAAAATATCAATTTTAAGTGTAGATTTTAGGGATGCATTTCCTTCTTTAAAAGTGTTTAATGGCCAATAAAAAGAAATACGTGTCTCTTATTTTTAATGTTCTACAATAGTACGATCCGAATAGGAGGCGATCTTCACTTCTGTTTACCAGATAAAAACTCTTTTATATTAAAGATAGTATATAAATAACAGTATTGCCATAGGGTTGGCTAAAAAGTTATGGTCGAGGCTATATTTAATTTTAAAAAATAATCTCACAATTTTTGCCCCACCTTGTATAATTGCAACCCCCTTTTTAAACAATAATTAGGTTCGGGGCCGGATTAAGGTGTGTAGGGGCCCCTTCTGAGTAAATCAAAAAGCTTAAGGACGAAGCAAAAGATCAAAAAACAAAGGTCTTCATAATTGAAATTTAATTTTTTTACCCAAAAAAGAACAAAAGTTCCCCATGACCCAATGTGTACCTTTTTTTTTTTTTTAGAGATGTGGGGGCGCCGGCGCCGCGCCGGGCCGGATTTTATACAGGGTGTTAGGAAAATAAAATAATGTCTGTTACATAAAAGGTTAATGTCTTGCATTATTCTAAGTAAAACAGTTTATTATAAATTGTGTCCGAAATATAATAGTTTTTAAGGAAAATAAGTTAAATTATAAAACGATATAAAACCTTGACCCAAGTTTCCCGTTTACCAATATGTATACCGTCTTAAAGTCGATATTTTTTGTAAAGCGGTGTAATTTATAAAGAGGTTAAAAACATTAAAGTCTTTTTTTCGTGTTAACCGTATTCATCGAAGTGGTTCAAACCTCATTTAAAATGACAATATAAATATGAGAGCTAGATGGAGAAAAACTTTTAAATGTTTAACGTATGTTTTAAACCGTAATAACACGAAAAGTGCCTTTAGTGTTTTATTACGTAATGTGTGCCATATTTCTGTTGTATTTATTTAAAAAAAAGTAAAATGTTTTCTTACAGAAGCACCCATTTATACACCTAATCGAAAAGTAACAATTTTCTCCGACATGACAAGTCCATTAAAGGGAAGAATCTATTGGTGCTTGAGGGCCAGCCACTTAACTATTTTATATAATATCATGCCAACGTATAAGCTTGGCGTTATTTTGTTTTGGTAAAAAGGCCCGAGGTGCTTTAAAGACCGTATAAAATAGTTCAAGTGAGAGGAGTGGTGAGAAATTTATTATTATAGTTTACAAGTGAAGCAGGAAAAACTTTTCGAGGAAAATTATCTATAAATATTGTGGGCCCGAATTATACAATGATGGAAAAAATACAGCAAGTTATTTTAAGTATATCTAACAAGTAACCTCTTTATAAATTACACCGCTTTACAAAAAATATCAGACCTTAAAATGGTATACATATTGGTAAACGGGAAACTTGGGTCAAGGTTTTATAACGTTTTATAATTTGTCTTATTTTTCTCAAAAACTATTGTATTTCGGACATAATTTTTAATAAACTGTTTTACTTAGAATAATGCAAGGAATCAACCTTTTAGGTTACAAACACCCTGTATAAACCTAATCAGGGCTGGATTTGGGGGAGGGGCTTGGCTAACAAAATTAAAATTTTAATTATGAGGACCTTTCTTTTTTGCTCTTGTTCTTAAGCTTCTTTGATTTACTTAGAAGGGGCCTTCAGACGCTTATTGCCCCGGGGCCCCCACGCACCTAAATCCGGCCCCGAACCTAATTATTGTTTTTATTTTTTTTCCTCTGGTAAATAATTTAACAAGAGGAGTGTATGTTATTTTATATACATTTACAATAATAAGCTGCAGTATTAAAAAAAGTATTCTAATTTAATTGGCATGTTCTCTCGTATCAAAAGAACACCAAATATAACATTGGAACTTTTTGAGGCACTGATCACGAATTAAAAAAAAGGTTAGAAATGTTTCATTTTTCTTGATATCGATCAATAGATTTGAAAATCGAGTTATTGCCATTTTCACTATATTTCCCTTTTTTGCATTAGATTTATAATATATCAATACATTGGCACATAATATTTTAATTAACAGTGCCTTTTTAAAACTTGTTTTTTTAATTAGTTTTAAGGCTTTTTATAATAATTTTAAAGCTTTATTTTAAATTTAGTCACCTGTGACAGCTTTGAGTGTATGCATGGTTGCGGCGTTTAGGAGTAAAATATTTGCAACTACAACAACAAAAATAAAACAAGTTTAAAAAAGGTGTTTATAAAATATTAAATGCCAATATTACCCTTTTGCCAAATAAGTCTTGCGAACAATATAAAAAAGAATATGAGGTGTTTAAGCGGTAGATAAGAGAAAATTACGCCAAACGAATTTCCGAAGATGCCGTCCTTGTATATTTTTCGAGGAAAGCAGAAACTTGGCATCTTTGCTCTGGAGCAAATACGGTATGTTCAAGCGTAAATAATAAAGAAAGTTTGGACAAAAAGTTTCCAAACTTGTATCTTTGCTAAAAAGACAAGTTTTTCGATTTACCTTAAAAAAAGCCTGCACTTTACGAGAGAAAATGGTAACAAGTTCATTAGTGACATCATTTTCCAAATAAAAATGTAAGCTAGGTTTTTAACTTTTCTTCTAAACATGTGTAAGGCAAAAAACTAAATATTATTGAAGAACACTTTTTACCTATTTTGTTTATTTTTTAAGTGGCGTTGCTTTTTGGTATTTGTGGCGCATGTCCCGGGAATAAGATTGTAAATATGATTATCGATGAGATTACCCATATGTAACATGTTTACATTTAACATTTCATATTTCAAGACAAAAAAGAAAATAATTTTTACTATTACTGACCAAAGTATAGAAAAGGCCAGTATTATATATTTGCAGAAAATATGTTTCTGTTATTTATTACCATAAAAACGAATAGAAAAATAGCATGCCGGCTGGTAGGGGAAGAAAAATTACATTTTTTTCGCCGGGAGAAAAGTCCAAAATTGTCATTTTTCTTTCTCATACGGAAAAAGAAGAGTCTATTCTTTATGAAGGTAATGTAAAGACATATTTACAACCTAATCAAGCCCTGATATAATGTTGAAATTTAAATAAAAAATATTTTTGTTTAATTTTTTTCTGTGATTTACAAAAACATTTTATACATTATTTTATAAAAAATGCAATTTTTTTAATCTTAAAATATGTATCTAATTAAAAAAACTAATTAAATTAAAATAATAAACATAAGGTTTGCTTTTAACACTTTAAGCATAAATATATCCATTTATTTAGCTATTTTTATTTGTTACTGGTAGTACAGAAAATTAAATAATAAATGATATGGCTAACACGTCTTTCTGAAAACATATATTTTCAAGTTAAAACGCCAACATAAACAAACTTACAAATAAGCATAATGTATGCAAAACTTCATAAATAACCGTCCGGGAGTTCTAAGCCAATTTATTTTGTGAAAATAACAGTAAAGGTATTTGCACCTAAATTACATGAAGATATGACAATGTTAAAACGAGTTTTTTATTATAGACATAAATAACTCTTTAAAGAAAGAAGAATATTCCTATAAAGATATTTTTATAGTCTTTAAATATTGTAAACTCTCGTAGTGTTTAGAAAGTTAAGGGGCAGCTCCTACTATCTTAATAATAAAAAAGGTCAGATAAACATGGGTTCTTTACAGGTACAGAGTGTTAAACTTAAAAAAAAAATCGTTTGTTTTTGTTACCTTAAATATTCTTAATCCAATTGTGATTTAATTTGGTATTGTTATTATTAGCAGGGTAAAAGGCTGATTTTAAACTCAAATAAATTAATTTAGTCCAGTCCAATGAATATTTCTAACCAAAAGTATCCGCCACTAACTATTTTGCAAATTTTATAATTTGATATTATTAGGCAATTAAAAACAAAGCATTTTTAGCCCAGGATTTTTTTCTATCTTGTTTGGTTTTTGAAAAAATAAATAAAATCCACTTAATTGCATACCCCTAGACTAATAAAAAATATTATACATGGATTTTTCTTTTTGAAAATTAAAAAATATATATTTTTTCAATAATGAGCACATGCCAATTGGAATAAACACTAAATTAAATACCATGAACATTTAAAGTATGAATTTTTTATAAATTAAGTGTTTTAAAAATTTTACAAAAAATAATACAAAAAAATGGAGCTTAGAGATGTACTTTGACTTTATCCTAAAAAATGGAATACCCTTACTCTTACAAAAGTTAGTGGCGTACATATTTTTGTCAGAAATATTTGTTGAGGTACCGCTCTAGCTCTAAATGCCATAAGATTAGGTATTTTTTTGAACCTTATATTTTTGCCAAATTTTATCAAAACCGTATGACACGTATTGAACGTATTATCCAAAAAGCAAATTTGTTAAAAATTTAACACTCTGTATCTGGAAGATAATGCATCCATGTTTATATAAACTTTTTTATTTTCCAATGTAGAATGTGCTCCTAAATTTTCTTAACAACATACATTAGCACCCTGTATGGGGCGGTAAAGCCACAACAGGACAAGTGCAATTATCCTATTCAATATGCTTACGTGCTGCCATTCTTTGTACAGTCTCTACGTTATAGTATTCTACACGCGGTAAACTTTCTTGTTTTCATTTATTGTCTGTTTACATGTTTGTTTGGCTAAACGTTTATGGTATAAATTTCTAAATTTTGAATAAATTCAGACCAAAAACAAAGATCCTTGCTTCAGTTGAAACGTTTCAATGGAAAAAGATAAATAAAATTGGTAAATTGGTGGTAAAGAAATTTTTTGTGTCACAGAAATTTTTGAAGACATAAAAAAAGGTTATTACCTTCGCGAAAACCTTTGTATGTGTTCATTTATTCCCTGTCCACCAAAAAGCGGACGCAAGCATTTTTTTTTAATCGGACGGGACGCCGCACACCGCAGGACACTACACCAAGAAGCGAAATATCCCGCCAAAGTCGGGACGTTTGGTCACTTTAATCATGGTCCACTATGCGAAATTCAATTTTACAATTTAAAAGATCAATTTATGGTCTAAAAATCAAAAATGGCTTATAAATATTAAATATTTTTTTAATCTGTTGTCCGCCATAACATAATGATTTAAAAATATATAGGGTTCTCCATAAGAAAACATATACAGTGGCGGCAAACTAATTGGAAACGATACGAGAAATTTAAAATTTTATTACAATGATACTACACAAATGAAAGTATCATTGTAATAAAATTTGAAATTTCTCGTATACATTTCTGTATAAAAATTATTAAATTGTTTTTTAAGTATCGTTTCCAATTAGTTTGCCGCCACTGTATGTATGTTTGGTTCATATCTCGAAAAATATAAAATTTAAAAAAAAATGACGCCACTGGATTCTACATAAAAATATCTATTAATATGTGTTTTTTGTAAGTTACAAGACAACTAAGTAAAGTAAGAGCTCGTAAGCGGCAGGCCTTCGTCAGTTTGTCAGTGCATGCCCCAACATACGTAGAAGCAATGGTCGACTATGACCTATTAAAAGATAGTTTCTCTGTCGCCAGACAGTTTGACAGTTTAAACCCCTTGACCCCAGACAAACATTTTGGAATAGCCCAATGTTCCGAGAAAGTCCGATATTTTTGTTATTTAATAAGGTATGATAAAAAGTCAAAAGTTGTATGTCTCCAAATTGGAATGTTCCTTAAAATATTTTGATATAAACATAGTGTTCCAATATAAACAAAAAAAAACTAAACCATAGCAGTACTTTTTTTATTGCAAGCTCTGTATACAGAAGAATATTTTTTAGACATGCCTATTGGAAAACTCTGCAATTCTTATCTAAAACTTTCTGTCATATCTTTTTAAATAACAGAAATACTGGTCTTTCTCGGACCATTAGCTACCCCAAATTTTTTTTTATCAAGTGGTTGGAACTGTCAAAATTTTTAACGACAAATAACTTATTTCAAATTCAGCTCCTGCAAATTGTCGAAATTTAAGTTTTAATTCATTAACTTTTGGTTTCTTTTACCTGCCACAGTTACTACGTAGGGTGTTCAGTAAGTTTTGAGATACTTTGTAACTAAAAGGTGCAGGAAAGTAACATTGATGTTTTGTGTTTGTACATGTCATAACATGTCGTAGTCCTACATAGTTATTAGTAAACTATCAGTTTTGCGCCAGTTCGTGTCCAGCGATTTTAGCGCAATGGTGTCGTTGACCACTATCGAGTACCGTGCAATTTTGAAATATAACTTTTCATGTTGGTTATTTTAAGAACAGTGCTTAGAAGAAATGAAGCCTATACTTGGTGATGACTGTCCATCTCGTGCGACCATATACAGATGGTACTAACAATTTCAGCGGGGCTCGTTTTCGCTTGAAGACGCCTCACGCTCGGGTCGACCGTGTAAAGTAGTTACCCCAGAAAACATATCTGCCGTCCAAAAAGCTATAGAAACAAACCGACGAATTACCTATCGACAGTTAGAAGAGACATTAAACATTAGTTTAGCAACGTTATACACGATCATACATAAGCACTTGGGTTTTAGAAAAATTTGTACTCTTTGGGTTTAACACAAGTTAACTCCCGAGCAACAGACACAAAGAGTGAATTGATGTAAAAAAATGATGTCCAAATTCCAGGAGGGTAAATCTAAAGACATATTGTCGATGAAACTTATCTTTATTATTACGACGTCCCAACTAAACAACAGAGTAAGATATGGGTTCTCGAAGGTGAAGAAACTCCGACCGAAGTTCGCAATCGCATCCTAAAACTTAAGACGTTTAGGACATATGTCAATATGAAGTTTTTTTAATGAGTTCAAGAATTATCCCCTTAAATATTAGCATGTCTTTAAAGAACACCCTTTATAATATATTTTGTTTTTGATTTCAAGGGAGTTCTAGTTTTCATGCCAATTATAACTTTGCATCAACCTTTGGTCCGTAACCTTATTTAAATATTTTGCATAGTGCTCGGTGGCTTGTAAAAGCATATACATCAAGATCTGTAAAAAAATAATGATAGTTGTTTTCTTTGGTTCAAGAGGAATAATTGAACGTATTGTGCTCCGAGAACAGAAGACCGTAAATGCTCTCTGGTACACTACAGTATGCCTTTCAAAACTTATAGAAAAGTTAATAGTGATTCGCCCAACTCGCTAGCTGGTACCTTCATCATGACAATGCCCCACCTCATCGAGCTGAACTTACCAGTCAATTTTTGACAGATGCAGGCTTGAGACTTTTGGAACATCCGCCTTGTGACTTTGGGTTGTTTCCTTTTGTCAAGAGCCAACTGAAAGGACAAAAGTTTAAAACTGAAGATGCGCTACTGGAGGCCTGGAATAAAATATGCGCTGAAATTTCAAATGAAAAGTAGAAAGCTATTTTCAGTGACTAGTTTGTTAGAATGGAAAAGTGTATTCCATGTGGTGGAAACTATTTTGAAAAAACAAATAAATGTACGTATATCTCAAAACTTTTCAAACACCCTACGTATGATTCAAACTTTATTGTCTACCATCACTACTACCTATGTTTAGAGCATGCTCTGACAAACTTAAAGCTTTTAAAAAATAACACAAGTCTGCCGCTTAAGGGCTATTAAACTAGTATTACAAGGGTCTAAGAATAAAAAGAAAACGCATTTTATGCCAAAAACGAAAACACCCTTGAAAAATATTTTACTATCATCTACAATTGCAACAAAATCCGGACACCCTGTACTTTTTTATTTAGACTATTTGTTATAATGTAGAGAAAGTAAATGTACCGTTGGTACCTTTACTTTCTCTTAATTATTACTTGCTGTTTTGTAACCCAAAAAAATATTTAACCCTAAACAAATTACTTAGAGATATTTTAAAAGTCTTTTTAAACTGGCTTTAAATTCGCTTTTTAAGAAATAATAAAGAATAAAATAATTAATGTCTACGTTGAATGGCAACGCTAATCCTTTTTAACGGGGTGCTTTGTATACCTGTAAAGTCGCCTTTTTAACGAATAAAACAATTTATTTTAGAAAATAAGAAGCAGCAGATATAAAGGCCTCTTGCTGGTGGTAAATTAATATTAACGAACATCCAAATTATACTCCATTACAGTGTATTTTAAAAGATTAGGCAGGGAAAAAATGAAAAGGTTAAGAAAGTTACCGCTTAAAAACTATTGTGGTATAAAGAAACTGCTTTGACCCGGTAACTGAACGACCGGCAAATAATGGGTGTTTACTTTTGGGCTGCAATGGTTTTATTTTTATATTTATATTTTAGGGTTGGTATTCTAATGAAAATTAAATAATAATTCAATTTTGGTCTAGATGACAACTGTAAATTTTGTAGTTCTTTTTAAATTATTTAAAATAATAAGTCTGTATATTTTTTCCACTACTAGTGGGTGGATTAGTTAAATGATAACATCATCATATTAACAATAATAATGCTTCATTATATCTATATTGTTTATATAGAGAAAAACTCGGAACAAATTAGCTTAAATATCGTTACATTTTTATATAAATCACCCTGTATCATCGAAAATATGACAGAAAAAAAATGTAATAAGTAATAAATTTAGGAGCATAAAAAATTACATATATTTCCGCAACAATAAAATCAGAAGAAATTATATTTTTCGAGAAAAATTATAATAATTTTAGAGAAATCCTCAAAATATATTATGTTCTCGTCATAAATGTAACTGTATTTTCGCAGTTATATGAAAATTATAATTTTACAAATACTACAATAATTAAAGGTATATAAACTTACCATAACCTACTAAAATATTGTTGGTGGTTAATGGTTTTATTTTCCTCTTCGTCGTTTTTTGACATTCATTATTATTATATATGTATTGCACATGAAACTCCACTTCGGTGTGCATAAGCAGATGAACAAGCGACGTCAGATGTTTTGCTACTGCATTGTTGTAAACATATTACATATTGCATTGCAAAAACAATAAGTTATTTTAAGAATGTTATCTAAAGCAAGAAATCTGTTGCTATGGGTTGTAATAAGTTACCTTTCTCCAACGCTCCCTTCACAACTTTCTGATTTCTATACCAGGCCATAATCATTTTATGCAATTGGGCCTAAGAACACTGACAACGGTTGCTGAAATACATCCGTTTTTTTGTGTGTCGTTTTAATGTTAAGTCTCAACCAGAAATAGCATGGGACCGAATTTTTATTTGATTTTTTTATTTTTTTTATATTAGAATATGTCTAAAACTTTACTATACTCAGCAACTGTACTAGCCTTAATATATTAATATAATTTTTAAATTCTACCCTGCTTGTAAGTAGCACAGGCAGGTTGGTATTTTTCCAACAAGTACCACGGATTAATGGTACTCTTGTCAATGGCTTTATTTAGAATAGAAACATAGGTATGTTTTGGCTTAATAAGTGGTGACACAAACGCTTTGAAATGTTTCATTATTTATATTAATTAAAAAATTTGTCTGTCTTATTAAAGTCCTCCAGTTTTTGCTTATGTTTATTTAAACATCATTTTTTAAAATGAATTTTTAAATATGGAAAAACACATTTTACATCTTAAAAAAACGTGAGCACCTGCGTGTTTGTAAAAATTTGTTTGTTTACATAACAATAATTGCTTAGTTAAAAAAAAATTGTCCATTTTTGTGTTGGCTTTTTAAACTAAAATATGAGAGATATTCCAGGTTACAACTTAACCACTAATTTTATCTTAACAACTGTGATCGACTTGCCACCAAAAAGTTAATTTTAAGTTTTCTAGTTACTTATTTTAATTTTTTTGTGTTTTTTGAAGGAATTTTTCCTTATTTTGTTTTAGAAAAAATATTTAATTTGACGTGTACTCAAATAAATACACACTATTTTGCAACAAGTATCAAAAACTGCTAATTTAATTGGTTTATAAGAATAAATTGTACCTACTATTAATGCATTGTCGTGTATAAACTTTATTAAATAAGTTAATGTCAAATAGTAATAGTAAACCCAAGAGTGCCCAGTGATACCATTTGGTATGACTATTTAACAGTCGTACCTGAGGCAAAGAGTCAGGTACTGACTCCTCCGTAGTTTTTTTATAACTTTTTAGATTAGATAGATAAAAAAATATCGTTTTAGGACTTTTATACATGATCCTTTAGAAGTATATTTGTGCTAAATTTATAAGCTTGTTGCAAATAGTTCTGACTTAAACAACGTTTTTGGGATGGCTTGCATGGCAAGTATGGCTCACTAATAAAGTTTTTCCAACTAGCAGCGGTTGTAATGTAACCAGTGAATAACTGAAAAAAAAATTTAAAAAAAAATCTTTCAAGTAGTGGGAACTTAATGATCCTAAAAGCAAATTGGGACAAGAAGTCTCAATAAAACAGCTAGGAAATGAACTGTGACGATTGAATATTGAAAACCTTTATAAATCAAAAAGATTGACAAATCATGATATTGAAGAATTAAACATACATTTTGACTTTTTGTCATAAAAGTTTTCCACTATTGTAACGTTAAACGCCGATTCCCCAAATTTTGTTAATATCAGCGGTCCAAGTCAAATCGCATTTGTATAATAATTGTTTCTACTTTTTGATTCCCAGACAGGGCCGTATTAAGGGTATGAGGCGCCCTAGGGTAGAATTCCCAGAGCGCCTATTTTCAAAAAAAAAAAAAAAGGTCCTCACCTCCATTTCAGTCAAAACAAAGGTCATTCTCTCTTTTCGCGTCTATTTTATTTATATCCCCGCAGAAAAATTAGTTCTAATCCCCACCCGACCTAAACTTTTTAGAAACTTCCCTGTCTAGCGCCTATTACTCCCCTGTCTGTCTGGCGCCTATTTTTTCATGGCGCCCTAGGCTGTAGCCTAGTCAGCCTAATGGATAATACGGCACTGTTCCCAGAGCGTGTTTTTTACCTTTGTATTTCGAAAAATTTAAAAACATATGTATTCACTTTAAGTAATTACATTTATATAACACACTGTGAATTTTTCTGTTTAAAAATACACTTATGAACTAAGAATAAGTAACTAATTATTGTAGTAAAGCAACTGTTTTTTTACAAATATTTTAATTTTCAAATAACGACCTAAAATTAAGATGAAACCATATGGTATGACTGGGCGCGTCTTTATCAAATAAAGGAAATAATTATTATATTTATATGTATCTGTTTTATTTCTATAGAAATTATTGATAATACCCGTTTGGACCGTAGATATAATGAAATTGCTATAGAAATACGAAGCAGGTACTGGTCAATTTTTGGAACCTAGATAAAACATTTAACAATATCTTGTTTTTGTATGAAAAAAACTCGCAGTAAAGTTTTTAACCTAAAATTTAGGAAAAAATTAGCTCAAGAGTTCTTCGCACAGCAGTTTTTAACTTAGATTTAAGAAAAAAAAGTAGCCCAAGAATACTTAGCATCTAATACTTCTATTTGCCGCAAAGTTGTGCCTAATATTCAATATATTTATAAAATTAAAGCTGTCAGAAAAAAGACCATATTCAGATTAAAACTGAGACCTTTATTTTACCTCTTGCGGAACAAAGCAGACCACATATGCGCCCAGTGATACCATATGATATCAGTATATATTTTTATTAGACATAATATTAGGTAAATTTGCTTTAAATGTACTTGATGTCCCACGGGGAACTGCCGCGTTCAATTTCTCGAAAAGTACGCTTTGGAAAATTTTGAAAATTTGGTAACAATATGAAGTCAGTAGGGGACATAGAACTAAAACATTTTGGCAGCTCTACCACTTCCAGTTCCATCGAAAGTTGATGTCAACTTCCTTATTTTAAGTGGAACACCCTATATATTATTAATTTTTTAGGTTCTGCGTAAAATTTGAAACATATTTTATGTCAAAAATGACGTTTACAAGCCATTACATAATCATCTTCTAAACAGAAGCCTTTAATATGAGTTAGGGTTGGGTAAAAAAGAACTTCTTAAGTACACTGTATCAAAATTTCTACAATTAATAAATACAGAGTTGCCAAAAATATTCGTCATAATTTATTACGACAAAAATCTAAAAAGTCAATTTTTTCAAATGGAAACCGTATCCTATTAGGCATTAAAAATAAAGGTAAGTTTGTATATAGATGTCTATTTCAAAAATTTATAGTTTTCTAAGTATAAACGATTTCATGTTTTTCTATTCTAATAACGCATTTAAGTACGGGTAGGTACGGGCAAAGACAATTATAGTTAGTGAAACTAATTGTCTTTGCTACGGGGTAGTTGGCTGTGACGCCGCATTTGTTGTCTAGACCGACTAGAAGCGAAACTAAGCCGCGCTTAATTAAAAGCATTGTTAATAGATAATATTAAATCGTTAATATTTCGAAAATTTTTGGAATAAATATCCTTTTACAAACTTA
The DNA here is from genome assembly GCA_014170235.1 of Listronotus bonariensis. NCBI lineage: Eukaryota > Metazoa > Arthropoda > Insecta > Coleoptera > Curculionidae > Listronotus > Listronotus bonariensis. Next base: position 150,774 of record JACEGR010000518.1, read on the forward strand.
TCCCTATTTTGATGCTTAATAGGATAAGGTAAAAAAGATAGGGGTTTCCTTTTGAAAAAACTGACTTTTAAGGTTTTTGTCGTTATAGATTTTAAAGACTATTTTTGACCACTCTGTATTTATTAATTGTTAAAATATTAATGCAGTCTACTAAAATAGTTTCTTTTTTTTTACGAGAAACCCAACCTCAACTCATATTAATGGCTTTTGTTTATAAGATATTGATGGTTATGTAATGGCTTGCAAACGTCATTTTTGATATAAGTATAATAAGTCAAAAACAGTTGGACTTAGGCATAGAACATTATACATAAATTATGTTTAGAATTTTACGAAGAATCTAAAAATAAATAGTATATGTGGTGTTCCATTTAAAATAAGGAAGTTTACATCAACTTCCGGTATAACTGGAAGTGGTAGAGCTGTCAAAATATTTTAGTTGTATGTCTTCTGCTGACCTTCTAATGTAACCAAATTTTCAAAATTTTCCAAAGCATACTTTTCGAGAAATCGATCGCACTTTGTATAATCAAAAAATGGTCATATTAATTATACTATACAAAAATAATAAACAAAATTAACAAAACTAGTTCTGGGCACTATCGGGTTAATGTCTGCCAGCTGGTTTCTTAATCCTTTTTAAAACTGTCCGCCTATGACTATTTTCCGATTAAATATAGTGCGTTGGTGATATTTGCCATACGCAGCGTTTATAGTGGTAGTGGCGATTTTTAGCGTTTAAAACTTTTATTTGGTATTTTTAAAAAGCCAAGCTAATTACCAAAGTAAAAATACAATACATTCTATTTTTGTATAATTAATAAAATTTTGTGTTAACGAAGACAACGAGCATTTCGCAAACTAATTCAGTTGGCTTTGTTAGTTTTCCGCGACTCTTCCTAATTGCAATTTCAGTACTGTAGTCCCACGAAACTAATAAATGAAATTACTGCTGTAGTCTTTAATTACCCTACTAACCGCGTTTAGTTGAAAATACTTCAATGCTGAGACTCTACGTAGCAGTAAACTTATTTATCTAATTGTTGCCTTTCGCCTATTATCCGCTTGTTATTGTGCAGATTCATCTTATTAATTAGCTTCTACTACTGTGGTCATTATCAATTTATGAAATGCAGGCAACAGTTCTATAATAAATGTAAATTACTATTATTTTTGGCCACTCAAAAATGCGTTTAAAATTTGTATTATTGATTATCATTTTACGGCATAACACAGGTTAAGTTTTTTTCGAGTTTAAAAAATAAAATTATAAATTTTAGTTTTCAGATCCTCACTTCCTTAAAAAAACAACAAAATCTTAGCCTACTGGACATATAGATATTTTATAAAAACTGATTTGTTTGCTAAAAATATTTTTTTTTCTGCAGCTTTGTTAATATTCGGAATAAAAAAAGATACCAAAATTTATGTTGGGTAAATGGTATTGAAAAAGGGAAGTTTTCGCATATTTTCAGTCACTTCCGGTTTAACCGGAAATGGTAACTTTGGAATTTTTAAATGAAGCACAATGGGTACCATTGGTGACCATTCAATAAATGAGTCCACCTAACCAATATAGAGTATATCTTCAAAAAAGATAAAATTTAAAAAAATGTTAAATTACCAATTTTGTTTATAACTATTGTTTTTTGAATGGCAAATCTTTTTCGACAAGCACTTCTTAAAAAAGGACTTTCCGACAAATTTAACGATACCAACTTTTTGCGAGTAGAATAAAAATAAAAATTCCGTCTTTTCATACCATTTACCTATAGGGTAGACTGAGGCGAATCGGATCAGTGGGTGAATCGGATTAAAATAAGAAATTCGTTAATATTTTTAAAACGCGTTTAAATAAAATGCAAGCGAGTAGCGTCTTATGAACCCCTTTCGCTTCGTATCTACCGCCATCGGCAGTGTTTCGGTTCGGCTAGTGAACTAGTGCCAGCTTTACTAGCTAGCCACTCGGGTGTTTTTGTGCTTTACAATTTGGCGAAAGTAAGTACTTAGAGTTTTTTGTTTTATTTAAAGGATTTGTGTAAAACTGTAAAATGTAGTATTTAAATTGTTTGGAAGAAAGCCTTTTTACGAAAACATATTAGTTTTTTGAGCACAATATCATAGGTTAATGTGATATTTATTTCATTACTCACTAATATGGGGTTATTCGGATCACGTAATCGGGGGCAAATGGAATCACTTTTTTAAAATGTTCTTTTTGTATTTCTGAACATTTATACATTTTTATTTTATTGTAGATGGTTCGCACTTACAAACGAAAGACAACTGCGGGAAAATGGTTTTCAGAAAAAATGAGAGAAGCCGTAAATAAGGTCCGCTTCAAAGAGTTAATCTTATGACTAGCATCATCTTATCGAAGAAATTCTTTTAGTACCTTACAAAAAAACCACCTACTGACACTAAGAAATGTTGTAAATGTGCAAAACCAATTTGGGATTTGACATCACCTCAGATTAAGATTTTTTTGGAAAAAGATTCTTAGAAAAAATCAAGATTGACAAAAAAAATCTGGAAAAACAAAAAAGACGGATGATAAAGAAAATGTGAAGAAGAAAAATAAAAGAACGCCTGGATAAAAAATTAAAAGCTCATTTGCATAACAAAAAGACTGGTGTTGTATTTATTGCGCAAAAAAATTTATTGACCAACCCTCAGAGGATTGGATTCAGTGTCGGGCATGCGATGATTGGTGCCACGAAAAATGTGCTGATATGAGAGGAAAAAAAAGCCAGTATATATGTGATTTATGTGTTACAAATTAAAGTTAATGTCAATATTTATTATCTAAATATTTTTAATGATTCCAAAGTTTTATGGTAACTCATAGGAATATGTTGTGTATGATTCCATTTGCCCCGAGAATTGAGGCGAATCGGATATTTCTATCCGTCATGTTTTTTATTATTATCTTAAAGAATTTATACGCAGTTTAAGTATTAAGACGTATATTTGATAGCTGTATAGTTACTGATTACTATTTTGTCAATAAAAGTTACATTTATTACACTTTAGTATGATTCTTATATTCTCAAACAAAAATTGATCCGATTCGCCTTGGTCTACCCTACTAAGTTTCATTTTAATATGGGTAATACTTTAGGGGTTATAAATCGCTGAGCCCAGTATTCTTAATCTTAAGATGTATTTTAATATTTAATATAATGATCCATTTTTAAGCTACAATATAAACTTGCGCTCTGTAAATAAAAAATAAATGTTACCATTACGTAGTTTTAGACATATTAAACTTTAATTTGCGTTTTGCCTAGATGGTCGCGAATCAGATTTAGATAATAATACACAAAATTTACTTGAACTCTTGCTCTTTGCTCTAAATAAAAAATGTAACGGTATTTCAATTTAAGTAAGGTATTGTGAACACCTAGTATAAAAAAATTATACATTTTGGGAATTTTAAAAATATACATTTTTAGGAAATTTAAATTTTAATTGGGTTACTTAACATTGGGAAATTTGGTACATAAAAATATACGTGAGGTGTCAAGGTTTTAAAAGTATAAATTAAATAATTTTCTAGGTTACTTTTATAATAATAAAATAAAAAACATTAAACAAACTGGGTAGCGTAGAAATGCAAAACAAACACTGGAAAATTTGATATTTAAAGAAGAGAGAAAGAAATTAAAAGGGATTAGATTGTTTATCAGAGAAGAAGTAGTTAGTAAAGTCAAGCATAAAGTTAAAGTTTTAGTTAAGCCCCTTACGGGCTATCCCTAGGATATGCCCGTACTAAATTTAGTTAATCAAATAAGTTAAGATGGTTTTTTTTTTAAATGTAAGGTTAGTTTTGGTAGTCCACCGGTTTCATGGTCCCAATAGATAGTTCCATATGGTACATTTGTCTTAGTGACGTCAAGAAGCCCTTATATGTAAATCCAAAATTTTATACGTCACATATGTATATTTAGTCAGAATAAAAATACCAAAAGCGTGCTAACTTGCTAAACTAGGTTGGTAAAAATTACTGCAACATTTTAATATCTTTTAAACGGCTTAAATTGTATTTACAAAATTCAATATCTAGAAGGTGTTGGCCATACAGAATTTAACAATGATAACGGCATAGTTGGATTTTCTAGTTTTGTATTACACGAACTGTTTTCGTTTTTTATGGAAAGCTTTATTTTGTTAATATTAATAAATTGAGTGAATTAAATTTAAAATTTAATGTTTTTTTTTTTTTAATTCAATATAATTTTAAAAATTAGTTATGTTTTAAATTAAATTTTTATCCTAATTTTAACTTGACAACGGTGGTAGACGTGCCACCGAAACGTCGTTTTTTAATTAACAATATTTGGGTATTTTCTTTATTTTGTTTTAGGCGACCGACCAGTTCATACCGGCCAATAGGGCTGAACCATAGATAACCTACATTTAGATCCGCAGTAACAAGAAGCATTTTTCGGATTTTTACGACCTCGCGCAGTGGGAATATGCGCACTTAAAAGTCGTGGCAAAATCCAAACACCGGCACCCCGTACCCTTCGTCCGTGGTCTGACCGTAACGCTCATTAGCTACCGTACTTCGAACAGAAAACCAGGACGCCGTCAACAAATTCTTTACTATAATGCGGATAGTTTATTTAGAGCCGGGTGCATTTACCCTCAACTGGCTTGCGCACAAACCGGTTTTTTCGCATATGAAATGTAACTTTTGTTTCGCGCAGGTTATAACATTGGCAATTTATCGAGATCAGTGGGCTGAATAGGGTCAGCTTGCCATACCCCTACACTAGGACCAAAGAGGTCCCATTCTTTTTAGATAGACTTTTGGCGTGGACCCAACAGAAAAGACCATGAATAAATTAATCTGCCTGACCTATATAAAGCATATCTTTAATTTAAGATACTAAACTTAGTGCCTACAGCTTGAAGCTGTAAATAAAATGGGAATTTATCATAATTTTAAGATTTGGATTGCTATATTTACAAAACTGTAAAATATAGGCATATCAAACGTGGCAAATTCCTGGTTCCTTTTAATGGTTCTTGAAATATCTATTAAATAATAATGCAATATATAGAGTGTTATTTGAAAAGTGCTATTTTACTAATAAATCTAGGAGAATGGCCATATTTCCAAAACTATTAAAAATTGGTTATAGTACATGTTGTTTTTTTAAGCTCTTTATTGAATCATTTAAATGGTGATATAATAGGTAGGGTATTTCATTTTAAAAAGTATATTATAAACACAACCCATATTCTATATTAAAAAAATCTATTTAATCCAAGGAGTAAACATGATTTTTAAAATAGAAAAACTGTATTCGGGCGGCCTTATATACCGAGCTCATATTTGTTGGAGGTACTTAACCGGGTACAAGGTATCCGCCTGTATATTTTTCTCGAAATTCCCTCTTGGGTTTCCCCACTATTTATAAAAAAAATCCATAATATAAAAAATAAGGATACTTTTCTCCAGAATAAAATTTAACATTTTTTCACATATTTGCTTACTTTCTTTTATAACTCGTATACCACTGCAATAAAATATTTCAGATAATATATAATCAGAGCTAATATTGGGCACTCCAGTTCCGTTAAGAAAAACGCCCGGACCCGTAAATTTTTGATTTTAGAGAAAAACATTGTGCCATTTTCACGTCCTGTACTGCAACCGTGTAGCAGGGGTTACCCCCAAAATTTAAAATAAAAAGAGGGGTCAAGTAATACTCTATTTTAAAGATCTCTTGACCCTTATAATTGTCAAGTTTTAACCCTTTGCTATTACTTTCGTTGATATGACAGCTTGTTTAAATTATGATATATTTAATTTTTTAAATTTATAATAATAAATTACCTGTAAAAGCAAGCTACTTTAAACTTAAAGAAAATGATAAGGGTTCACACCCTTGATTAATATCTTATTTTAATGATCGTTAAGCCCCTTGTTTTAGTCCCTTAGTTTAAGTAGCTTGCTTTTACAGGTAATTTATTATTATACAATAAAAAAAATAAAATCAAAATTTTCACAAGCTGTCATATTAACGGAAATAATAGTAGACACAGACATTAAACTCGTCAGTTGTGATCAGAGTCAAGAGAACTTTCAATTGGGGACTCGCCCTGAAAATTTTAAAGGGAAAGTGGGGTCGAGCCTCTTTCCCTTTAAAATTTTGAGGGTGAGTCTCACACCTGTTATACGGTTACAGTACAGGGGGTGACAGTGGCAAACAAAAGTTTTCCCCGAAATCAATAATTGACGGGTTCTAGCGTTACTCATTAAATGACCTAGGGTATCCAAAATTAGCTCTTTTTTGTTTTTAAATGACTACCTTGTAAATTATTTACCTATAATACATTTTTATTATCAAAGAAAATTAACAAAAAAATATTTGGCTTACTTTAAATACCAGAAGTAATAGGGTTATTTTAATTAAATATTATAGTGTTGCTTATTAACAATACATAACAACAGCAAATAATACAATTATTAAACCCGTAGTTTAAAGAAATTAAATAATAAATTTACAGCATAAGCCATACATCAAATTAAAAACCATTGCATTATATTTTTTTAATAACTAATTTTTATATAGAGGGTGTTTCTTTTTGCGGTAAAATCTAAGGGCATAGTCCTGAGCCAATATTATAAACAAAAGTTTATATAGGTCAAAAAATGTTTTTTTTTCTGAGATACAAAATGATAAACTTTAAAAAAGGAAATCCGATTTTAATAAAATTTGGCTGTGGTATTTGTTAAAATAAAAAGTTATTTTTTTCCTAAACTAATTTTAATTTGTAACACCAGTGGCGGTGTGGAACGCATCTTAGCTAATATGTTGCAACTTCAATATGTTTTTTGAATAAAACACCTAAAAATTCACCTTTTTTGTATCTTTATATTTTTAAGTAGCGTGCTTAACTGGATAATTCTAGACTATACAAGAAACATGGGGGATTTTTTTTCTTTTAAAAATAAGTGTTATAATTTTTTTAGCAATTTTGTAATAGCAACAAAAACGGTTAAATAATAAACGTTTCTTTTTAGCCTTACAAAGTTTAGTAAAAAAAATTTTAGGTTTCTTAAAAAATTGATACCCTGTATATAAACTTTTTTCATTAAAATAGCTCAGGAATACGCCCTTAAATTTTCATACCGTAATTAGAAAACACCCTGTATAAATAAAATATTTAGAATGTTAATTTAACACACCAACTTTTTGCTGCCCCAGTAAGTATTCTTGAACCGTACTTTGGCCAAGTCCCGAGTTTATTAAAATTAAATAAATTCAACAAGATTGATCGAATCTTATATAGTCTACGTCATTTTCTTGACGCTGTGGAACCAGATGCAAGGCGTCAGATACTCGATCTCAATCAATTTGGATTGGAATTTCTGTATTTGGACTTTGCTTTTACTGCGTTGCAAATACTGACAGAATAATTGATAATGTGAAGCTACCGATTAAATGAATATAATTGTGCTCACTTCAAACCGGGTCTGTATTTTACTTTCGATAAGTATATTTGTCGTTTGTTTATACTGTTTAATTAAAGAGGGAAACGTAAAAAATTTTGACACATTATAAATATTAGGATATAAATATTTTTACCTTCCTCTTTTCCTTGTGATAACACACATTTAGATACAGCCCATAACACATAAAGGCCATAATTACGTCTAGTTTCGGATCAGGGCCTACTGTTTCCATAGGTAAAGGAAACATCGTCTCTTCGGGAAAACCACAATTGTTTAAAATCTGTTGCAACTGATGCTTGGCTTCCCAAGTAACTCGCATTGTTGGCATACTAATGCCTTTATAATCACAAAAACGGATCTCCGCATCTTCCCCACCTTGTCTCGCTTGATCCCAAAGCTAAAAATAAATAGGGTTGAATACCGACGCTCATAACAGAATTATGTAGCAAAATGTACGTCTGTCGTGATAAAAACTACTAGAACGAAAAATTTTCAGTCACAAAAATTGGTAAAAAAAATGCCAGAGGGTAACAAGTTCTATGAAACTAAGAAATATCTTGTAAAAACTATCTTACCTCAAATGCTGTTAACGTAGCAACATGGTCAGAGTGCCTATCACCGGCCAAAGCCCGCTGATGCCCAGAGAGCCTTCGCTGGCCTATATCCAAAGTAAAAATCTCTGGGAAAGTAGAAGAGTTTGCTGCCATTGTTGCCAACGGTTCACCACACATATATTAGGATTATAGGGTAAACGATGAGAGATACAAAAAGTCCAATCTAATTATAAACAATTCCAACATTATTTTAACTTTATTAAAAGTGTACTTAATATTTACCCCTAAAGAGCCACTTATTTGGTTACACCATTATAAAAATCGACGAAATTTGAGAAACACCCTCTAGCTTCTAAATTTTCTGATTGCACCATTAAACTTAACACTAAAAAGAAAACGGGACACGTATCTAAGTGTTTTTGCATCGTTTACCGCTTAGCCGATAATCCCAACCAAAAAAAACACCTTGTACAAAATACAGAGTATCTTTAATAGGTAGGAAAAAAATGATAATACAAATTCTTTGTGCTAAAACACTGGCCACCGTGGGGCAAATTAATTCGGAAAAATTTAAAAGCACTTTTTATGGCTTCAAAAACATAAAAACCTTTTTTGTTAAGCTATAATCCCAACCAAAAAAACACCTTGTACAAAATACAGAGTATCTTTAATAGGTAGAAAAAAATGATAATACAAATTCTTTGGGCTAAAACACTGGCCACCGTGGGGCAAATTAATTCGGAAAAATTTAAAAGCACTTTTTATGGCTTCAAAAACATAAAAACCTTTTTTGTTAAGCTGAGCCTTTTATTTTATTTGGGTGTATCGATTTGTTTAAAAAATCATATTTTCCTACTTATTTCTGTTTCTTTTTATCTTAACATTAAATGTAGAACAGGAATAGAGCACGATTTTTTCTTGGTGCGATTTGTTTTCCTTTTATATTTCAGCGGCGATGATACGTCGAATCTTACGGTCTGAAACATGCCCAGCCAATAAAATCATACGTGTATCGGGTAGCGCCGATATTCCCCAAACCTTGGCTTACCGTACTTGACCTTTTATTTTAGCTCATTGCGTAAAAACTAAAAAGTTAGTGGTTGAAGGTTAGCTTTTGTAAACAAAAAATATAAGGAACAGTGATTTAACAAGTATTAAGTGTATAATAAATTTAATTTTTGCGTCTTGTGAAAAATATGTCAGTAAAAGAATAAATTGTTATTTTGTTTAAATTTAAATTTCTGAAAAAACAAACTTTAAATAAACGTTACAAGTCTGGTTAGTTTAAGTTAGTGCCCACGGTAGAAAAGAGATACCTAATTATATTTAAAATAATACTTGTTTGTTGGATGGTCTTCTTGTTGAGTACACGCCTGGAAAGAATGGGACCGCTTCGATCCTGGTCCCGGGGTATACGGGCTGACCCTGTTCAGCCCTATTGACCCCTATGAACTAGCCGATCGGCCAGTTCATAGGGGTCAATAGGGCTGAACAGGGTCAGCCCGTATACCCCGGGACCAGGATCGAAGCGGTCCCATTCTTTCCAGGCGTGTACTCAACAAGAAGACCATCCAATAAATGAATCCGCCTAACCAATATAGAGCATATCTTCAATACTTGTTTGCTTATTCATATTTAGTGTACTGCGTTCTTTCTGTTTTTAAATGTAAATTATTGTATTCTGTTAAAAAAAAATATTAAATTAGATCTAAAAAAGGCGAAAACAATCAAACAAAGCCACACCTAACCGCACCGAGCTCGGATTCACAATGATAGAAGAAAGTGTAGCAGACTAATTCGAAAAAATTTAAAGACACTTTGACCTCAAAAATATAAAAAGAATGATGAACAAGATGGGTATGTTGTTTTGTAAGTATATCCCTTTGTTTAAACAAAACAGATTTTCTTACATATCTCTGTCTCTTTTCATACAACACTTTGAGTGTACTATAGGTAAAACTGTGTTAACCTATTATTTGTAAAGATTAATTTTACGACTTATTAGTATTACAGACTCAAATAATTGCAATTTTATTATATATAAAACTTTTTGCACCGCATCTCCCTACATTTCACCAGCGAGGCGCGCGGCTGCGGGCTCGTTGCAGTTATGTGTGGCCAGACCTAAGTAAATACTTTCGTAGTGACAAAAGATTAATTTGGGTTATTGTGTTTATATTTGGGCTTGTAATAAACTATTTAACTGGGGGAATTTTCATTTATAGAGTAAACATTAAAATTTAATATTTTTATTGTTAAGTTTTAGGATATATGGATTTTAAAACCTAGCCAAGTTTAAAAATAATTAAATTCCTAATAGAGAAAGTACTTTTGACTACCCCTTTTATGTTTTTAAAGTTGTGTCCTATAAAAAACTGCGTTTTGATTTAATACTCCTCATTTGTAGAGGTTAATTTTTGACCCCATGTTTATAAAGTTCACTAAAGAGAAAAAATGTTAAAAGGAAAAATATCTTTTAAAATTTCAGGAGCTTATTACCATATTTTATAATACCTAAACATAAAAAGTGAATGCAATATTACTTTTAAATAACTTTGGCACATCAGGACCAGTCAAGAAAAATAGTGTTTACTTATACAAAATACTTTTTAGGTGTGGTTATTTGTTTAAACAAATAAATTAAATTTCTTTTAAAACGAAAAATATTTCTTCTGTAACAAATTTAATATTAAGGATAAAAACCCATTTGAACCAAGAGTCAAATAATATTCTTTTTGAAAATACAGTTCGAAAAATAATTACCTTTTTTGCGTGAATTTTGATGGCATTTTTAAAAAATATGAAAATCTATTTTACATAATATTAATACCGGATTATAAAAATAAATATTTAAATATGTGTAACCATCTTTATTGAAAGTTGGGAATAATTTTTAAAATTTTTGCACCTAAATTATTTCTACACAAAAATTACATTATTAGATTTTTGGCATAAATTTTGAACCAACCTGTGTATTTTTTATTTTAAAAATATACCAGGTGGTTCTTTTAGGTAATATTTCCCTAACTTTTTCTACTTTAATTAATTGTGGATTGATTAAAGTATTCGCTTGTTTTTTTATTAACCGTGTGACTATTAACCTAAAGGCTTTAGCGGTACCACCGATATATTTTATTATGTCACTTATTGACACTACAGCTGCTAAAAACTCTTTTTTTTTTAATTTTAATTTTTAGTGCAATTATTAAGCTAAAACGGTTTATTTTGAGTCAAGTTGCCATGGAAAAATAAAATTATTTGTTTTTGTTTTTAACGACTTCTCAGGGCTCAGTTAAATTTTACAAAATCCTCTTTATGGTCATAACTTTTTTTTACAAATAGAACGAGGGTGACTCGTTAGCATATCCTTAAAAGCATTTTATTCGAAATAATTTGGTACCATATAGGCGGTATTTTGGAAATGGTTTGTGTCCAAAAGGAAGGTAATAATATGATTTTAAACTAACCAATATATATAAATTGGAACTAACCGTTATACTAAATATTATTATCGATTTATGACAAAATCATAAAATTATTATGTGTTCTGTAAAAAAGTCTTACTTTAAATACCTCGTATGTAGTACCAAATTATTCGGACTAAAATATTCTTTTGGGATATGCTAACGAGCCACTCTAGTTACATTAAAAAAGAAGTATTAACCATAAATAAAAATTTGCAAACTTTGTTTTCGTCGTAACAAGTCATTAAAAACAAAAATTGATAAATTTTATTTTTAACAGCTACTTGACCTAAAATAAATCATTTTAGCCTAATTCTGGCACTCTAGTTCAAAATTAAAAAAATTAATTGTTGACAGCAAAAGTATACTTCTTTTTAGAGGTGTTGACTGTTACGTCACGTTTCGTGACGTCATATCGAAATTAGGGCACGTCGTATATTATGTCATATACTTAACCAAAAAAAAATGACGTTTTAATTTTGACGTTAGAATATTTATTAAGGTGGTTATACACTTTCGTGATAAATGAAGGCCGTTCCACACTAATGATATAATGTTTATCAATACGACATTGCGGTCTTATTAAAATTATATTGGGAATTTAAAGGCAGGAATATTAAGGAAGTATAATTAAATTCCCAATAAAAATAAAACACAAAACTCATATACAGCATGTCGTCTGCTGTTGGCGATTTTAAAACTATTTATTTATGTGACATAGGTATAAAAAATAAAAACAAAGATATACAGTAGCATTAGAACTACTTAACTAAACCTAGCCTAATTAAACCTAATATTGCCCTTTTGGCCACAATATTTAATTTATTTTAACTTACATTAAAGAAATCTTTTACAATTCCTTGGAAAATTTCAATGTTTGATGTTAGACACGGGGTTACAAACATCACGCAAAATAGGTTTGTTTTGGGCACTAAACAGATATAGTTTTTTTATTTACTCAACTTTTATGAAGATATATAAAATATATAAAAAATTGGAATGCCTAAAATATCGAAAATCAATAATGACAGTAACTGACATTGACTGATTGCTAAAGCTTTTTCTCCGACATTCGTCAATGACGTAATTTTTTGTCACTCTTGATTTAAACGACATGAAGCGAGAACAACAATGTATGACGTAACAGTCAACACCTCTGAAAAGCTCTATATAATATACTTTTTCAAACTATAAAGTAAGGTTAAGTCAAGTCGCAGTTTTACTTTTCACTTTGGCAATTTTTTGGTGTATTGTGGGTTGTCTCTTTTGCAAACTCGCCTAGTTTCTACCGCGAAGATCAGTTAGTTTTAGGTTTTTTTTTAGTGGATCAGTTTATTTTAAATTTAGCTTTAGAGTTAAAATCTAAATTGTGTAGAAAGTTTTAATATTTATGTGTTTGAATGAGATAAAAAGTATGCTTGACTTTGACAAATCTGTCATATTTTAATGCGGTGTTATCCGCCAATTTGTGAAGGTGGCTATGCACCAACAAAAACCTTTTTGTTTTCATAAGAGCCTAAAAAAATAAAGAAAAATTAATAAAACGCAAACAAAAAGGCGCTTATGAACAATGGAATAGGGCCCTTGGACTGGTTAAAATCTGAGTAAATATGCCAAATAAATGAAACATAAGTAAAAACACACAAAGATATTTTAAGACATAACAAGTGCATTTTTTATAAACGGTACATTTTTCGACAAGAACCCAGCTTTTTAGGTCCAGTAGTCTATTATTTTTCCATTTCTGAAAATTTACGAACTATTTAGATAAAATGATACAGAGAAACGACAAAAAAAGGAAATTTGATTCCTGCCTCTTTCTCCTTTCTTTCGAATTACAGATTGCGGGTTGCCGGTTTAATATACTTAAAAATATACTGTAAAGCACAAATTTTCGAGCGACCTTGAGATACATTAATTTATAATTAAAAAATTGTCTTTAAAATTTACATCGACCATTACAGAAAAAAACCAAGGTTTGCTTACCCCGACAAATATAACATAAAATTTAGTACAAGGAAACTACCCACTGGGACCGCAAAAAATCGACTCAGTAATGAACGTATAAATTTCGACGTCCCAAGAAGATCCAAAGACGGTGCCAGTGGTCGCATAACTTTAGCTATTTAATGTTAACTCTTGCTTAGAGATCTCCGAGTGGTTTGTGGTTTGCCTAAAGATGCGCATTTATAAAGTATTTTATGTATACAGCGTGTCTTCGGAAACTCTTACCAAATGGAAAAGTTTTTAATTATTAACTTTACGAAAAAAAGTCCCTCTTCATAAAAAGTTCTGCTTATTGAGAAAATACATTTCCACAAAAATAATTGTATGTTGGATGTACATTCAGGGTGGCTCAAGAATTACTTGTTACCAAATTAATATACAGGGTATTTCCTAACTACGGCACGACACTTTAAAGGGTAATTTCTTATTTCATTTAAAAAAAAGGTAGTATTAACATATGTCCGAAGTTGCATCGTTTCCGAAATAGAGGGCATTAAAAATTAAACAAAAGATATTTTATAAATATCTTAAATATCCCAAAACCAATTTGGTTGAAATTTAGTATGTTTGTTTGACGCCATAAAGCGTTTGTAAAGCCTTAACTAGATTGACTTTATTGGGTCCAGTAGCGTCTCAGTAGGCACACAGCCAATATTTTTGAATGGAAAATATACGCCACTGGTTTTTATGTAATTCTTTATTTTATTTCAAAAAAAACTAAAAATATAACTTTTAGTGTCGTACATATTTTGCATCTGGCTTCGTATTAAGGATTTTTATAAAATAACGACTTTTTAAAAAATAAATAACGCCCTGGATCTCAGAAACGAAGCAACTCCGGATATATGTTTACAGGAGCTTTTTTATAAAATGACATAAAAAGTCACCCTTCAAAGTTAGGAAATAACTTCTATCTCAATTTTGAGAAAAGTCTTTTTTAAGCTACCCTGTACATCCAACCTACAAATATTTTTGTGAAAATGTATTTTCTCATCAAGTTGGACTTTTTATAAGGAGGCACTTATTTGAATTATTTTTTTATCCCGTAAAGATATTTTTTTCTTTAAGTAAAGGTTGGTTTTGAACTTGCTGCTTTACAGTTAGTTAATAGTAGCATATATATAAAATATTTTATGTTTTATTTGTTTTCTGGAAGATTAAATTTAAACAAAATATTATTTAGCTTTTCTCCAGAATAAAATTTAAAAGTGTATTTAACATTTTAAGAAAATTAAAACTTTTATACATTATGAAGAACTATTCTGCTCTAACATAATTTAATAAAAGTTATTATTGCTTTAAAAGAAATAAAATAATGAAATATTCAATATTAAGTTACTTACAATACAAAGCTTTCAATCTATAAACAAAGGTTCATTGGCACTCGGTTGAAATCATTTTAATGCAATAAAATAAAATCTTAACAGGACGCCAGACAAGAACTGGGCCAATGGTTGCGTCTCAAAAATGTGGTAAATAGTTTACCAAAAATGTGGTAAACAGTTTACCTAAAAACTTATAAACTTGTTAGAAAACTGAAAAAAAATAAAAATGAAATGTCTGATGGACATTTTAGAGTTTGACATTACTTTTGAAAAATTAACTGGTAAAAGATACACCTATTAGGTATCTTAATCAGATAAAAGAATAGTAAAAAATGTTTAGCCATATAATAAAGTATTTTATGTTTTATTTGTTTTCAGGGAGATTAAATTTAAACAAAATATTATTTGGCTCTTCTCCAGAATAAAATTCAAAAGTTTATTTAACATTTTAAGAAAATTAAAACTTTTATACAATATGAAGAACTATTCTGCTCTTGAATAATATAATAAAAGTTATTATTGCTTTAAAAGAAATAAAATAATGAAATATTCAATATTAAGTTACTTACAATACAAAGATTTCAATCTATAAACAAAGGTTCATTGGCACTCGGTTGAAATCATTTTAATGCAATAAAATAAAATCTTAACATCTTACAATTCTTTTTATCTGGTTAAGATACCTAATAGGTGTATCTTTTACCAGTTAATTTTTTCAAAAGTAATGTCAAACTCTAAAATGTCCATCAGACATTTAATTTTTATTTTTTTCAGTTTTCTAACAAGTTTATAAGTTTTTAGGTAAACTGTTTACCACATTTTTGGTAAACTATTTACCACATTTTTGAGACGCAACCATTGGCCCAGTTCTCGTCTGGCGTCTTGTTAAGATTTTATTTTATTGCATTAAAATGATTTCAACCGAGTGCCAATGAACCTTTGTTTATAGATTGAAAGCTTTGTATTGTAAGTAACTTAATATTGAATATTTCATTATTTTATTTCTTTTAAAGCAATAATAACTTTTATTATATTATGTAAGAGCAGAATAGTTCTTCATAATGTATAAAAGTTTTAATTTTCTTAAAATGTTAAATAAACTTTTAAATTTTATTCTAGAGAAAAGCCAAATAATATTTTGTTTAAATTTAATCTCCCAGAAAACAAATAAAACATAAAATACT
Organism: Listronotus bonariensis; assembly: GCA_014170235.1. NCBI lineage: Eukaryota > Metazoa > Arthropoda > Insecta > Coleoptera > Curculionidae > Listronotus > Listronotus bonariensis. The sequence goes on from JACEGR010000518.1 coordinate 166,779, forward strand.
TTATTATATGGCTAAACATTTTTTACTATTCTTTTTATCTGGTTAAGATACCTAATAGGTGTATCTTTTACCAGTTAATTTTTTCAAAAGTAATGTCAAACTCTAAAATGTCCATCAGACATTTCATTTTTAATTTTTTTCAGTTTTCTAACAAGTTTATAAGTTTTTAGGTAAACTGTTTACCACATTTTTGGTAAACTATTTACCACATTTTTGAGACGCAACCATTGGCCCAGTTCTCGTCTGGCGTCTTGTTAAGATTTTATTTTATTGCATTAAAATGATTTCAACCGAGTGCCAATGAACCTTTGTTTATAGATTGAAAGCTTTGTATTGTAAGTAACTTAATATTGAATATTTCATTATTTTATTTCTTTTAAAGCAATAATAACTTTTATTATATTATGTAAGAGCAGAATAGTTCTTCATAATGTATAAAAGTTTTAATTTTCTTAAAATGTTAAATAAACTTTTAAATTTTATTCTGGAGAAAAGCCAAATAATATTTTGTTTAAATTTAATCTCCCAGAAAACAAATAAAACATAAAATACTTTATTATATGGCTAAACATTTTTTACTATTCTTTTTATCTGGTTAAGATACCTAATAGGTGTATCTTTTACCAGTTAATTTTTTCAAAAGTAATGTCAAACTCTAAAATGTCCATCAGACATTTCATTTTTAATTTTTTTCAGTTTTCTAACAAGTTTATAAGTTTTTAGGTAAACTGTTTACCACATTTTTGGTAAACTATTTACCACATTTTTGAGACGCAACCATTGGCCCAGTTCTCGTCTGGCGTCTTGTTAAGATTTTATTTTATTGCATTAAAATGATTTCAACCGAGTGCCAATGAACCTTTGTTTATAGATTGAAAGCTTTGTATTGTAAGTAACTTAATATTGAATATTTCATTATTTTATTTCTTTTAAAGCAATAATAACTTTTATTATATTATGTAAGAGCAGAATAGTTCTTCATAATGTATAAAAGTTTTAATTTTCTTAAAATGTTAAATAAACTTTTAAATTTTATTCTGGAGAAAAGCCAAATAATATTTTGTTTAAATTTAATCTCCCAGAAAACAAATAAAACATAAAATACTTTATTATATGGCTAAACATTTTTTACTATTCTTTTTATCTGGTTAAGATACCTAATAGGTGTATCTTTTACCAGTTAATTTTTTCAAAAGTAATGTCAAACTCTAAAATGTCCATCAGACATTTCATTTTTAATTTTTTCAGTTTTCTAACAAGTTTATAAGTTTTTAGGTAAACTGTTTACCACATTTTTGGTAAACTATTTACCACATTTTTGAGACGCAACCATTGGCCCAGTTCTCGTCTGGCGTCTTGTTAAGATTTTATTTTATTGCATTAAAATGATTTCAACCGAGTGCCAATGAACCTTTGTTTATAGATTGAAAGCTTTGTATTGTAAGTAACTTAATATTGAATATTTCATTATTTTATTTCTTTTAAAGCAATAATAACTTTTATTATATTATGTAAGAGCAGAATAGTTCTTCATAATGTATAAAAGTTTTAATTTTCTTAAAATGTTAAATAAACTTTTAAATTTTATTCTGGAGAAAAGCCAAATAATATTTTGTTTAAATTTAATCTCCCAGAAAACAAATAAAACATAAAATACTTTATTATATGGCTAAACATTTTTTACTATTCTTTTTATCTGGTTAAGATACCTAATAGGTGTATCTTTTACCAGTTAATTTTTTCAAAAGTAATGTCAAACTCTAAAATGTCCATCAGACATTTCATTTTTAATTTTTTCAGTTTTCTAACAAGTTTATAAGTTTTTAGGTAAACTGTTTACCACATTTTTGGTTAACTATTTACCACATTTTTAAAACGCAACCATTGGCCCAGTTCTCGTCTGGCATCTTGTTAAGATTTTATTTTATTGCATTAAAATGATTTCAACCGAGTGCCAATGAACCTTTGTTTATAGATTGAAAGCTTTGTATTGTAAGTAACTTAATATTGAATATTTCATTATTTTATTTCTTTTAAAGCAATAATAACTTTTATTATATTATGTAAGAGCAGAATAGTTCTTCATAATGTATAAAAGTTTTAATTTTCTTAAAATGTTAAATAAACTTTTAAATTTTATTCTGAAGAAAAGCCAAATAATATTTTGTTTAAATTGAATCTCCCAGAAAACAAATATAACATAAAAATACCTTATTATATGGCTAAACATTTTTTACTATTTTTTTATCTGGTTAAGATACATAATAGGTGTATCTTTTACCAGTTAATTTTTCCAAAAGTAATGTCAAACTCTAAAATGTCCATCAGACATTTCATTTTTAATTTTTTCAGTTTCCTAACAAGTTTATAAGTTTTTAGGTAAACTGTTTACCACATTTTTGGTAAACTGTTTACCACATTTTTGGTAAACTATTTACCACATTTTTGAGACGCAACCATTGGCCCAGTTCTCGTCTGGCGTCTTGTTAAGATTTTATTTTAATGCATTAAAATGATTTCAACCGAGTGCCAATGAACCTTTGTTTATAGATTGTAAGCTTTGTATTGTAAGTAACTTAATATTGAATATTATATTATTTTATTTCTTTTAAAGCAATAATAACTTTTATTATATTATGTAAGAGCAGAATAGTTCTTCATAATGTATAAAAGTTTTAATTTTCTTAAAATGTTAAATAAACTTTTAAATTTTATTCTGGAGAAAAGCCAAATAATATATATATATATATATATATATATATATATATATATATATATATATATATATATATATATATATATATATATATATATATATATATATATATATATATATATATATAATATAAAAAGCAGGACGTTTTCTTTTAATTGTCTTTAAAAGGAGTAAAATATTTTGTATTATACACCAAGACAGTAGGAAATTTTTCCTTTTGCTTTAACATACATAGCCACCCCGCTACAATTGATGCTCGTATTTACTGAATGCGATTTCAGTAGGGCATCAACGGCAGGATTTAATATCCTACCGCTGGACAACGAAACTTGTCTAATAAGTAGACGCTGGTTTTCTATGCTATTCACCACGACTCGATACAGCCTCACTGAGGAGTTCCTGTAAGGCAGGCGGAACCGGTCTGGGGAGACAGTCGTGGTGGATAGCATAGAAAAGCAGGACGTTTTTTTAACTGTCTTTAAAAGGAGTTAAATATTTTGTATTATACACCAAGACAGTAGGGAATTTTTCCTTTGCTTTAATATAAATATTATATATGTATATGTATTTAATAATCTTGTTTGTCGGTTTAACATAGGCTCCTCCTAATCTTATGCATTCTTTTATTTTGAATATATCGAAGATCATGAAACCCTTTACCATGTTGCAGCATTTTCTTTTATTGTCGTAAAAATAAAATAAAAAATCTGATAAGTTTTCTTAGTGCCAATTGCAACAGAAATACACAAAGTTTTTATATGCATACACCAAACAAAATCTTGTTTTTGTCAAAAACGGTTTAATTTATTAATGTCGACAACGAGATTACCTTTAAGGTATTCATGGTTTAGTCCTAAGTAATGTTTATCAGATTGAAATATTAATTTATTGTATTAAGTACGAAAAAAGTTATTGTTACAGACTTTTAAAAATGTGTTTAGGTTATAGAATTTTAGAGAGTTAGGATCATTTAATTTAGTTTGTTAATTTATTTAAATAATTTACCTTAATTTTTCCAAGTTCTTTCATCACTTTCGAAGGTTTCCGAAAACGCCCGAATTATCCATTAATAACTTTTATGCCATCATGTACTATGGAATTTTCACGATATTTCTCGAATATTCTAGATCATTCTTTACTCTTCCACCATACTATAAAAGGGCGACGGGAAACTTCGGATCAGTCAGTATAAATTCGACTTTTGTGTTGTAAACTTCGAGACATTGACAATTTACGATTTTGCCGTTATTGTAACCATAGTTACGTTACATTAGTTAATAAAGGTATAAAAACGAAGACACGTGTTTTTATACGAGGTGATTTGGAACATTTGGTGTCGGAAGTGGAACGAGGTTACTCAAGGAAGCCCAAGTGGTAAGAAGAGTGAATGCCAGTTGAGACAAGACAATACACAGCAAGTATGGAGGAGATAAGTACGCTAATTAGAAAAATGATGGAAGAAATGAAGACGAGCCAAGAATCCCTAAAACAAGACCTGAAAGAAGACTTAAAAGAAATGAAGACCAGCCAAGAAAACCTGAAAGAAGACATGAAGATCAGTCAAGAATCCCTGAAAGAAGATCTAAAAGCAATGAAAACCAGCCAAGAAAACCTAAAAGAAGACATGAAAATCAGTCAAGAATCCCTGAAAGAAGAAATGAAGAAGGAAATCCGAACTAGTCAAGAAGAAACCAGACAACAAATAGAGAAAATCCAAAAAGACCTTAAACGGAGCCAAGCGGAGATGAAACAAGAACTAAAAGAGAAGATGGTAAAAATTAGAGAAAATCTAAAAGGAGAATTTTATCATAGCCAAGATGAGATGAGAAAACAAATGTTGCTTGATTTAAAACTTACGAAAGAAGATGTTAAAGAAGAAGTGGAAGAACAAATGCAGCAAACAGTACAGTTACTTCAGAGTCAAGTTCAAGGCCAAATACAACAAGAAGTACAACATTTACAGCGACAAATTCAAAAGATAGTTAGCACAGGCGCAATTTCAGAAAGCGGTACCTCAACAACTATAATGAAACCTCCTACTTTTGATGGCAAGGTACCATGGGTTACCTATCTTCGACAATTTGAAGCTGCTGCTGATGGTAATAAGTGGAGTTCCTCAGAGAAGGCCCGAGCTCTAGTACTTGCTCTTCGAGGAGAAGCCATGGAGGTGTTAAGAAACATCCCCGAAGAAAAGCAGTCCGACTATGAATCGATTGTAATGTTCCTGGAAATGAGATATGGCGAGACACATTTGCAGGAAGTTTATAAGGCGCAGCTCCAGGGACGAAGACAGAAATATAACGAAAGCCTTCAGGAATACGAAGCTGACATCGTACGTTTGATTAATCTGACATACCCGACATACCCAGAAGAAATGAAACAAGAACTAGCCGTGGGTAGTTTCATTGAAGGTCTTCGTGACCCAGACATGAATCAGGCTTTAAGAATGGCCAGATTGAAGAAAATATCGGAAGCTCTTGCCTACGCGCTTCAATTCGAAACAGCCAAACAAACGTCCAGGAGTCAGACAAGAATAAGAAGAATGAACTTTGTACCAGAAGAAGACAACTCAAATAAAGATTTTGCAAGAGTAATGAAGGATTTGCAAGAAATTTTCCTTAAGAAGCAAACAGAAGAAGACAACAGTATGACATTTAGAAGAAGAAATACTATCCGCTGTTGGAAGTGTGGTAAAGAGGGGCATCTACAGAGAAATTGTACCAGATTCAATGCCCCTACTAGTAGTCCGGAAAGCCCAGTAGTCAGCTTCAAGGGGCGAAAGCTGGCTAGGTGCTACCAAGCCCCACCAACAACAACTATTAGAGTATCCCGGCTGCAGAACAATGGCTCCAGCTTGGTAGTACCTGGAAATGTATGCGGTCGGGAATGTGAGATGGTACTAGATACTGGTTCTACACATACCATCGTGAAGCCGAACATCGTAGCTCATTGTAAAATATTCCGCCCCGAGAAGAATTACATCTTGGAAACTGCCAATGGAGAAGTTTTACCAATAAAAGGCATACATGAAGCCAGAATAACCCTAGGGACAACAACATTCATACAAGTCGTGTTTGTTGCCGACATCATGGACGAAGTTATTCTTGGCCTAGACATTATGGAAAATCAGAAGTTTATACTAGACCTTCCACAACGGGTACTACGAACCAATAAAGAAGAGATTGTAATGAGACTACCACGAAGCAGTGAAACATCGATTCGAGAAGTAGTCCTCACGGAAGATGTTATTCTACCGCCAAACTCAGAAAGCATCATACAAGCAAAGTTTGAAGATTCAGAAGAAGGTGAAATCGTGTTAGTCGAACCATTAGAAAATTGTCCCTTATACGCTAAAGGAATTCTACCAGCAAGAACTCTGGCGCAAACCAAAGAAAATATGGTATTTGTCAGAATGATGAACCTGAAAGATTTCCCTCAACAGGTCAAAATGGGTGACAAAGTCGGTACCTGTCAACCTGCTGCTATGATAGTTACCTATCCCTGTACCACACCTGCAGGAGTCTCCACACGTAAACTACCTGATGCTCTACAAGACCTGTTGATTTCATCAAAATCCTTGTTAGACCCAGTCCAAGTATCTATGCTGGAAGAACTTTTAAGAAGAAATCAAGATGTTTTCTCTTTATCCGAAAAAGATTTGGGTAAAACCAGTGTAGTTCAACATCGAATAAACACTGGAGACGCATCACCGATAAAACAGCCACCCAGAAGAATTCCTTTAGCCAAGAAAGAAGAAGTTGAAAAGTTACTTGAGGACATGCAAAATCAAGGCATCATAGAACCATCCCAGAGCCCATGGTCATCTCCTGTAGTCCTAGTCAAGAAGAAAGATGGTTCCACCAGATTTTGTGTTGATTTCCGAAGACTGAATGACGTCACGAAGAAGGACAGTTTTCCACTACCAAGAATTGACGATACCCTAGACACATTGACGGGGTCAAAATGGTTTTCCACATTAGACCTAAAAAGTGGCTATTGGCAAGTAGAACTTTATCCGGAAGACAAGGAAAAATCTGCTTTTTCAACTGGAAACGGACTGTGGCAGTTTAATGTTATGCCATTTGGTTTATGCAATGCCCCCGCTACTTTTGAACGTTTGATGGAGTTGACATTACGGGGACTAACTTGGAAAACCTGCTTAGTATATCTAGATGACATTATAATTCTTGGAAAAACATTTGACGACCACTTGAATAATGTTGAAGAAGTTTTTCAGAAGCTTAGATCCGCCCAGCTGAAGCTTAGTCCAAAGAAATGTCACCTTTTCCAGAAAGAAGTAAAGTACCTAGGGCATATAATTACCGAAGAAGGAGTAAAAACTGATCCAGAGAAGACTGAAGCTATCCAGAACTGGCCAGTACCAAAGAACAAGCATGAAATTAGAAGTTTTCTGGGATTGTGTACCTATTACAGACGGTTCATACATGGGTTTGCCGATATTGCAAGACCATTACATCGTCTTACGGAAAACAACAACAGCTACGAATGGACTGAAGATTGTCAAGCAGCTTTTGTACACCTAAAGAAAGCCCTGTGCAATCCCCCGGTGTTGTCCTATCCACAACCAAATCAAACATTTATTGTGGACACTGATGCGAGTAACACTGCTATTGGTGGAATTTTGTCACAGATGCAAGATGGCCAAGAAAAAGTAATAGCCTATTTTAGCAAAGTCCTTTCCAAACCTGAACGAAATTATTGTGTCACCAGAAAAGAACTTTTGGCTATTGTTAAATCCCTAGAGCATTTTCATAAATACCTGTATGGCCAAAAATTCCACCTAAGAACGGACCATGCATCACTTAAATGGTTGCTTCAGTTCAAGAACCCTGAAGGTCAGATAGCACGATGGCTACAACGCATTCAAGAATATGATTTCAAAATTGAACATCGAAGGGGACTGAACCATAAGAATGCTGACGCTTTATCAAGACGACCTTGCCCGGATGATTGTAAACACTGCAGCAGACGAGAAGAACATGAAGATCCTGATGAATTTCACTGCCGAAGAACACGTCTCCAGTGCTCTCAAGAATGGGATCCTAAGATCTTGGCCAAAGAACAACTAGAAGATCCCGATCTTGGAGACATTATCAAACTTAAGACAGAAAATTTGGAAAGACCACCATATCAGAAAATAGCCTCCAAGTCTCCAAGACATAAAGGGTACTGGGCCATATGGGACTCTTTGATTATTAAAGATGGCCTATTACAAAGGGTCTGGGAAAGTTCTGACGGCAAAACCCATAAACATCAGATAATCCTACCAACCAAAAGGATCCCTGAAGTATTGCAAGCCTTGCATAATGGTGTAGGAGGTGGCCATTTTGGAGTTATGAAGACTCTTGAAAAGGTTCGAGAAAGGTTCTACTGGCTGGGAAGCCGTGCAGACGTAAAAGACTGGTGCAGAAGGTGTAAGGACTGCGCTTCCAGCAAGGGACCCAAAACACGAAGCCATGGCAAGATGAAGCAATACAATGTAGGGGCACCTTTTGAAAGAATTGCCATAGACATAGCAGGGCCATTTCCAGTTAGTAAATCAGGGAATCGCTATATCTTGGTAGCGATGGATTACTTCAGTAAATGGCCAGAAGTCTACCCAATCCCAAATCAAGAAGCTATAACTGTTGCCGATGTATTATTTCAACAATGGATTTGTCGCTATGGAGTTCCTAGAGAAATACATTCCGATCAAGGCAGAAACTTTGAGTCCGATCTTTTCAAGAACCTTTGTAATCTCCTGGGAATCCATAAAACAAGAACAACACCTCTTCATCCCCAGTCCGATGGTATGGTAGAGCGGTTTAACAGAACACTTGATAACTACCTGAAAATTAAAGTAAATGACCAACAAAGTGACTGGGATAACTGTATACAGCCGTTTTTATTAGCATACCGCTCCGCAATTCACGAAACTACTGGCGAAACACCTGCTAAAGTCATTTTCGGAGCGGAAATATGCCTTCCAGTTGACTTGCTTACAGGACGACCTTCCACCAATGAAGAACCAGCAGAAGACTATGTAAGTCAACTAAGTAAACAGCTACAGAGGATACATGAAGAGGTGCGTACCAAGTTACAAAAAGGAAGTGACCGTATGAAATCCCGCTATGACTTGAAAGCTAACCATCAGGGATTTGTCGTCGGTGAAAAAGTTTGGTTATACAATCCAAGAAGAACCAAGGGGCGTTCACCGAAACTACAGAAGTCATGGGAGGGACCATATAAAGTGGTGACACGGCTTAATGATCTGGTGTACCGTATACAGAAGAGTCCACAGGCAAAGATGAAAGTAGTACATCTAGAAAGGCTAAGCCGTTATCAAGACAGTGAAGATACTTGATCGAGACGATCAAAACTTGGAAGGGGGCAATGTTACAGACTTTCAAAAATGTGTTTAGGTTATAGAATTTTAGAGAGTTAGGATCATTTAATTTAGTTTGTTAATTTATTTAAATAATTTACCTTAATTTTTCCAAGTTCTTTCATCACTTTCGAAGGTTTCCGAAAACGCCCGAATTATCCATTAATAACTTTTATGCCATCATGTACTATGGAATTTTCACGATATTTCTCGAATATTCTAGATCATTCTTTACTCTTCCACCATACTATAAAAGGGCGACGGGAAACTTCGGATCGGTCAGTATAAATTCGACTTTTGTGTTGTAAACTTCGAGACATTGACAATTTACGATTTTGCCGTTATTGTAACCATAGTTACGTTACATTGTTAATAAAGGTATAAAAACGAAGACACGTGTTTTTATACGAGGTGATTTGGAACATTATTCAAGAAAAACCAGTATTTAGCGGCGTCCTTTACATCGCTAAATTTAAAAAGTCATTTAATACCGACTGAAAATTTTATAGAATATAGTTTTCCCTTACTGCCTTTTCACATTAGAGGACATTAGCGAAAGACGGGAATTCGGGCGCCGGACTAGTGCTATCAAAGTGTATGGAGTAAAATAAAACCGTTCATCGGTAGAGAACGCGAAAAGTCAGCAAAGTCAAAGGCTTCGTATAATTTTTTATCACTCTGTCCGTCGAAACCGGCTTAGTGTAAAAAGGCGTTTATATTTACGAGCTGGCAGCACATGAAAGTCGTTAAAAAATTTGACTTTAACTTTTTGAATACGCTGTCACAATTTATAAGACAGCTCTTTAGATCATTTTAAACTAAAACTAATCGTCAGCTGTATCGAATATGGTGGATCATACGCCAGTCGAGTATACAAAGACCGGCATAATTGTTGAATTATATGAAAAACTTTTTTATTTCCTATTTTCAAAAAAAAATATTCCTGATATACATCTCCATATATGCCCAAACTCACAAAACACTGATCAAAGTTTAAATAGATCCTAGCGTATACGTGGTAGATGTTAATTTTTAAACCACTTTTATCTTTAAACAAAGAACAAAATATTATTCGTAAAAACTTGTTTGAAATTAAAAGTTATGTTCAGGTTTAAAAAACGAACCTCCTGCTTAAAAATCGAAAATAAAACATCGTACTTTTCTAACTTACTCCGTATAGCAAATTAATAAAAATCTGATATTTTAAAAACATTTAAATACACTTAGGTCATTTTAAAGCAATAAACGTAAATTTATACCTATTTTTGTTTTAATTAGGCTAAAATTTACAAGTTTCCTAAAATTATTGTTTTACTTCATTTTCGCCTTAAAGAAAATTCCCTTACTCTACAGATTTTTAAATTTATTTTTATGTTTTTGTTCTGTGTTAAAAGTAATCCTAAAATTAATTTTTAAGCTTTTGTAAACATTTTTTTACTAACATATTCCCAATTTATTTTTATTTTTAAAGATGGCAACAAAAATACATAAAAATAAATTTAAAAATCCGAAATAGTGATTTTAATTAAACAAAAACGATGTAAAATAAGCGAGAAAAAGAGGTATAAAAAACTTTATTTTAATAAAGGCATTTACAGTTTTTAATTGTGGTGGTGTACCTATATTATTAAACTTAATTAATATTCCTTTTTATTTTTTTAGTCAAGATACGTGAAATCAAGGACTTTATGGGTAAGCCGCTGGCTTTTCTAACGTATAATTAAAGCAGATTTTATTATATTTATACTTTTTAAATATGTTTATTGTCTTTTAAATAAAACAAAAATAAGTAAAGAAAGTTTCTTTTAATGTAATATCCAAATAACTTTTTTTGTAATTTTTTCGATTAAAAGCACAATATTTTATATACTTATGTATTTTTAAATTAAAAATTAACTACCCGCAAAATGCATTTAAAAAGTTACAGCAGGCACTTATGATATTGTGTGCTGAACAAATAAAAGTACTCGTATATGTTACCTCAAATAACACATTTCATTTGTTTAGCTTTTCTTTTTGAATGTGGTTTTTTCGGATCCTTGTTATTATATTTTTAAATTTTAACTGCAAACCAAACAATAATTGTTACTGCAAAAGTAAAAGAAAATGGTTTTGTGTACATATAAACTTTTTACAATTATTTTTAATAAATAATAAGTTATTTTTGTTTTGCTCTATTTTATTTGCTCTAGACCAATTAAAGTTAAGACCCACAGTTATACTTTAAAAAAATATTTATTATACCACTAATTCCGTTGATCACTTCTATGTTTTTTTTTTTTTGTTTTTTAAGTAGGTAAATTATATTAATGTGCATTCTTTTACGAATTTGGTTGTTTTTTATTTCTTTTTGTTTAAACTCCTGGTCTATATGAACTTATATTCAAGGCCAATCCGTTAAAAAACAAATTTGCAGCACTAGACGAGCGAGCATTTGCAAAATTGGTTTTGCTAACGAATGCTAGTAAGAGAAATTTTGATGAAAACGAACAGCATGTTGGCCACAAAGGTGTCAAGTACATGTTAACAATTAAACCATTACTCGAACGTATAAAAGAGGAGCGAATAAGAAAACAAAAAGAACGCGATAAACAGTTGCGAATTACAAGAGCACAAAATACTCAAGGCTATGGTTTACCAATTGATACTAAACATAAAATATTTAACAATAATAAAACTGATTATATTTACTGGGATGATCCAAATGAGCTTGTGGATAGATTAAGATTGTTAATGGCTAGCCAGAAAGTGGGTAATAATAACAACCAAAATGAGATTATGAGTATTATTGAAGAGTTAAAGGAAGCCGATATTATTGAATAAAAAGAGTTGCTTTAGAAACATAACATCATTTTCAAGATGACTCTCGACAAATTCGGACGTAATTTAACTCATCCATATCATTTAGCAAAAAGCTTAAAACAGAAGATGGTGTAAAGGATAAGCCCGAAAACAACTTGTATGGCTACATGAATATTATGTTGGTTTGCGAAAAGGGTTTGTCAAAACACCTTTATATAAATGGCACAAAATTTGATTACTACAGGTTTCCCATTACAAGTGGAATTATTGAATATATTAATATCGATAACGTATATAAACGCAACAGCATATAAAAACCAAGCGAGTTGTTACAACAGAAGTTAAATTTAAATGATTATATTTTATTTTTAGGGGATAAAATATGACCACGTACCAAAATACATGTTGAGTTTATAATTAAATATCCTATTTTATAAGGTATTATTCTAAGAATTATTTAGCAATATGGCCACAATGTATTTTTTAATTTAAAAATAAATGCTTTACTGCAAACACTGCTATTTATTTTATAAGGCATTATTCTAAGAATTATTTAGAAATATGGCAACCATGTATATATTTTTTATTTTATAATAAATGCTTTACTACAAACACTGCTTTTTATTTGGTTACCACTGTTTTTTCCCGTTTATTATCTAACAGCTATCTTTGTTATTGTTGACGTTTTGTATGCTTTGACCTTGAAATTACAAGGGGTACGTTCAGAAACCATCTATTAGGGTAAACTGCTCTCTGATTGGTTAAAAATAACGGCTTAAGAAAAAATACGTCTCTCTGATTGGTTGAAAATAACTACTTAAGAAAAATACGGCTCTCTGATTGGTTGTAGTAGGGGTATGTTCAAAAAATATTATTTGGGTAAAATGCAAGGAGTACATTAATACTTTCATAAATAATTATAAAGCTCTACACCTGCGCTTAAGCCCCCGCTTACACCCCGCGCTTAAGCCCAAGGTTTAGGTGCGGAGGGCGCAGTGCCTAACATGTTAGGATTGATAACCTTGAAATCATTGGTGAAACGTCGTCGACTATCGTTTTGCCAAGTTTCATTATTCTAAGTTTAATAATAAGGCTACAATGACCGATTTACTATAGGATTACCGTTCTAATCGCTAATTGTTATCTCTCAACTATTTTTAAACAACTGTAACGCCTTTATGGTTAAAGATGGCGTCATGCGGTTTTCACTATTCGATAGGTATGACGTAATACTATATTTAAAAAATAAGCCGCTCTCCCATGATGAGTCATCAGGGTTAAATTACGATTTTTGTCGATAGCGCCCGAACGGTACAACCTGGGATTTTCGCGTTTGCGCAGATCAATTTACGACCATAGCGCAAGTATCCTTCGCATGACGGCCATTTTCTAAGTCACGTGATTTTTGACATATGACAGGTGACATGTGACATTTGACATTTGACAGATGACACTTATGGTTTGACAGATAGTAGGGGCCACGCCCTAAATAACGCGTTGAGCAAGATTCCTAAATTTTAAATGACGTCAGAGATATTAGCATAATAAGCTCCTCCGGAGGACGGAGGCCCCTCAAACCGCCATCTCTCCCTACTACGCTGACGTCAGAGATATTAGCATAATAAGCTCCTTCGGAGGACGGAGGTCCCTGAACGCACCAGATTTCCCTACTAACCAAAAACATATATATTTTTTAATTTTAAATCAGACATGCGGTATATTTTTCGTAATTTAAATAGAAAATATTTTATAGAGTGTAATAAAATTGCACTTGCTAAGGTTAATAATTTATATACAGTGTGTCCAAGATAAGGATCCCAAGCATGGAAATCTTAGTAACTATTGGAGATACAGCTTAGGTTAAATCAGAAAAAAGTTGTGATTTTTTACAGCTTATTTATATGCCGTTTAAAAACTTGAAAAATTTTCATGTCCTGCTGAGATATTTGGTAAAAACCAAAATTTGACTAAATCGATTTTATTTTTTTCTGACTTTATTTAAAGAGATATAAAAAACTAATTTTACTTTTTTATTGGTACTTTTTAGCTACTACATAATGGTATTTTTAGATTTTATACCCGATGTTTCGTTTTAAAGAAACCATCATCAACTTTATTTTTTTATATCGCTCGAAAAAAAGTACACCCTGTATCTGATCCCATTTTTTTATTACAAATTCAACGATATATCACATGTAAAATTTTAATTTTTAGTTAGAAGAAAAATTGCATTTTTACTATTTTTTTAAAACTATTTTTAAGTAGGCCTTGCAAACAAATGCTTGGACGTTAATACCTGTTACCGTATTTGTAACATAATTTATTATCATTATAAAATAGTATTTATCGTTATTACCTTGTTTGTCGATTTGTTGTTTTTAGAGCAATTGTTCTTATTGTTACTGTTGGCTCTATTAGTGTTTATTGGTGAATAGCTAAAATCTTATTATATTATTACGGTCGAATATGCAGGATGGCCATTATAGTCATGAAGATAAGTTTGACATGCTAACATGTTACATTTTGTGCTGCAAAAATAAATGAAGGTATCATTTTTGCAGTTAATGAATTATGGTTAATACATGGACCTGGTATTTTAGTGCCTTAAATTCCACACCACATATTAAACCCAAAACGTTCTTGATATTTTGATATTTTCTTAACACGCGTATTGCGACGGTTAAAGATACCATGATTAGTGACCATACTTTCGTCGGACCATATTTTTTTTAAGAGAAATTTAATTTTTCTTTACACGCGCGTGTATACCACTCGCAAAAATATCGGCGCGTGCGAAATCTTCCGGTTTAAGTTCTTGGCAAAACTTAAATTTATAGGGGTGATATCTATTTTTACGCAAAAAAATAAAGCTGTAGATTTGGCTACTCCTACATTTTGTTTAATTTGCCAAGTTGATATCTCAGGGTTTTCACAAACTGCTTGTAAAACATTATTTGGGGTTTCTTCTAAAGGTTTCTTTTTCGAGATAAAACTAGCTTTTTAAATTTCAGGCCAGCTGTAAGAAAATGGAATTACATGGCTGTTTTCTTTCTGGATATGTATAAAGATACATTTACGCTGTATTTACAGTATTTTTGTGGCACAAAATGTAACACGTTAACATGGGCTATAAATGCCACCCGGCATATTCGACGATAATAACACAATAGATATTAACTATTCACCAATAAACAATAATAAAGACAACAGTAACAATAAGAACAATTGCTCTCAAAACAACAACTACGATACTATTTTATAATGATATTAAATTATGTTACAGATACCGGTAACAGGTATTAACTTTCAAGCATTTGTTTGCAAGGCCTACTTAAAAATAACTTTAAAAAAATAGAAAAATGCAATTTTTTTAACTAAAAATTCAAATATGACATGTGATACATTGTTGAATTTGTAATAAAAAATGGGATTAGATACAGGGTGTAATTTTTTTCATGCCATATAAAAAAATAAAGTTGATGATGGTTTCTTGAAAACGAAACGTCGGGTATAAAATCTAAAAATATCATCATGTAGTAGCTAAAACGTGCCAATAAAAAAGTGTTATTCGTTTTTTATATTTCTTCAAATAGAGTCAGAAAAAAATAAAATTGATATAGTCACATTTTGGTTTTGCCAAATATCTCAGCAGGCCATGAAAATTTGTCAAGTTTTTAAACGGCATGTAAATAAGCTTTTAAAAACACAACTTTTTCCTAATTAATCCTAAGCTGTATCTCCAATTGGTACTGAGATTCCCATGCTTAGGATTATTATCTTGGACAGACTGTATACTTCTGTCGGGGACGCAAGGATTAGCACTGTACCGGGAAAAGTTGGCAAGACTGGATAAAGTCATTATATTTTGACAGCTAATGATTAATTCAGTGGCGTCTAGAATTTGTACTTTTGTTTTGCATTGTTTTCATAGTGATATTTGTGACAGGATATCATCCCAAAGATATTTATTTAATGTCGAAGAGGTTGCGACTTAATAATAATTAAGAAATGTTTTGTTAACGGTTATTCTAATCATACTGTAAACTTTATTTTTCCTGCACTGATGAGCCTGGCCGAAAAATGGTCACTGTGACGTCAACACAAGTCAAACCAATGTGGCCGCGTGGCGCGACCCTATATATATAGAAAGACTATATATATTTTTACTTTTTAATTTTTAATCTAGAGATGAATAGGATCTGAACCAAGAAGTCACGAAAAATAAGATGGAATTATCTTTACTTAAATTCTTGTAATCTATTTGACAGCCCACGTAGGCTTTTAAATATCCTCCATGGGCGTCATTTTGGGCAATCCCAAATTCAAAATATCACCGGTGATACTCAGAAATTTTTAGGGAAATATTACCAGTAATGCCTAGTCCTCATGTACGGTAAAATATTGCGGAACCTAGGAAGTCCGGAATCACGTGACTACAATATCAAAATTTTATTGGGCTTTTGGTAGCCATGTTAAAAGTAACAGATTGGTGATAGTTCCGTGACAGCTCCGGAAAAAAGTTGAAACTTTTTTAACGAATCCGCTAATTTTCCTGTTTACTTGTGTGCTTATCAGGTATTTTTTAAAAATATTATTAGTTTAATAAATAGCCCAAGTCACATTTATAATCTAAATTTATCTTTTTGCCTCTATAAACTGCCAATTCGCAGTTCCGGATTTACGCAATTTTTGTTCACATAATGACTGGGCAAAAGGATGAGACTGTAACATAATTCAATGTTAATAAATTTTACCGATGCTGGTTTTTTAATGCAAATGGTGCGGAGTCTTTTAACTCCAAGATCAATAAAATAAAGCTTTATGAAAATGCAGTGTGTGAAACTAGATGCAAGGCGTCAGATGCTTGATATCAATCAGTTGACGGCAAAGTTTATATTTGGACTTCTACGCTTTTGTTATAGAGCCAATACTTTAAGAATAGAACATTAATAAAAAAAATAGGTCTTGTTTGTAAACTTAAATTTTGATAGAAAGTTTACCTGAATTAGAAATATGTACAGGGTAAGCCAAATATAGTCGGAATTGCTCTTATCGTGCGGGTGTATCAATTAATCAACGACAAACTTTTACAGTTACATTTCTTTTTATCTTATTTAATTACACCTTTTAAAAACAACGCATTAGATAAATGAAACTGGTATATGCAAGGTTAACGTCCCAAAAAAAAGATACAATAATAAATCTCAGTGGCTTTATAACAATCATTATAATAAAAGAATGCCTGATTTTGATGGATGACATTTAACGTCAGTTTGAAAAATTAAATTTAAAAATATTGAGAAAAAAGCCTTTCTGTGGATTTCTTCATCCACATTTCAAGAAAAAGGTATTAAATCTTGTAAATTAGTTCGAGAACAAAAAAAATAAAGGATTACCTATAAATATACAAGAAGAAGTTGTTAAAGCGGTTGGAATTAGTTTAAGAATGGTGCAAAAGGTGCGAAAGAAGCCAAAGACTAAAGATTTAAGTTAAACACAGAGGTTTTGCCCTTACCATCTGTAAAGTGACGAGCTATTAAAACCCGATGTAGAAAACCCGGGTCTCTGCAGCTAAAAGGCTAGTACGTCAGCCGCTAAACCACGCACGTTACGATCACTGGTGAATGACATAGAAAAGTAGAGTGTCTTTATTTAACTGTCCATAAACGGAGATTTTTAATATCTAATAATATTGTGACAGAAAGGAAAAATTGCCACTATTATTATTTTTATCCCTTGTATTTTATTGATGATATTGGCTTTAAATCATTTATTTATAATTAATTCCTAATTTAAATAGAAAAAAGCAATAATCCAAATAAGTGTTTTATTTTTATTTTATTTTTTTAACGTCCGAAGTAAGTAGGTAAAAGTTGACTCTCAATAAACTCCTAAATTTAGCTTTTTTACCTTTGTAACTGCCCACGAAGGCTTATGCCCAAGTACCAGAGTACATCGGGTTATTATATGTTTAACCCATCTGTCTTCCTGATTTCTTTCTTAACCATGTTTTACTTCCTGCAAAGACTAAAATAAATAATAGTTTTTTGTAAAATAAAATTATTCGTATAAATAAAAATCTATTAATAAGTGTTTAAGGTAAAACGGTTATTAAATAAAATGGTTAAGGTTTAAAATATTATTATTTTTATTCCTTTTTACTGGTTATATTTAATAAACCATGCTTAATAATTTGAAAAAAGTAACTATTAAATAAAATTTAATTTAAACACATTTACCAAAAAGACAACATATTTTGCATCTTTATTAAATGTGACAACAAGGTCTACCCTATGCCATTTTTCCTGACAATTTTTAAAATACAGGGTGTCCAGAAAGGTAATGTAAATGATAGATTTAATAAAATGTGAATAGTGTAGGACTTCATAATATAAAATATAACTTTTTTGTTCTTTGTTAGGGAATTACAAACTTTTAAGGTTAGAATACAAACATTAATTATTAACTATTAAACCGTTGCTACAGTATTAATGGTATTTCGGAAATAATTTGCCTTATACTAATGCTTTTTACACAGGTATACGGCAGTTTTGTAAATCGGAATTATACTGGTAAAGACAAATAATTTTCATTTACTGCAACCATTTTTGACAGGGAAGACAAATTTGACATTTTGCTTTATTTATTTGATTTTTTTTCTATCTATACTATTTTTTATCCTATCGCATTATAAAAAAACATACTTACTAACCATTTCATATGTAACAACAGTTCCATTTATTAAATAAAATTATTTAAAAAAGGCAAAAATTGTTTTTTACGACTGTTAAAAGATGTTCCCATATCCATTACCCACGGACGTCATAGGTGCTTTAAATGTGCATAATGTGAATAAATACGATATTCTGTATATGTTTTTGACAACTTGGTTTTTTAAATATGACTTTTCAGCCGATATTTTTTAATTACATATATGAGTATAAAAATATCTTATATACAAGGTGTTACCAATTTGGAGAAAATCATTAGAATCATGGGAATGGTAAGAGATACAGATTCCGTTTTAATAATTTAAAAATTTGCAGAAATTTTAAAAATATCCGGAAAACCTAAAATTATGCGAAAGAGTTTTTACTTTTTCTTAGTTTATTTAAAGAAATATTTTAAAGCAAATAACACATTATCCTTGCCACTTTTTTTGTTCTATAAAAAAATGTAACTAAATTTAAGGTACGACGTTTTGTCTTTGAGCCACCATCATTAACTTAGTTTTTTATAATAGAGAAATATTTGGTTTTAAACTAAATAAACTTGTATTTTAATTGTTAATCCAACGATATATTATACTTTACATTTATGCGAAGTTCCAAACCTAAAAACTATTATTATTTACTATTTTGCCACTACAAATAACGACTTTTTCCTAAACGTTTGGGGAAATTTCCGTTTGCAGGTAAGTATATGCATCCATTTTTTACTTCCATTTTAACTTTTTATATATTATGAAGGGCAATTCTGCTTCTGCAAAAATAAATTTAAAATTTGGATTACTGTAGAAAAAAATTAATGAATTAATATAAAATAATTATTTAAATTTCTACATGAATATTTTAAAAATATTAAATATCATAAAATCATTTTTTTTCAAAATTTATTATTTTTTAATATTAAATTATATTTTAATTTATATCTTTTAAAGTAATCTCGATGTTTATTATATTATTACAATGGCAAAATAGCCCTTTATAATAAATAAGAAGTTAAGGTTTTTTTAAAATTATTTATTAAATATCTTTATACTGAAAAAAATCAAAATAATACGTAGTTAAAGTTTATACATATCTTAAGAACATAAATAACAACCAAATTATTTAATTGTAAAAACAATTAATTCTTAAGTGTACCTTAATAACTT
This sequence comes from Listronotus bonariensis, assembly GCA_014170235.1. Lineage (NCBI taxonomy): Eukaryota > Metazoa > Arthropoda > Insecta > Coleoptera > Curculionidae > Listronotus > Listronotus bonariensis. The sequence goes on from JACEGR010000518.1 coordinate 186,558, forward strand.
TTGTAAAAGTCACTGCCAAGTTACCTTTTACCTTTTTAAACTAAGTTTACAGTAGAAAGCTTCTTTAAAATCTATTTGAACGTCGAAGTCCTATTTTAAAACGATTTTACTAAGAACCCGAGTTTTGCAACAAGGAATATTAACGTAATCAGACTGTTGCTTCCTGAAACTTCAAAACTTCATTGGCTTTTACTTGCACAGATAAAAAGTTTGTAAAGTGTCATTAAATATTTTTTAAAAGAGAGCAGATAGTTTCTAAGTTTTATTTTACGTTGCTAGACTAAAGCTTGCTGTCCATAAAAAAGAAACTTGTAAATAGAATACATCATATTCGACGGTTTTCATTTACCACATTATAACTACAGTAGTTTTTACTTAGTCACCAAATAACTAAAATGCTATAGAAAAAATGCCTTAAGTATCATAAAAATATGTTTTGTGTATACAAAAGTGTTTGTTAGCAGCACGAAGTAAAAAAATTAAGTAGGCTTTATTGGTTCTTAAAGTATTACAGCTACTTTACTGGATATCCAAAAAATTACTTATTTTAAAGATGGTTTATTGTGGCTATTCAATCAATTAATCTGGGTATAACTGCTGTTTTAATAGCTCTATTGCTATGGTGCACAGTGTAGCGAGCTTATGGGACTGTTGAACAAAATTAATATATCCAAAACTAATAAAGATAGACATATCAAGTGTGGTATTTTTGGTAAGCTTTTTTAACGATCTTTTGTTAATTTTATAGGATAAAAAACACGAAAGTTAAGGCATTGTAAGTTTATAATTGGACTTAAGGTAGTATTTATACTTACTATATACAAAAACTGTAAATATTTTTTTAATTAGCGAGTTGTACTAATTACTTACGAATTATAAGGATTTTGGCTGTTAAAAGCATATGTAAATTACCCCTATTACATTTTTTTTTCTTGCTGCATTGCCGAAACCGAAAGTTTAACACAGTTACCGTAGGTAACTCTTGCAGAACGAAAGACGATCTGTTCTTAGAAATGCTGCGATTATTTGCAACTCTAGGTATGACAGCTTTAATCTACATTAAATTTGATATAAAATAGCAAAAAATTACAATTATACTTTTTAGTACTTTTTTATTGCTTAGTTAATTTGCCAATAATGCAAAACAATTTATAGATATCTGCACCATTTTCTTTAATTAAGAAAAGTAAATTGGTAAACATCAAATAATTAGATTCTTAGGATAAAATTATATAAACAATTACATCTATTTGTCGGCTCTATTGTATAAGACCTATAAAAACACAGTTTTTTTTTGTTAAATTCTTAAAATTTATCAAAATCCTAATTAATATTAGTGCTAATATTTTTAAGTACTGTAACGCTCATAACTTATTAAACTTTTATAAATAAACAAATCTTTAATAAAAAAAACTTTCAAAAAAAACAAAAAAAAACAAAAAAACTTATATTGTTCCTAGAATGATTTGCAGTATTAATTCGTTCGCAGGTTACTTGGGGCCGCCAGCTTTTAAACAGTGGAGACAGGAGTGGGTTGTTAATATTTAATGAGCGCCACCTGGTTAGGGTTACCCCAAGGCCTGAGTTAAGTTAGAAAAACAAAGGAAGTTTTCAATAACCAGAAATTGTAGTTTCCTGATACTACAAATCAATTCAGAAATAGGGTTGGGTTAGCAATAACTTCCCCTATTAAAAAATAATTTAGTTTTATTCATTAACAATTTAAAATTAATTTAATATATCTAATTATAAAGTGTAGAAGAATTTAGTATATCAAAGTACTTAATCATGATACAGTAAACTAAAACAATAAAATGATCGATGACTAAGTGAATTAATTTGGGATTAAAATCATAAAAGGTTCTGAAATGGAGGGGCGTGATGTGATCACATGCCGCAACGTTGTAATATAGTAATGGGTTAATTAATATGTATTTAAAAAAATAATTCACTCAAACCTTACAATACGAAAATATGTTGCCATATACCAAAAAAAAAAACAATAGGAAAATTGCTCACTTATGAGATTCTTTACTTTCAGAAGGAAATTATGCTAGATCTTTGTTTTCTTTTTAACTTAATAACTAACAGCAACCTATTTTAGTGTTTAAATTTATCTATATACAGTTTATTTGATCAACATAATTTCCTTTTTTTTAAGTATGCATAAAAAAATATATATAAATCTTTTTTTTCTTTTTAAATAATTAACAGTCTTCCTTTTACTTTAATTAATTAACTTATGATTAAAACTTGTGTGTAGCCAATCCAGAGTGTTTTCCAGCTGCGGTGGTATTAATGCCCATACAGGAAATGCAAATATCGTTTTAGCAGCTTGGACTGTCGTAGGGAGGAATGTGTACCACACCAGTAATAAAAACACTCTTTGTTGAGGGTTTTATTATCCAGTAAAAAGTCAAATCCGGGAAAAAATATTTGAAGATAATCCTCAATCGAAAGATCTTCAGAGATACTTATCAAATTTAGAAGGGTGTCCAGAATTGTCATCAATTTCCAGAAAATTCAAAAGGGTGGCAGCCAAATCCAGAAAAATATATATAAAAAATTGCCCTGAAAGGTTATTGGCCGTTTTAGAAATTCAATTTAAACAAATATGTGGAGTTTTACACTCAAAATTTATAATCTAATACTAAGAAAAAAACCACATACCTGAAGGTGGAAATCGGGCACGTGCTGTGCAAGAGCACTGGTCAATTAATCCCACAATAGAAGCGTTTCAAATTCACAAAAATCCAATCAACTAAGAATCATCCAATGTCTAAACTCTTACAAGAAGTTAGTCGGCTTTAATCCCCAAACTTGGGCACTGGTCTCCAATCCAGAAGACAGTTTTTGAACCGGCAAACTTTCTCTAACCAGAGCTACTTGCAAAATGAATTGCCCAAAATGGCCGTACCCCGTGTACCTCCACACGGGTACCGTTGAATTTCGACCCAGGAGAAGGACCTACCACGTGATGTTTCTGTCTCTCTTAAATAACCCAAGAGTACGAAAACCCATCTTTGGCAGAAGGCGCTGGACCCATAAGGGCCACATAACGTAAATACATGGTTGAAATGTCTTTCTTCTATTATACTAAATTACTTATCACTTTCCTTATAAAAGAACCCAAGTTAAGTTTATTCTATCAAATTACATTTTTAAACATGCCCACAAAAACAATTTCTAATTTTACACTACTTATGACCACCATTGCCCATCATTGCTTTATGCAAATTGCCGATTTCTAAAAAGTTTCCCAACTATACGTGGAAGTGCAATACATCTGGCAACATGGTGTCCGTTAACCGTGACAACTGCGTTTGGGAAGAATCGAACTTGCGTGAAGCGCTGACATTTGACTTACGTCGAAAATGACAAATTTAAAAACATGCTTAAAAGAAAACAAATTTGTAAGAAAATCAAGAAAAATTCAAATAACATGGTTTAGAATCCCGTAAAGTAAGTATTTCTGTGTATTATTTGTATCTATGATAAGATTAATATAGTTAAAATTATTCAACCACAACAAATAATCTCAAACCACTACCGTACTGTTTTTATTAAAAATGCTTGTTTTATTTTTAGATTAATCCAATAAAAAGGTTCAAGAACTCAAGAAAATGACAATGAGGATGTTTTACAACCATATTTCTATTGGGTGTCTAGTAGAAGAAGTCCAAAACTAGTAATAATTTTGCCCTGCATGAATGTAAACAACTAAGAGAAATTGACCGAAAACCAAGAAAATAAGGAAAAATCAGCACCTTACTAAACGAAACCTGTTATTATTGACAGGTGTGTAGATGTAATTTTAATATTTAGTTAGTCAATTTTGCCTGACTTGAATAAAACCAACGTAATTTAACCCTTTAAATACCTTAAACAAATTCACTGTATCATCAAAAATAGATTTATTAAACAATATTTTATCTCTTTTAGACCCTACAACGCCATAAAACAGATTTTCCCAGTCCAGCCGCACTCAAAACAAGAAAAGCAAGTCCCCCAAAGTGATTCTTGTTTCCACCGTAAGCAGAAAGGAGCCTTGTTAAAGAAAAAGGAAATTTGACAAAATTACTACAAATTAATGGTCAATATACGAGATGGCATACCCATGGTTATTTTTACAATCATAAGCATTATACAATGTAAATATAATTTATATTTATGTAGTAAAAGTAAGTATTAGTATTTTATTTGTAATAAATAGTTTATTTAAACAGTTGCCTAGTCTCCTAATGAATCCTCATCCGATAAATTAGTTATATTTTGGTTGTTATGTCACTAATGAAAAAATGACACGTTACAGTACCTGCAATTTTTCTATACTTTAATGCTATAATAATTTTAATGATGTGTGGAGATTCTATTCCATGATTTTAGAATGATTATTTGGTCAGCTTAGTATGATTTTTGCTAAAAACAGGATTCATTAAAAAAAATAAATTACGAAATTTAGATTTTTGCCCACAGATCGCTGCACTGGGCGGTGCCTGAAATCAAATGCGTACATACATTAAACCAGAATTTTCTTTAATTTTAAGCCTATAAGTACAACTACTTTTGTAATTAACTTTATAAAATTATTTTTTTCTACTAAGGGTCACTTGTTAAAACAAAAAAGATACATCTTTTGGTAGTAATACATACAATAATGTAGTTAAAATTAGGCTCGAATTATTTATAGTTATTGTAAAAAGCATTTTAAAAAAACTAAGATATAAAATATAAAGGACATAACATAATTTTAAACATTAGATATGACATAGAGTTAGGTACTATTACAATTAAAAATATAGGAAAAAAATAAAACAGTATTGTATAGAATAAAACCTTTATTCAAATTTAATATAATAAATACTTGGTAGCGCTAGTAAAACATTTTTTTATATTTATTTACGTTTGGTAAAAAAATAAATAGTTACTCAAAAATATTTAAAAATATTATTGTTTTTTTAAATTGTGCTTTTTTAAGTCTAAATGTGTTAACATAGTTTTTTAAAAATTTTGCTCCATTTTTAATATTAGTTTTTTACTCTTAAGATTTTAACTATGCTTTTTAATTTTAAATAAAAAAGAACAAACAATACGTAAATAACCTTTATCCAACACTTACATATAATATCTACATAATTGATCAGATTTTGAGGATATAAAGTGTACTATAAGTCACTAGTGAGCTAAAGTACCCTTTAGCTCACTAGTGAATTATAGACTTTAGCTCACTAGTGACTTATACTAATTCTTTATTACTTCCAACATTTCACAATTAAAAAAATAACATAAAACAACTAATATATTATACTACAATTTATTCGTGTTTATATTAACAGTAATTGTTATATTAGATTTATCTTGGACAACGTTACATTGTGCGGAGTGTTCTTCAGGAAGTCTTTCAGCACTAGTACTTGCCTTGGTGCGCTCTTCACCCTGTATTCGTCTTGCAATCTCAAACTTGTTAGAGATGCAATCTTCTAAATATCCTTCTGCCACGGTAGAGGACTTCCACCCGCCATGGCGTTTAAGGTTGGTCGGCCCCAGCGTTGACTAGAAGTGTCGCTGAAGAACGCCGCATGCTATGACCACTATATAAGATTTCATCAGGTAGTTGCAAATAATGAGCAACTACTCTGGGAATTTTCGAAATTTTATTTATTACCACGCATTGCCTAGTGCATTTGCCTTTTTGAAAGTTGACAAAAAATCTTTTGTGAGGCGTGTTCTCTGGCCCTAGGGACACATATTTTCTAAATAATTCAAGCACATTTACCAAAAATCCTTCTTTTAAAATTGTAAAGCTTCTCGATTTGTTCGTCTTGGTATCAGGTATAGAAACATATATGTACTGGCCTTTATCTACTATATCTTCAATACTTAAGCGAGTTAGTTCGTCACAACGGCATGCACCAGCGATTCCCAATATCAATGCAACCTATAAAAATCCGAACAGATAAATATTTAATACCAGAAACTAAAGTAAATTCATACCTTTGACATTAAGTGCTTGTCGTCAGGTGCCTCAGCCAAAAATTTTTCGATGTATTGCCTCTCCAGAATTTTTGCCTTTTTCGGTTTGAAATTTCTTGAATTGCTCTTCAAATAAGCGATAACTTTTCCATACCTCCCTATATCCACGTTCTTATATACTTTTAAGGTCGTTTTTATCATTGAATACTTGGTCCACATTGATGAGGGAGCAACTTTTTCTATAAAAACAGAAAGTAAGCCATAATAACATCTTCATTTATAGTACCAACTCCTCGCCTTTTCCTCCATGCTTCAAAATCTTCAAATTCTTTATTGTACATTAGTCTTGACTTCTCTGGAATTAAACTGCATGTCGCTACCGCAGCTTCTTCCAAAATTTCCGCAGGAACTTCACAATTTTCCATTTCGCAAAGCATTTTTATGTTTGTCTACAAAGTTGTTTACTAAACAAACCCGTAGTTACCAACAAAATGCATTACAACCAAACAAGCTTGCTTTCCAAAAATACAAAATTTTGTTGCTGGTGTTGACAATGACAAGTAACAAATAATGGATGACGTTTTCAAATTATTTTCGATATTAAAAACGATTTATACGAAAGTGTTGGATAAAATTTTGTATTAGACACGTGAGTTATTACATATAAGTCACTTAAGAAAATTACCTCCCTCGCCCTTCGGGCTCGAGAGTTAAACTTTTCTTGCGTGACTTATATGTAATATAACTCACTTATCTAATAAATAACTATTACTTAATGCTAAAGTTAATTTAGAAAAACCTAAATACATTATTTCACGACTTGCCACATAAAGAAAAGTAAATGTGCCATTAAAAACAAATATTCCTTTTTTTTGTGGACAATTCACGAAGGCTGTAAGCAAAAATACTAACGTACCGTTGGTGTCTTAAGCGAGGTAAGGTGGCCGTTCATAAGTAGAGAAAGAGTATTTGATGACTCTTTTCGCGACAAGGATAATAATATAATTTTAATTTCTTAACTCTCATAGCGATATTGCAAAAATAAATTTTAAATATTATTTTATTTTTAGCTTATTTTTCTACTTTATGTTATTTCTAAAACAGTGTTTAAATTAGCCCATAAACCCAAGCATGTACAGGGCTTTTATTTTAATTTTAACACACACTAATAACGATAAATAAAAAGTGTTTTGACCATTACAAAATAAATAAATAAATAAACAACAACAAATAAAATGAGGGTGACACACTGCTATTGTGTTACCCTTTAAAGATCATTTTAAAATTAATATATTGTTTGTTAAAATAGCATTTCCCTTATTTTTCAATTATTTAATACACATCCTAAAGTTATTATAATAGACATTTTTGTTCATAATTGGTTAAATAATTTTTTTACACCCCTGTCTAAATTTTATTACAAAGTACTTTTGGATATTTTTAATAACTGTTAGGTCAAATTCCAGTCATTCCGTTTTGTCTTTTCTAAAACGTTTAATACCCCCAAATAAAATTTAACCTAACAATATTAGGGAGCTTCAGAAGTATTTACAGTTAATTATCGTAATTACTTTTTTCCGTAGTTTATTTATTATTAAATATACTAGAAAGCTAGAATAATTGTTTTGCTTTAAAACTTTGTACAATTCTAGGATGTATGATATACACTTAAAGTTTGTGTGTCATACAATCGTCAATAAAATCTTTAATAATTAATATATTAGTATCTTTTTATAGTAGTATATTCCAGATACTAACGAAATTTCCGTTATCACTAGAAATACCTGTTAGATTTTTTAAGGTTAATTTTTTATATTTTCTTTTTAAAACAACCGTAAAAAAATATTTTTAAGATTTGAATGCATTGTATTTCTATTTTCGCTTTAGATGAAAAAGTAAAACAAAAACATATATCTTTCATAACTTTACAAAGTCAGTGATCTGTAAGTTTCTCCATTGTTTTTTAATTTCTTGTTCTAATATTGAGAAAAATAGTATACTTTTATGTATAAAAAGCAATATTTTAACCCTCTTGGTGGTTGTTGGACGAGGCGTCAGCTCAATTTACCATTATCCGGAAGTATGCCTTTTCTAAAAGTTAAAGATACTACATTTTCTTTTTTTTTTAATTTCCGTTTTAGGTAGAATAAAATATATATTTTTTAGTTTATTAAATATAAACATATAATATTTACTATAGGTATAAAATAATTATATTGCATCACATTGCCATGTATTGCTAAATACTAATACTAACTAGACAAATATCATCAGGAAATATTCGAAGGAGAGGGAAATGTTAAGCGGTCAAAAAAATCTAGCCCATGGCCAGCAAATTTTATTGCCTAGCAACTTCTTCTACCTACAGAAATATTGCATTTTTAAGATAAAAAACATAATGAAACTATGTAGATTTATTTTTGATATTAGAGAAGGAGCAGTACACCCAAAAGTAATAGGTTTTATATATTGGTCCTAGGAGCTACGCTGAAAATTCTTAAATTAAAGTTAAAAGACCTTCTATAAAATGTTTAAAATATACATTAGGTTCGTATTTTTTTCCTTAAGTAACTTTGTTTAAAGGGAGAAAAGTGATTAAGGATTTTAAAAAATATAAAAAATATAATCCTAATAAGTCATAAAATACCAGTCGTGTTTTTACTTATAAAAACATTTGTAAAATTAAACTACAAAATTTAAATAAAGTATGAAAATTTAAACTTTCAGTTATTTTCTGGTTAAACTAAAAGTCAAAAGGCTTGTTATATAAACATAGAAATGATTTTTGTAGATTACATTTCTAGCAAGTTTCGTTATTATCAATAAGGAAGTAAATAAATCACTAAAGTAATATGTGTGGATATGACACAAAATTGCGATAATGTAAGTTTTATAATGTTTACAAACATTAAAAACATATTTTAGCAAACATAGTAAAATCTTACACTATCTCCTAATATTTGGTATTTATAAGGACTTGTGCGTACCTTACCAATTTGCCTTTACCTCTGAGCAAGGGATCCATAGAGAAGCACGTTCCTACATTCATTAGCAAATATGAAACAGGGATTTGCGGTGTCTGAGATATCGGCCCTTAGGGCTGTCGGTTTGCAAGCCATGAATAATACAAGCAGTAATATAGTCACTATTAAATCTGGAAAGCCTCCTTGAATAGTTTTCATAAATAATAGTCTATTATGAAGGAGCTGACAAGAAGTTATGCAAGTAAAAGCTGTGATGAATTAAATGTAAAACGGTTTTATTTTTAATGTTAACCTAGGATCCTATTTTTATTACATTTTATTTTATACAGACTGTCCACATATGGGATTTACAAAGATGGATGGAAATTTTTTTCAAAACAAATATTTTTTAATAAAAATGTTTAAATTGTTAAAAAAGTAAATTTAAAAAGAAAATGCCAATCTAGTATTCAGGGTTCACAAAACCTACAAAGTCATAAGAGTGAACTTCAAGCGTTCGGGTATTGCATTTGGACAAAAAAAATAGCTGCCAGAATTTGCTAAAAATTAAATAAACGGCAATTTCAAAGAAAGCAAATAAACATCAACTTACTAATTTTTTATAAAACACCATGTATATTTTAAGTTCATTGGATTGGGTATATTTCTATTCTATTTTTAAAAATACATATACTTTGTCCATAGTTGGGCCACCAGTTATCACAGAAAATGACTTGGAATCCTGGAAAAGTCAGCCTTTCTGATTCATAGACCATTTTACATGGGCGGCTTTGGTTTTATTTGTTTCTGGCCTTTCTGTTATTTGTATTCGTTAAAATCAAAAAATCATCTAAACTAACAAATATTTTAAGGTAACAATTTGGATTTACATGTTTTTTGTTATTATATTTTTTACTTAATATATTTTTTTACTAAACCAACTTAAAGTATTTCTATAAAACTTTAGTAACAATAAACAAGCAAAAATTATTTATTAATGACCTCAGATAAACTTTTTATTTAAATTAAAAATGTGCATCAGAAATAAGGGGGCTGGTTAAATTAAATAAAAAATATTCTTTGTTTAATATTAAATTATTTTGTTTATATATTGGTAATAAAATTTTATAGAACTACTTTAAACTGTTTAAGTTAAAAAACTTAATTACAAATAACATGTTACTTGATTTTATTACATTAAAATATTTATAAGCTTGGATAATTTCTTAATTTTAACCAATACAAACAACAGAAAGGCCCTATTAAGAAAAACAATTTAAACTAAAGCCGCCCATGTTAAATGGTCTATGAATCAAAGCGGCTCTGACTTTTCCAGGATTCCAAGTAATTTCTTGCAATAACTGGTGGTCCAAACATGGACAAAGTATATATTTTTAAAAACAAGAAAATATACCCCATCCAATGAACTAAAAATATACATGATGTCCCATTTAAAATAACAAAGTCAATGCTCATTTGATTACTTTGCAATTGTGATTTGTTTATTTTTGGGCAAAACCTGGCGGTTCCTATAAAACGCTAAAACTTTTGAATTTAAAATAATTTTCTATTTTTAACAATAAAGCATAGAGACCTCGTTCGAAATATAACCGAACACCCTTAACTCATGTTACAACAGAGTCTTACTTTTCTAAGCATAAAATTAAAATAAATATAATTTGCTTGCTTTCTTGTTCATGGCTTTGACGCTAGTCAGTCGCCAGATAAAAGTAATTTGAAAAGAAAATCCTTAATTTTAGATTAATGTTATGGTGATAATAACAACCCACGACATTTTGCTTTTCGATACAAAAGCGTTTAATTTACAGAATTGCACACCGCAAATTCTAGAATCACGAAATAAAAATTTACTTTTACTTTAAACCACTATTTTTTGACCAATCAAATATGTAATTTTATGTGCGTTACTATGGCAACCCAGGTACTTTTCTCGATTTTTTGTTCTCCTGGGGTACCCTGAAGTGAATTATAGTAGAAATTTTTGATATAATCATAAAATTTGTTTTTGGGGTTATGCCTGTCATTTAGAAACATAAGTGAGATGTATTAGCCCTGAGAACTTTGCTAATACCCACGTGCTACTTGTAGGTTCTTCTTAAATAAAAGCCGGACCCTTTTAACGGACTAATTTTATTCAGAGGGATTGAAGTAACAAACAAGAGGCAGACACATGTTCTACCAGCTGTAGTATTTTATACGTCCCATAAAATGAAAAAATATATGGCTTTAAGTCCCTTAATCACAATTTAATACCTGCAACTACAGTTAGTATAATAATATCTTGGAAATAAAGTAGCATAAATAACTGAAAACCATTACGTTTCATGTCGTCAAATTTTTGAAAACTCTGTACAGAAAATCAACATTTTTTCTTTGTAAATTATTTTTTCATTAGCAAAAACTTTTATCAATATATATATTTTTTGAAAAATATTTTTTTTGTTTGTCTCTTTGTAAATCCCATCGGTTAAAAATGTGTATAAAATAAAATAAAGAATTATGAAGACATTTCTTTATATAGGTCTGTATTCATCAAGGATTATTAATAAAAATAATAAATATATTTAAGTCTGGTCTTTCTACCTGCTTTTAATATTTTATCTGTGTGGGTATAGTAAATTAAAAAAAATACTTTAACCTTTTGTTGTTATTAACGTTAGTTTTTTTTTATTGCCAACTTTTTATTTACAATATAACAAAACAGTTATAAGGGTATTTAGATTATTTTAATTTATGTTTTAATAACAGCTTAATAGGTAACTTATTAAATGTTAAATACCTACGAACTTTCAAGCAAAATCCTAAAGAAAAATTATTACATGTTTTTTTTTTATATTTCAAAGATAAAGGGTGTTTTTTTATTATTTTTTAAGGAAAAATTAGTAATTATTATTTACACTTAACAGAATAAGAAAAAGTTTATATATCCGGAAATCCATAGAATGGTATTATACACACATGTAGTGTATACTTTAAAAAAAATCGGTTTTATTATTATTTTAAAATCCTTTAGTTTTATTTTTGGCTGTATTATTGTCTTGTCAGGAAGCTCATTTAAATCTTTCTTTAAAGAAATTATTTAGTTCGGTGGCGTCTCGAGCGCTACCCAAACTAAAATTTCTTACAAAATCCATGTACGCTGCTGACCCTTTTTAAATTTTAATAATTATTTAAGACATACAACATAAACCAAATTTCAGACAGGAAATAACAGATATAAATGTCAAACTGACAGCTGGGCGGCATTTTGAAAATAAAAATTAAATGGAAAGGGAAGTCTTGTGGCACATTATTGTAAAGGTCCTGACGAGTACTTTATAAGCCCAGAATATAAAATTAGTACCTTTACCTACTACAAAATGGCGGTACTTTGAAAATTACTTGAATACCTCATTTAGATAGTTGTATTTCAGAATTTAATAAAGTAAGATACACATAATGTGATATATTTTCAGAGCTCTTTTAAGGTTTCTATTTAATGGTAATATTGGTAATACTATACAGGGTAGGACAAAAAGTATATATTTTTTAATGACGCGCCCTGTGTTTTAGATCACCATAAAAAGGTATCTAAAAGAAGTTTAAGAAAATACCAAATTAGGTATATCTAACTTTATTAGTTTTAAAGATATGGCCATCCAAATTAGGTATTCAGGTAATTTTCAAAGTACCGCCATTTTTGGGAGGGGGGTAAAGGTATTCACTTTTACGCTATTTATTTAGTATAATATGGTTTAAAGTTAAGATAACTCGGTTTGCTTTACCAATCATTACATAAATTAAAAATTTAAATATCGATGTATTGAACAATCTTTCGCGTAGAAAATTAGTTTTGATTTAAATAATGTGTAAAAAAGATGATATTATTTATGTAAAGTTAGATATTAGCGATATTAAATGACCATGCGAAGAACTGATTTGATTTTATTTACGCAAAAACCTTACATCAGATATAAAAAAAATAGGAAAATAAAATTGTTTACAACTAAACAGAAACCGATTAAAGTATTTTTTATTTTAGAGAGACCCAGCAACGTACAAATTTTTTTTAAAAACTTTCTTGTTATGCCTTAAAAACCTTTCTTAAATGCCTTTAAAATATTTAAAGCGGTGTAAAAGTTATAATAAAAACATTTTAAACCCTGTAGTTTCGAAAGTAGGACATATATTTATAATTTTTTTTTTTTTTTGGCAAAAAATCGCCATTTTAGGTTTGTCTGGAGAGTATTTGCACCACCTGTATTAATAGCATATTTTATATATTTTTCACACCATACAAATAACTTTTTATTCCCCAAGTGGCTTTTAATTTTAACTAAGAAAAAAACAATAACTTTAAAACAATAATCAATCAACAATCCAAGGCATCAAGGAATTTAATCGAAAAGTCTTTACTGACTCGACTATTGTTATTATATTACAATATTAAAAATACGTTTTTTAACATTTTTAAGTTAACTAACTTTAAGAAGCCTGATATTTTAACCCTCGTTTATCTTAATAAAGGTAATATATTTACCAAAGGCACAAGCAATCTTAGATCTAAACCTTAGAAACCGCCAACCGAAAGCCAACGCCAAATTAATATTGCGAAACCTTACGCCTCAATAACCATGACGCACAGTGGCATAGTGATATATCTACCATTTCAAAGGATATGGCCAGGATCAGGTGGTATCTTAAAGGACTCGTTGGCAAAATGGCTCTTTTCGCTATTCAGCCTCGTAAACGAAAAAGCCGCTAGAGACCTGACGACAGTATGATATACTTAAAACACTAAAGGCAAGTGAATAAAGATACGTAACCCTGGTATTACTTAATAAATGTATATTTTACTTTAAATTAAATTATTTATTTAAAAATATTCCTCCTAACAAAAAATATTTTTAGTATAAAATTAATAAACATAAACAAAGACACGGTTAAAAACAATATTATATTATTCTGAGAAGCAAAAAGTACCTGTAACTAGAATATTTTGTGCATTAAGAATTGAGATGTTGGGTAAAACATAATGTAACTTAACTAGTGGCGTGCAGTGTATGGAAGCTAGGGAAACAATGCTTCTCCTTAAATAAAAATTAAAAGCATCATTTTTTAAAAAGTAATTTTTAGGATCAAACAAAAATTAATAACATGATAAAATCGAATTATTTTACAAATAGGTTAGTTTTTTAAAAGTGCTTTTTCTACATAAAACATTATTGCAAGTCCCAAGTAGTAACTAAAATTCTTTCCACTTTTAAGGAAAAGACCTATTACACGATAAAAATTAGGAAAAACTTTATATAAACATTAAGGTGCAGCATATTTTTTTTTATTTATTTTTAACACCTAACCTCTCAAGTATTTCTATTTAATAAAAAAAAATCATCACCAAACATGAGGTCTATACCATAACTAGAAAAAAAATTACGACTCCTTAGAAAGAGTCACCATTTTCTTTTATATTTTAAATTTTCTTTAGCTTATTTTGTAGATAGATAATAATAATTTGCCAATGATATTTATGGCATTAATGGGGTAATTTGACATTATCAAGGAAAATATCTCACTTGTCCCCCGCCGATTTTTATGAAAATAAATTAAATTTAATGTTTCTTTCACTTTAAGACCCTGTTCTTTATTACTAAATTTTGTATATAGGTATGTTTGGTTATTTTCTGATTTTTAAGGACAAGAAATCTGTGGTTTTCCGTGTACCATTAATTAGCGGACACCTTGTACAGGATTATTTTTAAGTTAATATCGTTAACACGTTATAAAATGCAAGAAACTAATAATATTGTTTAGGGAAAATAATGCCAGAAAATGCTTTCTTTCCGAGGTACATGGTGTTTAAGTTTTAAGAAAAAATGCCTCTTTTGTCATCACTTTCTCACCACTTTAGATATTTGCACACAATTTGGTACACTTTTTTTACCATACCATTACATTTTGTGCTGTAAAAGTTAAAATAAAAATACCAGTGGCGTTAGAATAAGTTTTTATTAATTTTTTTAAGAACAAAATAGTACGCCATTGCTCTTTCTTCAAATCAATATTATTTTTAAAATACCAATTTACTTTGGGGTTAATTTGGTTACTTCATATTTTTTCGTGCAATAAACAGGTTTTGTTAAAAAAATAAAAGCCATTTTGATCCCTGGCAAAACTTTTAAAATCTGATATGGTGTTTTGTATGCTAAAATTTGTTCTTGTTAAATTTACAATTTTTAAGTCATTAAAACGTTTTTGCTTTTGAGTAGCTATAACACAGCCAAAAACCTAACTTAAATATAAAATATCATGGCAGATTTTAACGATTTTCCCATGCATCAAAATGTCTTATATCGTTTTAAACGTAAACCGTTTATCTTACGAAAAATATTAAAGAATTAAATTTTCCCCAAAGTAAATTACTGTTTAAAAATAATATTAATTCTAGGAAAAGCAACGACGTACTATTTGTTTTTTACGTACGTATTTTTTGACGTACGACGGTTAGTCAGTGATGTTTGTTTACTTTTAAAATGCGGTGCGGGGTATGTGGTAGGGCACAGAGCGGTGATATTAAGACTACGGCATTTGATTACAACGGTACATTTCAAAACCGAGACACGGCCGTGCTACGGTGCAGGACTCGGTGTGGTTACTTGTGGCCAAACCTTTAAACTGTGTTACTTTATTGGTAAAGATTTTTTTATGATCAGGTGTAATTTTAAACGTGGTATAACTGATATTATTGCAGTTTAATTAAATACAAAACTTTTTGCACCGCATGCCTCTACATTTCACCAGGGAAACGCATGGCAACGGACTCGTTGCGGTTATGTAAGGCCCGACCTTTGTTTGACAAGCCTTTAAAATGACGTGTTTTCCGTCCACGTCCACGTTTGTGCTATGTAACGAAGTACGCGGCGCGGCGTGGGGCGGCACGGCGAATTGTTGGAAGTCTGGACGCGGCTTTAAAACAAAAATATCAACTTAAAAATAACTCTGTATAAAGTTTTTTAAACATCTTACACAATTCACTATTTTTATATATTTATATTATTTTACAAATAATTTTGACTGAAGAGATTGAAATGATCTTTTTCATTTTAACGTTACATATCACCCGAGCATATTTCGCGACGGAATATAAATCTCGCTCGTTGCACCTACACATAGACGAATGGCCTTACAAGTCTGCATCCCAGCATCAAGTCCAATTTCAACACGGATTTGACTTTTGACAGGACGTGCTGCTGAAAACTAGTGCTGAAGTTTCTGTGTGCAACATGAGGCGGTGAATAACGTGTCGCAGAAAATAAAATGAATGGGAAATTATATGATAGAGTATTTAAAGTGCATGCTTTGAAATATAGCTTTGTTACTTTTTTAATATTAAATTAACATTAACGTTTTTAAGGTAGTGTGGGCCAGTATGAGTATTTTGGAAAAGGTTAGAGATACGGAGTCGGTTAAATAAGAACAAAATTAGTTGTTTTATGTGGACAGTCGCAAAAAGTAAAAAGTCTACCAACTTGACTTTTTGTCTGATATGTTAGACATCTCTGTGTCATCTTTACGCACGATAAATTTCTGGTGGTGTCATTATTTGACAAATTAAAAAATATTTTGTTGGTTGACACATTTTTTAATAAAAAATATTCTCGAAATGGTTTACCTCGGCGCTCCGCGTTTCCTTTAACCATCCTTTCCTCTTGATAGTAATGAAACACTTTTCAGCTCGGTACGTAATAAGACTACACTAAAAAGCGCAGGCATGTATAATTTAATTAGTTTGAAGCGCTAGAGATGGTCATGCAAACCTGTCACATTCGAGAAGTCATGGCTAGTTGTGGTTAGTTAAATCTTTCTCTTTTAATAAAAAAAACGATTTAAGTTACCAGTACTAATGGGGTGCTCCATTAATAAAAAATATAAAAAAGCATAGCTTGCTCGTTTTAAAAATGGTTATGTACACACTTTGGTAATTGATTTTGTATTACATCACCACATTGTAAGGGTTGTAATTTTCTTTGTTTTTTTAGAAGAAAAGGGACACAACTAGGTATGGCTGCAGTTTGGAGGGAGTGCATACCAAAAATATTTGTACTGAATTTTAAAATACCCTGTATAAAAAAGGTATTAGCGATTTTGTTCTAAATTTTAATATAGGAGTGTATAATGTGTTTAATTGTCTTAAGTAACACTTATTATTATATTTTAGCCTAAAAAAGAGGTACAGGGTGGCTCCTTTTCGTTGACCTTGCAGGGTATATCAAAAACTAAAAGTGGTTCAATTTAATTTTTGAAATACCTTTAATAATTAAAGTATATCATAGCTAACTTTTTAGAGTGTTTTTAAATTTGGTCAAATAATAAAAAAATGTAAATAGAAAAGTTTTAGGAACTTTAAAATAGATTTCAGTGGCGTACCATTAATTTTCTTTGACTTTTATTTAAAGTTATATCACAAAGTTAAGCTTTTTCTTAATGGAACTAGTATATATAATATAATTTATTTTATCTCCAATAAAAAGGTCTTCATTTAAGCCGTAAAAAATACCTTATTTGATATATTTAATTGGTCATAGTTTTAGAAATATTGTCATCGTCAGGAGTTCGATAATAAAAAAGCATTTTTTAAATAAAATACCTTGTATATTTTATCACCATTAAGAAAACTCACACACATTTTAGAATTTACCACATTTAAAATGATTTTTCCTAACAGATACGAAAAGTTAAGCTTCAAAATCTTAGTGCTTATTTCTACTATTTTTTAGAGTTATATGGTCATATTTCCAAAACTATAAGAGTTAAACGGATAAAATGTACCTATTATTTTGTTAAACCTTCCTTAAATATCTTTGTAGTAGTTATACAGCGTGTCTACTTAAGTTTGCACCATATGGAAAACTTTTTTATAAATAATTTTTTCAAAAAGTTATTTTTATAAAAAGTTTTTGCATCTGCGAAAATATTACCATTACAAAAATACACATTTTAAATATTTTTTACTTTTTGGAATTATTGAAAGTGGTGAAAATAGACTACCCCTATCGTTCTTGCTAACCAAATTTAGAGACACTTACGCAATGACCTTAAAAATATAAATTTTAAAAGATTAGTTTATTTGGAAACTTTTTTAACTCTTTTATTCCTTTTTCTTAAATTTACCAATTTTAAATAATAAAATGAAGTGTACATCATAACGAAGGGCAAAAAATATAAATATATTTTTCTGCTGTCACCTACTAGGGCATTTATATTATGTCTTTATTTGACAGTACTTGGTAGCTTAGATACAATGCTCATTTTTCTTTCTAAACAAAAGCATAAAGATATTGTTTTCGCGATATCTCCCTACGGTTGAATTTTGACACCCCATGTTTTTAAAGCAAGCACCCCTTTATTTTCATCAGGGAATCGCCTCCTTAAATTTTTTGCATTTTTTAGAAACACCCTGTATAAAAACTTAAATTTTAAGTTGTAACTAAAAAATAGTAAATAATAAAAATATAGCTGGGCCTCTAAATTTAACGTAAAAATCCCTCTAACTTTTCTATTAAGATAATTTTTTTCTATCTTTAATATTAAGCGAGCTACAAGTTTCCGGCCAAATTAACAAAGTTTAAAAAACACACATCCCCAAAATAAATTCAAATGGCCATGATTCAATTTTACCACTGAATTTGTTTCAAAAATTAAGATTGTGCAATTAGATTTGTTCTCTTTTAGTTTTCGCTATACTCTGCAAGGTCAACGAAAAGTTGCCACCCTGTATACGTACACTTGTATTACATTAGAATACATAGTTAATTAGGTACCATGAAAATTATTTAGCGATTCTAACAATGCAGCTAAAAGTACCTTTAAAAATGACTAGGGCCGGCAAAAACTAAATTTAAACTGCCAACAATATGCCGAAATCAGGGATTGTTATTAAACTGTTCATGTGAAACAAACTAATTATATAATATAACTATAACTTTGACCATTACCTTTGCTTGGTTAGTTGCTCCTTATTAGAATCAATGGACCAGAAGGCAATAGTTTAGCCAAAGGGATCGTTAAACAGTTTCCAAAGAGCAGATAGCAAATGTAATTGTAATTGATGTGCCTCGGCGGAGAAATTAACATGCAGTTTGCAACCAGTTCCAGTAAGTTCGGACTTATACCTACATAATTTAATAATTTTGTAGTATATTTTACAAGTTTTTAGAAACGAAAGGTATCAAATACTCAGATAATTATCGTTGGGCTATTTTTTTTTAATTTTTTAACAGTCGCACCTGGGGCGAATGGCCAATTACTGACCCTACCGGATTTTTTTGCTATAGGTTTTTAAAATTTAAAAAAAATCCTTTTATGGTTTTTATACACGATCCTTAAGAAGTATATTTATGCTAAAATTAAAAGATAGTGCCGGCTAAATTAACGTTTTTAGGATGGGTCGCATTGCACGAATGGCTCACTAATAAAGTGTTTACAACTAACAGCGATCGTAATAAAAGAAGTGAATTACTTAAAGAGAAGCTTGAAGTAGTTATTACTATCTCTAAAAATATTTCACAAGAGATTAAGCGTCCTGCCCAAAAAAACACACATTTGGAACTGTTTAATTTGCTTTTCGGGAAAATAAGACGTTAGCAGTATCTTTAAAGAAAAAAGTTCTTTTTGTGTTATTTACCTTTATGATATAAAAATTAGGAACGATACCCTGAAAAAAACCCGCAAAACTTGGAGATGCATAAAATGCATCATGCAAAACATGCATAAAATGTATATATATATATATATATATATATATATATATATATATATAAATAAAATATATATATATATATATATATATATATATATATATATATATATATATATATATATATATATATATATATATATATATATATATATATATATATATATATATATAATAATATATATATATATATATATATATATATATATATATATTTATTTATTTATTTTTACTGTCATTAATGAGCCATATGCCAAAAGAACTTTACCTTTTATTAATATATAATATAAACATATATATATATATATATATTATATATATATATATATATATATATATATATATATATATATATATATATATATATATATATATATATATATATATATATATATATATATAAGAAAATTGAGAAGAACTTTCTTAATAAAACAATTTAGAAATGAACTATGCCAATTGAATAAAGAAAACGTCTGTAATGCAAAATTATTGCAAAATAAACATTTTGCAGCATTAAAGATAGATTTTGATTTATTGTAATAAAAAGGTTTTAACCTTTTTTTAATTTTAAGGTCGATACAACACATTAAAGTAAAAAAGCTAGGGTCAGTCGCTAACCCACCTGCCCTAGGTTCTCCAAGTACACAAATATGCTCCAGGTGCGACTGTTAATAAAATCAGCTGAAGAAGAGTATAAATCTTGTTGTGACATTTTTTTCTATCGTCAAAAAAGTAAAAAATTCAATCTTAACACTTTTTGACAATTTTTACTACTCCTTATCTAAGAAATTTTAAGGCATAATTATTTTAATAATCTAAACTTATTTTTTTTATAGAAACTGCTTTTTCATTTTTTTTAATGGTGATGTTTGCGATAGTGTACAGGGTACGGAAGAAGAGTACATTTTTCATTAAGAAAATTTATACTTTTTTTGTAACCTGTACATTATCGCCAATATTACCCTTAGAAAAATCTTTAAAAAAGATATAAAAATATATTTAGTGGTTTCGGGAATATGACCACCGAAAGAACTAATTTTGATAATTATTAAAGTACCCTTATTTGGTAGTAAGCTAAGGTATTGAATTTTTATTCTGGTGTTAAAAAGTACTCCTTAGTAGCTTTAAATTAATCTGCCACAAAGCTGCCATTTAATTATTTTTCAATATCGCATCCAGTTGTCAGATTAAAATTTAAAGTTTTAATTGATGCAAACAATGACGATCTTGCTTGCTTGCTATTTCACGGACTTAGGTCCTTACTGTTTATTCCA
The DNA here is from genome assembly GCA_014170235.1 of Listronotus bonariensis. Lineage (NCBI taxonomy): Eukaryota > Metazoa > Arthropoda > Insecta > Coleoptera > Curculionidae > Listronotus > Listronotus bonariensis. The sequence continues at coordinate 207,524 of JACEGR010000518.1, forward strand.
AAAAGTAATTTTAATAACATAATGTTATTATTATTTTTCATTTATACATATTAATATACAAACTAAAAAAAAACAGCGGAAAGAAAAGTCGTGGGCACTTAATACGCAATAAAAAAGTTTGCCTTTGTGCTGTAATAAAAACTATACTATAAAGTAAAAGTAAGCAAAGAGGTCTTATTTTAGATAAATTCGTAATTTAAAAAAATAGTTATTTTTTAGGTATTTTTTGCTTTTCTAGGCTGATTTTAACAAAACTTTTTTTTCTTTTAAGTTTGGAATAACAAAAATAAAAACTAAAATGTTTTTAAGGTATTTATTAGGGTAAATCATAATACATAGGGGATCTAGTTTTAAAGTCTGTTTAATTTCCACTTATACATTTTAATACAACAGTCATATAAATGTCCCTATGGCTTCATCCACACAGTGTTTAAACCCTATAAAGAATGCATTACGTCTAATGTTTACAACTTCTTTGTTCATTTTTTATACAATATATTACAAAAATCTAAAACTAAAAATTATAACCAGCCCAATTACATTTTTTCTATACAAGTAAAATGTAATATATTGTTATGGTTTTCTACAACTTTCCGGTGAGTTTAACAATTTAAACACTTGACAACACTAAAACACTTTATTAAAACCACTACAGTAATCCTACCACTTACACTTTACCGTTTCACACTCTATTACATATATCAAGCAACTGACCAATTGGGGCTGACTTTAGGCTTGTATACCTAATTTATATACTCGTACTTTCCTAGATAATTTTACTTATTATCTCTATAAAATACTAAAACCTAAAAACTACTGTAATCTAAGGGCTACAAGCATTGTAACAATATTTTATTAAGTAGTTTTTACAAGTTATAATTTTCAAATTTATTCAGATATAAAATATATACATACCAAAGCTGTATTGACATACCTTTGCGTACCAATAAATATCCCTTGAAAATTGTTTTTGTATTGCTGAGCAAAATTTTGTGTTAATATTTGTGTTTAATTTGGACTTAGACCTTAGACCTTAAAATAGGGCCGGGATAACCCATGCACTGAAGCCGCTCTGATTATTGTGCGCCCTGTCTTTTTACGTCTAGGTGATGTCAGCCAGACGAGACCTAGGACATCGTCCCCACCCAGGGAGCACTACTGAACCTACCAACTGAGTGGGGTCTGCATGTCTACGGTTGCGCAGGACACGGTAAAGTGTGTTCCGGCGCCTTAGTACTTGCTGGCTATTAGGGTCGATACATTTTGCACTTTGTTCGTCTTGTTGAGCTTATCACTAAATTCCTGACCTTGGCCGCCAGCAGCATTCAAATCCACCTCACGTCGGTTATGCGCTCAACGACCTGACGACTTACACGTTAGGCCAAACACCCGACTAATTTGGAGTTATTACAGCACTAAAGGAAACATTTTTGCTTCCATTAGTACTAAGCACCTAAAAAAAAAAAATGTTTTAGCCACAACATACAGGGTGTAATTTAATTGATGGCTAAAAGTACAGGCCATAATTCTTTAGCTTATTTTAGGAAGAAAAGTTCAATTAAACAATTTCCTTTTCTTTTAAGATACAGAACGTTAAAATTTTCAAAAAACCAAAACATTTTAAAAACACTTATTTTAGTAAAAACTGTTATACTGGATATAAACCCTATTTAAATGAGTATTTACTATATATGTTACATAATTAAATTACACCCTGTATATTTTATTAACAAAATTAATAAACTCCAGGTATTATCTTCTGGGTTTCTTACATAAAAAAAAATACATATAGTATTAAATTAGTTGCAACCTTGTAGTAAGCAAACCCATTATAAAGCAAATAACCAAGATTTGTAATTAACCAAAATCATAAAGTAACATACCTACGGATAAGAGGTCTTGTCACTTTTTCAGTTTACAGTTTAAATGCGTCGGTCAAAGCCTCGCCTCGTGTAACATCAGCAATGGGGAGACACGTAAGCTTACTGAAATGACTAACTGGCGGTATTTCAACGAGAAACGAATAAAATTATATTGGGAGTTTTCGCATGACCTGTCGTGAAATCGGCTATTCCATGATAACTCTTATAATTTCCTTACTCTATGCCAAAATATATTTTCAGAAAAGTATCTATTATTTCGTTGCAATCTTAATTTTAAAGTTTAAAAGTCATTTAAAAAAAAATGTAATATTTTGCCAACGAACCTTAGTTTTAATGTATTTTATTAAATTTAATAATTATTTTTTTAATCAGCGCCCATAAAGTGTCAATAGTGATTTTTGGGTAACTAGATATGCAAATGTTATTTACTAGCAAAAATTCTTAAATACTTTAAAAAGTCATATATGTTTATTTCTTTGGAAATGACTGTCACTATTAAATAAATTTTGGAATTTTATCTTTATACGTTTGGTTTTGTTAAGTCAGTATAAATCTTACTATTATACTGGTTGAGTAAAAAGGTTTAAATATTGTCAGTTTTCATTTTCATAGTTACATATTACCTAAGATTATTCCACGACCGTATATAAATCTCTCTGGGTGCACCTTAACATAGACGAATGGGCTTTACAAGACTGGATCCTGGCATCAACTTCAATTTCAACACAGATTCTAGTTTTGACAGAACGTGCTGCTGTAAACTGATCCTGCAATTTTTGTTTGTAACATGAAATACTGTAAAACGTGATGCGAAAACTAATTTGAAGAGTAAGTAAACCTTCACAGTAAAGGTACATGTCTATAAAAAATTAAAATTGTTTTTTTTACTTTAGAAATACAGTTTTTAAATCCTAACTCAAATCTCAATTGTTAGAAAGTTAAAACATTTTTAGGTAATTATTTTAAAAAATTTTCTATACTAGTATAAGGCCTAACATAAATAATGATAATATTAATAAAAAAATTATATACTTTATTTAGATAACAATAAACAATACAAATTTTATAATAAATAAAATAATAAATATAACTTACGCTATTTGAAAAGGCAGAGTACATCCCTTGTTAAAACAAGGGTAGGTCTTCATATAATTTTTTTCAAAATTTCATTCGTTTTCGAGTTACAAGCCGTTAAAGTTCAAGTTTTTATTTTTTGTTTTTTGAATTGCCTGCTTACAGGAAAACCAGTTTGACTAATATTTGAAAGATAGGCTGAGTCGTCTGCGCTTCATCATTTTAGTAACAATTTATATTGATTGTGTGCCGCTAGAGGGCACTTTACCTACATTGCCAATTGTTTTCTTGTCATAATTGTTTTGTGTTGACAGCTTCAGTAGTTTTTGCCATGTTTTCTAAAAGACTGATGCCTGGCCTTTAAAAAAGGTGCTCTTTATTTACATCGCTAAACCTACGTCTAAACCCCGGTTTAGACGTAAATCACCCTTAAAATTTAAGTGGTAAATTTACTTTTCTCATTTCGTTACCACCAGCTACCAGGTAAATAGCTATCAAAGTATATTAAAGCTGTCAGTTTAACATCAAATAAATTCGCTTTTTAAACTATTTAATTTATAATCTTAAAATAACTAATAATGGCTAATCACCAATATTCAAATATCGAATATTGTGATATCCATTTTTGTTATGGAAAAGCAAATGGTAATGCAGAGTTGGCAAGAAGATTTTATATGGAGAGTTATCCGGAAAGAAATATCCCTCATGCTCAAATATTTGCCAGTGTGCACAGAAGGCTTACAGAATGTGGTTTTCTTAAAAGTTATAATGAAAATAGGGGAAGACCTAAAACTGCTAGAAACGTGCAACAAGAGGAAAGAGTGCTTGAAATTATTGAAGATAATCCAGGTACTAGTATTAAAAAAATGGGAATGAAGTGCGGCTGTATCAGGCTAGTTCATGGAGGGTACTAAGAGAAGAACTACTTTATCCTTTTCATTCACAAAAGGTGCAGGCTCTTTATGACGATGATTGGCCGAGACGGTTGGAAATGTGCAATCAGATCCTAGTTAAGTATGAACACGACAATCGATTAATTGGCCTCATATTATTCAGTGACGAAGCTGGTTTCACTTGCAACAACAAATCTACACAAAATACACACATATGCTTACGAGAACCCAAACTTGTCTCCCATTGTATCTGGAAGATGTGCCATTGGAAGTAAGGGCCAACATGTGGATCCTCCAAGACGGAGCTCCGCCCCACTTTAGTATACGTGTCCGGCAGTGTTTGAATGCAACGTATCCTAAGCGATGGATAGGACGAAGTGGACCAGTGGCATGGGCAGCGAGGTCACCAGACCTTAATCCTATGGATTTTTTCTTTTGGGGTCATTTGAAACAATTGGTGTACGATACTCCAGTAATCAACGTCGAGGATTTTCGTTTCAGGATAATCGAAAAGTGCCAAATTATTAAAGAAACACCAGGAATTTTTCATCGAGCTAGGCGACATTTCTTGAAGAGTCTTAGGAAATGGGGGACATTTGAGAATCTTTTTTAATTTTTTTACTACTGTTTCATTACTTTTTAAAAATTAAATGTATATCGCAATAATCCATATATGAATATTTACTGATTAGCCATTATTAATTATTTTAAATTTATAAATTAAATGGTTTAAAAGGCGTATTTTATTTAACACTGGTAGCTTGAGTATAATTTCATAGCTATTTACTTGGTAGCTGGTGGTAATGAAATGAGAAAAGTAAATTTACCACTTAATTTTAAAGGGTGATTTACGTCTAAACCGTTGGGTTTAGCGATGTAAATAAAAAGCACCTTTTTAAAGGCCTGGCATCAGTCTTTTAGAAAACATACCAAAGACTACTGTAGCTGTCAACATTAAAAAATAATGACAAAAATAATTTTTAATGAAGGTAAAGTGCCTTTTAGCGGCAAACAATCAATGTGAATTGTTACTAGAATGATAAAACGCAGACGATTTAGTCTAGGTTTTAAATATATGTCAAATCGATTTTTCTGTAAGCGAGTAAGTCAAAAATCAAAAAATAAAAACTTGAACTTTGACGGCTTGCAACTCGAAAACATACGACATTTTGAAAAAAAATTATATGATGCTCTACCCTTATTTTGTCAAGTAGAATCACCCCTTAAGCTTCGTGATCGATTTTTGAATCACCATGTATATAAAGCAAAAAAAATGAGTGTGTTATAGGCAAATATTTTAAAAATGTTTTCCATTGTGTTGTGTTGTAAAGACCATTTAAAGAACGACAAATAAAAAAAAGTTTGTCCAGTTAATGTCACATGCAGCGCTTGGGCATAAAACATAAATAGGGTAATAGAGACCTACAAAACATCCTTATGACTTGTTTATTGTTTTAGTTTTTACAAAGAGCAAAAGTTTAGCTATACTACAACAAAAAATAGTCTAGATCTTTTTGTTTATCAAATACCATTAAAAAAGGTTCTCATGTGTGATTTCCAATTTTTAATAGTTTTGAAAATATGGCCATCCTCGGGAATTTGATAGTAAACTGGTATTTTTAAATAAAACACCCTGTATATTGCATCATCATTAAATATATATGTTAAAGAGCTTTAAGAAAATACCACATTTGATATGTCTAGATCTATTATAATTTTGGAAATATGGTCATTTAAATCTAAAAAATAGTAGAAACACCACCTTTCTGTAGTATTCTCTAACTGCTCTACCTTACTTTTGTAAATTTAGGTTTTTCTATTTAATCTTTGACACTAAAATTAGTGCTTTTATCATGGAGCTATAGAGATAAAGAAAATTTAACATAATTTTCAGATTTGGTTGGCCATATTTCCAAAACTATAGGTGATAGACATATCAAATGTGGTATTTTCCTAGAGGTCTTTAAAATATCTATTTAATGGTGCAATAAACAGGGTGTTTTATTTAAAAAAGTTAGTTTACTATCAATTTCCCGAGGATGACCATATTTCCGAAATTATTAAAAATTGGGTATAACACATGAGGCCTTTGATTGATGTTCTAAATAATTATATTATACACAGGGTGTTTCATTTAACACCAAAGTATATTTTTGCAATAAAACAAAAACCTGACGTGTAATTGATTTTTGGTCACAGCACGTTTATCAGCGGAACTACTACTTTGCCAATTTAACCGACTTTATATCTTCAACAATAAAGGAGTTACCAATAGTGCCGACTTAAAAATGGTCACTCTTTATACATATTATATATTCTACACAAATGTATACATTTTCCGAATACCCCCTTTAAAAGGTTTCATTTATTTTAAATAATTTGTTTTATTTGTTTCAAATGAATATTATACAGTCCTCTATACACTGGCGTAGATAATTTTATATCTGGGAGGATTAATGGATATACAGGGTGGCGCAGCTCATACGCCTCGGTCTGTGTTACGAAAACGGTGTAATATTTTAAAATTATTTTTATGGGCATATGCAGGTGCATTGAGAGCATAATTTAAAATTTAAGTACAATTTAAGGATCAAAGTCAGAGTCTCAAATTTGTTAAATGTATATTAAAATTTAGGTGACATGTTTCGCCGTCTCCGGCATCATCAGACCTAACTATTTAAAAACAACAGTTACAATGACAAACAACAGTTACAATGACATAACAATAAAATAAATGATTTATTTTATTGTTATTTTTAATATTCTATTAGTTAATTTTTTATTTTTACTTTTTGCTGTTACCCGTTCTGATATATTTTTATTTTATTAAAATTATGTTTGCAAAACAATTACTAATATTTTTGCTTTTATTTTATTAAAAATAAATAGTAATAGCACAGAAAAATATTAATATTTAGGCCCTTTTCTAAAGTAAGTAATAGTAAATGAAATTGCAATGATGCACCTATATTTTAAACCATCGTGCATCGCAGGCCACTAGACTAATGGATATTTTAAATTAATGTTCTTTAAATACAAAACCGATTGTTACCGAACATTATAAAAGTTAGGTATAAAATGTCTAATATAAATTTTATTAAAATAATATCGGAAGGTGATATTAGTGTTGTACAAAGAAAAAAAATATTTTTACCACACAAGCTAAAATAATGTCAGAGCTACGTCTAGCCTCCTTGATTTTTATAAAACAATTAGGTTTTTGGAGCACAAAGTTATAAAACAGAAAATAACTAAAAAAATATTAGGTTTAAGATTAAATAACCTTAAAAAAGTTTTATAGGGAAATAATTTCTGCTTCGGACCAACCAAAATTACACAGGGTATTCCATTTAAAATAGGCGAGTTATTTGCACTCAAAAGTATACAAAAATATATGTTAATTTTTAATCACTCTGTATAATTTTTACGGACCAAATTAAATTAAGTTAATACTACAATGTGTTTTTTACCATTATTACATACTATACGGAGTTAACCATAAGTTGGGTAAGTTTTATTAAAATATTGTTTTTATTGTGTATTTTTGAAAAATCCTAATTATCTCAAAAAGTTTTCATTTTTGATATAGGGATCGCTAATAAAACTTACCTTATTTTTGTTACCACAATCCAAAAATTGAATAATATACAGGGTGTTCCATTTAAAAAACCTAACTTTGATATGTATCTTTTTTTTGAGCACCCTGTATAATTCATAATAATTTTAAATTATGCTTTCAATGCACCTGCATATGCCTATAAAAAAATAATTTTAAAATATTACACCGTTTTCGTAACACAGACCGAGGCGTATGAGCTGCGCCACCCTGTATACTGGGTATTTACAAAACAGAAAAAGTAATTATTTTAAGAAAAATAATAAAGAGAATAATAATATTTATTATATTTTTTGATCTTTTACCATTTTATTTGTATTATAGCATATTGCAATACTACACTAGTAAAAAAAATAAGAAACACAAAAAAATGTTTTGACGTCTTTCAAGGGGATTAATTTCGCTTAAAAATGATTGTACTAAAATCCTAAAAAAGTATTTAATGGCATAAAGTTTCTGGTTTTTAGATCATACAGTGAAAAAATGTTTCAAGCAACGTGTACTGCCCAATTCTAATGAATACCAAACCATTTCTTTTTTATTTTTTCTTTTTTCTTTTGGTCTACAAACTTGGAAAACATTTTTTTGAACCTAATGGATCAGCAAACTTTTTATTTAGTTTTGGATTTCTTTTCTTTAATTTTGATACGACAACTTCTCGCTGAGATATTGGACTTTGAACGAAAAAGGGCATTTTTGTCATTAATTATATTAAATATCTAAGCAATTATAAGCAATATATAGGCAATTGCTGATTGCACAAGATATGTGGGTGGGATACTCCACAAAAATCGTGATCCTTTAATTCGATCAAATAAAATTAAAAAAAACAAATTGATGGATTCAACTGAAACTTTGTGGGGTTTTTGTAGGCATATTGAGCTGTAAAGGCACACTTAACATTATTGATTTTGACGATATTTCCAATTTAGCGCCTGATTATCCCATAAGCCACAAAAGCCCTTTTTATGTTGATTTTTAAATTAACGTAAATAATAGAAAAAAAACCATAGCTGATTTTTGTCGAGTATTTATTCAGGATTTTAAAACTTTCCTTAATTTTCTTGTGCAATCAGCGGTTGCTGAGATATTAATGGTTAAAGACAGAAAGATACTTATTAATTTAAAATTCAATATTTCAGCAAGAACTGGTCGTAGTAGAAAAACAAATTAAAGCTAAGTAAACAAGTTATCCAATTTATATAGTGCATCGTGAGGTGGGAAAATTTTTGCCAAGTTGTTTGACCAAAAAAATTCGAAATTCGTATGCGTATTCATAAGGAGTGCACGTTAGTTGAAAAATGTTTTTGCTATAAGACCCTAAACTAAAATCTTTGAGCTTTAAAATGCTATTTTTAAAACAACGACAATTTTTAAGCGAAATACAGCCACTTGAAAAATTCAAAAAAAATGTTTGTTTGGACCCTTTATTTCTTTCCACCGGTGTATTTTAAAGGCTTTAAAATATTGTTAAGCATTGCTAGGGGGAAGGGTAATTACCCCTTTATCCTTCCCTTACCTACGCCAGTGACTCTATAGCACAAGAAACAAATAAAACTTTTTACAAAAATTACAACTTTATTTTTAATAGAAATACAGTAAGCAAATTTGGTTGTTTTTTTTCTGTGATTGGGTCGCAAAAACTTTCGGTATATATTATCGTGTTGACAGTGAAGAAAAACGTGTTTCCAGAGTAACTTTTCCTTTTTGATTTATACGACCGAGCCGACAGAAACATTAGGCGCAAGCGGCATGTCAGCTTCAGGAATATTCTGACTATTTCGGAGAATATTGCGAAGAAACGTTTGGAAACTTTTTGGATTTTGAAAGAGTTATGGGGCAGTGGTGGTTAAAAGTTTGCTAAATTTATTTTATTATGTTGGTAGAATATTTTATTTTATTTGAATTACACTTAGTGGTTAAAGAACGCACAAAAAATATATTTTATGGTGATATCCTATATACAGGATATACCAAAATGTGTATACGTTAATATGTTAATATACAGAGTGTTAACTAACGACTGTAAAAACATAAGAATTTTTTTAATGTTTTTATTTTTATAACAAAAAGTTCTCAGAAACAAATGTTTCGACTTGCCTCTCTTTTGAGGTACAGAGTGTTAAAGATTTTTTTTAAAGTCGGTGTTTTTAAAATATTAAAAAAACCTTTAACCAATTTATATAAAATTTGTTACACTCATTTAGTGTAATAAGGGGTTTGCTAAGCTCTACCTAGAATAAAATTATTGGGTATAGTGGCGTTTTAGTGGGCACCACAGCCAATACTTTTAAAATAAAAAGTACATCACCAACTTTTTATAAATTTGTTTTAGATTCATTTTTTGATTGAGCAAATAAAACTACAACTTTTTAGTTTTCTGCATTTTTCTTGCATCTACCTTCGATTTCGAAAAAAAAATTACTTCTGAAATACTCATTGACAATAGACAATAATTTGCCTTAAAATAAAGGATCAATCGTGTTAATTATCAAAAATTGTCATTTTCCTATTAACTTGTGTGAACATTTTTTATTTATTTCTTTTTACAATTTTTTTAATCGGATAGGTTATAATTAAATAAAGATAAAATTGTGTAGCATCAATTTCAGCCAATTTTAATAACACTTGGTTATCTGCTTGATGACGAAGTATTTTTAAAAAACAAAAAAAAACAACTAATTTATTACCTTTCTTGTGTTATAAAAATAAATACACTAGTTATTTTTGTCCCCCATGACAAAATAATTGTCTAACGATTTTCAGAATATCTTTAACTTAAAGATAAAAATTTTAAACATTTTGTAAGTTAATTTTATCTTAAAAACGGTGGCCAAACTGTCGATTCAAATAAGATTTTATTTTTGTGTTTTTCTTATTTTGTTTAAAGTGATCGGCCAGTTAATAGAGATCAATAGGACTAAGTAGGGTCAGCTCGCTATATCCCGAGACCAGGTCTGAGGTGGCCCCATTCTTTCTAGACTGACTTGTAGCGTGTACCCAACAAAATCCATCGAATAAATGACCAAGTAGGTGGTAGAGGAGCTTTCCTCGCCTGATGAGGTACCACTCCACTCACCCTTTAAAGGACCCGTGAAGTCTTAACGGACTTTTCGGGTTCTGGGTGTGTGAGTCAGTTTTCCTTTTTTCTTCTTTTTATTTTCTTTTGTTACCCCCAAACTATGTACAAATTATGGGGGCACACCCGGAAGTAAAATGTTCCGGAGGTAAAATACCCCTTCATTCGAGGGGTGCATTCGGCAGGTCTTCATCAAGAAGTTTGATTTTTTTGCAAATATGTGTGGGCTTAACACCAATATAGACTCCGTTCACCATCACCTTTAGTCATCTTAGCCTCACATTATGTTTCTAACGGAAACTCAAATAAGTTCGTAACTACATAGTGGCGTATGTGCTTATGTCCTCAATGATCTGGCTTGTGCTTGAGTTTCCAATCCTAAATCGGGTAAGCCCGATATCCTTTGGCTCAAACTCTTCCTTGGATCTTCTACCAAATTTATCTGCTGTTTGTACCGGTACCCATCTAATAATTCGTGTGTCGGATTCTTTGACTTTCTTTTAATAAAGATCGATAGCATAATTTTTCAGTTTCCATTAGCTAAAGTAATCGTGCTTGGCGACTGCAATGTCCATAATAAGAATTGGCTGGGCTCTTAAAAAACTGACCCTCAAGGCAGAGCAGCCGAAATCTTTTCAGTCAGTAACTCTTTTACCAACCTTATTACGGAACCTACCTACTTTCCTAGAGCCCCAAATCAAAGTTCAAATTCCCTAAATCTCTTTCTTACCACCACCTAAACTCGATCTGTCACAGCTCCCGTAGTTTGCTCAAATCATGGCTTAGTTACTATATTTTACCCTGCACATCCAGAGGTAAATGAATTCATGCCACCACGCACCGTACAGGTCTACAACTCAGCCGACTGGGACGGCCTAAGGGAGTTCTTCGCCATTACCCCTTTGATTCCATCTGCTTTTCTTCTCGTGATCCTTTTAAAATTTGTAATCAACTAACTGAATCAATTAAATAGGAAATTAAAACCTATATTTCACACACCATCAAGAACCCCAAACAATCCAATAACAAACCCTTTTTTCCAAATTTTGTGATAAAGCTAAAATTTTAAAAGTTCAGGCTCACAAGAGGTTTCTACAGGATCCTAGTCCAGAAAACCGACAGGCAAACATTGAAGCAAGAAACTACTAAAATCAAACAATTACTGTAGCCAAAGACTCTACGACAATTGTATTAAAAACAAAGTTCTCTCTTGCTTAAACGGCAGCAAATCTTTCTGGTCCTGTGCGAAACACATTAAGCGTATTCTTTTTCTCTTAACACCAAAGAATCGTCTGGGCTGGACGGCATACCAGCAGTCGTTTTAAAACAATGTGCTCCAGAACTTGCACCAATCTTAACTCGGCTTACGACACAGGTATCTTGCCGGAAAGCTGAAAAGCTGCACGTGTTCAACCTTTTTCCAAGAAAGGATCTAAATCTCTTCCATCTAAGCATGGACCAATTTTAATTTTCTCAGCTCTTTGTAAAGTAATGGAAAAATTCATTAATTCACAAATTCTTAAGTATTTAGAAAAAAACAAACATGCATGACAGGCAGTATGGATTTCGCCACAAAAAGTCTACAGCAAATTTTCTGAGTTTCCAGATGAGTCCCAGATCATTGCTCTTGATATATCCAGAGCTTTTGATTAGCTCTGGCATGCCGCACTTCTTAATGAACTTCCCTCCTATGGTCTTTTAACTAAACTCTGTACTTGGCTCTCTAGTTATCTATCTGATCGACGTATATAAGTGATTGTGGACGGCCATTCTTCAAGTTTCCACCAAGTAAATGCTGGAGTGCCTCAGGGCACAGTTCTGGCACTAACATTGTTTCTTCTTTACATCAACTACCTTCTCTCGTCCACAACTAATTTCATTTATAGTTTCGCAGACGATAGTACCCTTCACTCCAGTTTTCAGGTTCCCAAACCCATCAATAAACCTGATTTGGAAAACAAACGCAGGGCGATGCTGTGGGGGATTCATCGCTTTTTTATAGGTACGTCTATGGCCTCTGTTCAGTCCAGTATAGTTCCTCCACTCACGGTTTCTAACAGAGAATATCGTGGTGTCGCACGTATGCATCCCTATACGGTCCAACTGGACAGGCCTCGAACTTGCCACTTTGTTTGTTCTTTTATCCCTAGAGTGTCTAGAGTGTGGAACCTGCTGCCCACGGAGGTCTTTCCTCCCCCAAATCTTCAAGTATGTATGTCCCGTGTCAACAAACTTCCTCTTACCTCGCTTAAGACACCCACGGTACGTTAGTATTTAGGCTTTTAGCCTTCGTGGTTTGCTTAAAGATAAAAAAGAAACTTAACTTTTGTTTATTTTTATATTTATAGTTATATTTGCCCCTTATATATTACCGATTTGAGTAAAATTTTGTATTTTTTAGTTTTAGATCATGCAAACAGTTTTTGGAAATACCGTTTAAAAATTTAAAAATTTTTGATTCATTTGTCATCTTGTAACACCTATCCTGGGGAACATTGTATATAGTCTAAAATCCAGAATAGGAAGCGACCTTCACCCATCTGTTTACCGGATAAAAACTGTTTTATAATAAAGATAGTATATATAAACAATGGTATCGCCATAGGGTTGCCTAAAAAAATTAGGTCAAGGTTATGACCAATCAAAAAAGCAAGTTATAAAATTTTTAAGTGATCGTGTATAATGTCAATTTTTATTTATTTTTTTATTGTACATGACCGTTCTAATATATTAGTGTATTTTGTTTCTTCGATTTTATAAATAAAGCTGTAGTAAATTTTTAAATTTTAAACTTGAAAAAATTTCTTGGTACATTTTGTATTATTTAAAAATATATATTTTAATAACTATTATACGTACGTATTAAAAAATATAGTGGTTGCCATTATACAAGGTGTGTATTCAAAAATATTGAGGTTATTTTTTTAAGTTAAATGTTGCCTTGGCCTAAATTTTTTAGGCAACCCTATGGCGATACGTTCGTTTTAATCCTACTCTTAATATAAAACAGTTTTCATCCGGTAAACAGATGGGCGAAGGTTGCCTCCTATTCGGATCCCGTACAAGTAATTTTTGAATAATACATAGGTATTTTATTTACAAGCATTTGTATGTATATAAGAAAATATGGGTTGTCATTATACAAGGTATATAGTATCTACTATAAGAAAACCTTTATTTTGGTATTATCTTTAATATAAAACAGTTAAATGAATGGGTGTACACTGTGTACAGGGTGGGCCAAATTTGACACTTTTATAGGAAACTTATGTTTCTGTATGATTTACAGAGAAACTGACTTCTTTTTCCGAGGCTTATTAATTTTAAGCGAAACTAACTGGTAAAAAACGCAATTTGTAATATTGCGTTGTTAACTCGCTATAGCGTGTTTCTTAATATCTTTAATTTTCGTTAATCCTTCATAACTATTTTAATTTTTCAAATTTTTCCAACTCAGTAAAAACTTTTCCATAGCAACTTTTTATGCAGATTGCAGGTAGCCTTTTTATTCTTTTGTCATGTTACGTATATTCTTATATTTATATGCTTAAAAAATTACCTTTTTAAAAATGTATTACAATTTATATACCTTGTTATCCCTTTTTGAGACAGTACACATTTTGTCATTTATATGTTTTTCTTTAAACCATCTAAATATAAATTTTGTATTTTATTGACAGTTATGGCGAAAACCTTATTATATTATTAATTTAATAACGTAAATAAGGGGTTAACATTTAAACAGTAAACTAGTTAATTCTGTTGATGTTTTAGTAATACGTTATTATTTATTATATATAACAAACGACAATTCTTTTTATACCTATGCAGGTAAATAAAAGATTACCATTAAAAACAAATGCAAGCTAAATTTAAGGTTTTGGCAGAAAGCTAACATTTGTTTTCCATGGCAATCTTTTACCTACCTGTACACAAAGAATAATTGATTGTTATAAAAATAATAACGCATTAAAAAAATAAAAATAAAAAGTATTTAAGGCAAACCATCAAAAAAACAAATTAGTTTATTGTTATAATAAGATTATTGTTTGTTTACCCTTATTAACGTTATAGACTTATTATTATAAATGGGTTTCCGTCATAACAGTTAATAAAATACAAAAGGTTTATTGAATTGGTTTAACGAACAACATAATTGTGGCCTACTTTCCAACCAATAGCAGTAATAAATGAGGAAATGTGCCAGATCTCAAAAAACAGATTAAAAGAAATATAAAGTGTGATACATTTTTAAAAAGGTATTTTGTTAAATAATTTTAATACTGCAAGAATATACAGGGTGTTACATTTACATTTTTTAAAATAACAAAATAGGTCAAAAATGCGTAACTTTACCAAAAATCAAAGCATATCTGAAATCTGCATAAAAAGTTGCTAAAAATTAGTTAGTAGTTTATACAGAATTTTAAAATTTTTAAAAATACAAAAGATATGAAAGTTAAAGAAAACACAAAAATTAAGAAACACGCTGTAGGGAGTAAACGACGCAAAATAGCGAATTGCGGTTTTCACCCGTGAATTTGACTTAAAATTTAGGCCTCGCCAATGGGGGTCAGTTTTTGTGTAAAACATACAAAAACATAAGTTTCCTATTGAACGCAGCAAATTTGGCCCACCCTGTACATTGCTTTCTATTCGGATCTCGTACTATTAGATAAAAGAAACAAATTAGTTTCAGAGAAATATACCAATTTTTTTAATAACTTAAAAATCATTTTTCCAAATACTGCAGGATCTCTTTAAAAGTCCCTATATAAGCTTTTTATTGTAGCTACTTTATATCAAAAAAGCCATTAGTTTGGAATTAAAATATAATAATAAAAAGGTCATATATTTATTAGGAATTTTCTTTACTGGTAACAGCCGGTTAAATTGCTGTCTAAAAATAAATTTTGATAATGTTTTTTGTTATTATATGTAAGCAGATTTAGATCATTAAATGGGTCTTAAAATATTGTTTTCTACTCTTATTAAATTTTAATACAAAAGAAAATAAAAGCTGTTTATTTATGAACAAAAATATGTTACTTATATATTCTGTCATGCATTTTGTAGGATTACACAATATGAAGTTTTAACAATACTCCTGGACAAAGAAGCGGACAAACAAAATTTTGTTTAAATTAAATCTTCAATAACTTTTTGGTTAATTACCCAATTTTTATTATCTTTTAACCCAGTAATAGTTTACACCATTAAAATTATTAATAATTATAGGTATGGCAAAAAGTTTTATAATATTAGGTTTTATACAGGCAAGGAAAATATGTTGCATTTTTACCCAAAATTTTTGAATACCCTGTGAAATTGTTATAATGTACAAGTTTTAACAAATTAGTTTATTGTTAAAATAAGATTATTATTTGTTTACCCTTATTAACGTTATAGACTTATTAATATAAATAGGTTTCCGTCATAACAGTACATAAAATACAAAAGGTTTATTAAATTGGTTTAAAGAACAACATACTTTTTGTTGGCCTACTTTCCAACCAACAGCAGTAATAAATGACAAAATATGCCATATCTCAAAAAACGGATTAAAAGAAATATAAAGTGTAATACATTTTTAAATAGGTATTTTGTTAAAGAATTTTAATCTGCACGAATATACAGGGTGTTCCATTTACATTTTTTTAAAATAAGTAAATATGTCATTTGCATTTTTACCCAAAATTTTCGAATACCCTGTGAAATGTTTATAATTTAGAAGTTTTAACTAGTGTATTAGTTTTTAAAGTATAATTTTTTTGCATTTTTCTTTTTTATTTTTTTTTTTATTTTATCTCAATTCTAAAGACTATACAATTTTCTAAAAATGACAGCAAAACATCTCTGTCAAACTATAATTTTATACCCCCTCTAAAATTTTATTTTTATAATAAAATAAAAACAATAATTTATTGTAAGCTAGTTTTATAGTTTTTAAATCAATAATTGGATTTTTGTGATATTTTAAGATATACAGACTACAACAAAAATCTTGATTTAAAAAAAACACCCTGCATATCCTATCAACAGTAAAAAGACCTTTTAAAGATTTTAAAAAATACTATTTTTGACATATTTGTCTTTATAATTTTGAAAAATATACCCATACAAGTCTTAAGTTTTCTTTTTCTTAAGTTAAATCCAATACACTGGTAAAATATGGTGACGTTAAATTATTCCACGGGATATTCGAAAATTTAAGTAAAGATGCAATATTTGGTTCATCTCTGTATAAGACCTAATACAATAAGGCATTTTGTAATCTCCTATTAAGTAATAGTTTTACTTATATAAGCTACAGCTGGACCAAAAAATAATATAATTCGGTCAAAAAATTAAAAGCTTATTTAAGATTAAATTTGAACAAAATTTTGTTTGTCCGTATTTTTTCATACCAGAAGTGTATTTGCAGGATTCTTTCCAAGGAAAACATTCATCATTGAATAAATTACTGTAAGGTAGCTATTATATTAGTAAACATAAAAATACAAAAAAACACAAGGTTATAGCTGCCAATATAACAAATTATTCTTATGTTTATTAGTACTTACAACTTACACATACAGTGCATTTTAATAAAAACGAATCACCTCCTATAATTACATCATTTGTACAATTAAACAAACAGAAACACGTCATTCCCTATTTTAAGGAGGACGCATTTTGGCCTTAAAATTTACTTGTTTAAGATTATCCTCTCCCCCACCAACACAAACATCAAAAAATTTAAATGGTAAAGGGGGACAAGTAGTACTTTATTTTAAAGGGTTTTAAGTCCTCTCTTAAATAGACATAAGTTTTTTTTTAATTAATTCAGTAGTTTTCGAGAAAATATGCTTTGTCTTTAGATTTTCAAAATAAAATTTGATTTGTAGGTATACCACTTAAACCAAAAATATTTAGAGTGTCACTGTACTTGGCGTCTTGTTTCCTACTCAAATAAATAAAAATATACTGGGTGTCTCATTTTAAATAATACAGTTAAGGTCGTTTCCGGCTAAACCGAAACTAACGGAAAACTAAAATTATAAAATATTGGAAATTTAGGTGATATAATAGGTACACAATTTAATTTTGATATTCCGAAAAAATTAAAGTCTTGACCCCTTCCCTCATTTAAACTTTTTACCGTTTGTGTTGGTGGTAAAAGGAGATAACCTTAAACAAGTAGTAGGAAAAGTTTTAGGATTTTTTTATAGGTGTACTAATAACCAAATTATGGGGGTGGCTCGTGGTATGCACTATCTAGTATAACTTATACATTACTATATTTTATATTTCCGTGTCAATTAATAACACTTGCTTGCATGGTTTTGGCTTTTGCAATACAAGTGTGGTGCGGTGAGTTTTAAACAAAATATTTAAAAAATCTAACAACTAAGTTTACTATTTATAATTTAATTAAAAATAAAATTTAAAAAGTATATAGTGCGTTAAAAGTTTTCCTGTATTGATTTGGATTTGTGCCTTTTACAATAGACCGACAAAAGCTTAATATAGATTTTTTTTAATTTTTGTCTTTATTGCTTAAAAAAATAATTTTGATAAAAAGCTTAACTTTAATTGCCGCTGATATTTTCTTTGCTTTTTAAAAGGATATCAAAGTACAAGTAAAGCAAATTAGCTTTTAGTCACATTTTGGCAACAGTTTCTATAATATCAATATATAAGATGGCGGCCGTTGGAAAACACGGTGATCCTAAAAACGCGAAAAATAGTAAAGTTACTTGCAAGGCATGCAAAAAGAAGTGGTGGATTACGCTACATGTGTAAAGTGTCACGAGAACTACCATCCCTCATGTTTGAGGCAAGCTGCACAGGCAAAGAATGCTGTTTGTAAGCATTCAACAGAATTGCCAAAATCAGAGGTTAAATCCCAATCTATCAGTTCCGAAGTGGATTACCTAAAGAAAATCATAAGGGAATTGGAAGAAAAAAACATCCTACTCGAAGAAAACGTGGAAAACAAAGAGGTTTGGAATAAAAAATACCTTAACCTTAAACCATATGTCCATAGATCGGAAATCAGCCACAGACGTCCCAATAAAGCTAGCGGGAGTAATCCAGCGGAGCAACAAGTGAAAGGGTTGATTAGCCCAAATATAAACAAAGAAGAAGAACAGGAAAGAAGTTTTGATTTTCAAACTCATGAACGTCAAGAAAAAAGAAAACGTCAGATACGTCAAGAACAAAAATATAAACATAAACAAAATGGAAAGCCAAAAAGAAATCAAACTTTGGGGACAAGGGAAATTGATTCGTCAGATGAATTCTCAGCATCCGGCGCTGAAGAGAAAAAATCTGGGTGTTTATCTCAAAAGTAAAAAATGGCATAACAGATGAGATTGTAAAAACTACGTAGCAAAAAACGCCAATACAACTTCTGAAAGGGTAAGCGTCAAAAAATGCGAACCAAAGATAAATAAAACTCAGAAAGGATATTTTATGGTAGGTGTGGATCCTGATCTTAAGGATACCGTTTATAATGCAGCTTTCTGGCCAAAGGGTGTGGCATTCCAGCGATTTAACTTTGGCCTGGGTAGAAATTTTTAGATCGAAAATAGCTCATAGTGAGAACACCCCAAAAACGTTATTCGAATTCTTATCAGGATGACATAGATACTCGCAAGAAACAATTACAAAATGACCCTTGTAGGGAATTAGCTTTGTTTTATATTAATGTGCGAAGCATAAACAACAAGGTGCTGGAGCTTGATGTTATGCTATCTGACATAGCCCCAAATATTGTTTGTCTCACCGAGCATTGGTTACAGAGAGAAGAAATAAAAGAGTAAATATTTTAAACTACAAACTTAGCAGCTACTCGGCCAGATGTTCCTTGCGTGGAGGTGGTACTGCGATTTTTGCCAAAAAGGTTTGGATATCTCGGAGGTGGTTACTAATGTCGCTGCTGTAGAGAAACATTTTGAATACTGTATAAGTGAACTTAAAATTAACAATAAGACATACATATTTATATGCTTATATAGATCTCCTACTGGTGATTTAGACCTTTTCATTAGCAAATAAAGCGAAATTTTAACATTGGTGTATACTTTCCGTGGGTTTATTATTTTAGGTGGAGATTTTAACATAGATTTTTTAATAGACTCCGATAATGTAAACGCAATATCCCAGATCTTTCTGAGCTTTGGAATGGTACAACATGTAAGGGGTGCAACCAGAGTCACTACCACATCCACAACTCAGATAGACAATATTTTTAGTAATTTAAACCAGGATGATCTTGGATGTAAGATTTATATATCTAACATATCCGATCATTATGGTCAGATCTTAAACTTTAAAACTAAAACATGCGAGCGTGGAACAACATGCACAAGACGGCGTTGTAACCATAATGCTAATATAGTTCGTTTTATGGACAATGTAAGAGAGGAACGATTCAGGGAAGTCTTCGAAACTTTGGGTGTAGACCAAAAATACAATACTTTGTACAGAATATTTTTCTACCACTTCGATGGCGCGTTTCCTATGAAAATGTGTAGGGTGAATGTTTCAGACACCAACTGGGTTACTCCAGAAATAAAAAACTATTCCAATTATGTGAAAGATCTGTATGTATGGTATAAACAGACAAATAGTGCTGAAGTATATAGACACTATAAGGTAGAGCGTACAAATTATCGAAAATTCCTAACAAACTACAAAAAAGTATTAATGAAAATAAGATTCTTAGTTCCAAAAACAAATCCAAGTCAGCTTGGAATATATTTAACAATGAAACTAACAAACGTAAATCTAGCTCCAACATTACTTTAAAAGAAAATGATATACTAGTGGAGGATCCACAGTTGGTGGCTGAAATGTTTAGCCGTTAATTTAATTTGCCATTCTCACCTGGTGAAAAAAGACAACCGAGCTCTAAAAACAAATACCTACATTTTTTCTAACACCTGTCGATGGTCAGGAAATCTTTAATATCATTATGAGTCTTCCAAATAAATTCTCAACAGGACTGGATGAGATGCCTGTCTGTATGTTAAAATATGTGGCAGAATCCATTTGCTGTCCCCTCGCTGATATTACTAACGAATGTTT
This sequence comes from Listronotus bonariensis, assembly GCA_014170235.1. NCBI lineage: Eukaryota > Metazoa > Arthropoda > Insecta > Coleoptera > Curculionidae > Listronotus > Listronotus bonariensis. The sequence goes on from JACEGR010000518.1 coordinate 228,143, forward strand.
TACCACAGGTACATTTCCGTCACAGTTAAAAAGAGCAAAAGTGGTTCCAATACACAAACAGGGAGATCCGCATAATGTAGGTAACTATAGAGGAGTGTCACTACTGCCACCAGTGTCGAAAGTCATTAAGAGGGCCACTTTTAATAGACTTATGGAGTTTTTACGTCTTAATATATTGGCTACACAACAACATGGCTTTATTCCAGACAGTTCTACCAAATTGGCAATCTACAAAACATTAAAATTTATATTTGATAAACTGGACCAAAATGAAAAGGTCGCAGGGTTATTTTTTTACTTGTCCAAAGCTTTTGACACGATTGATCACTCACTATTAATGAAAAAGCTTGAAATATATGGAATAAGAGGAATAAGTGCATCACTAATTAAATCCTATATAACAGAGAGACAGCAGGTAGTATGTGTCAACGAAAACAGCAGGCAGTATTTCTCAGAGCCTGTGGAATTAAAGCAGGGAGTTGCACAGGGTTCAATCCTGGGACCTCTGCTATTTTTATTATATGCAAATAGTCTATGTGATGGATTTGTCACTGGATTGGTCTGTCAGTATGCCGATGACACAACAGTAATTCAGGAAGATCCCACCATGGCTGGTCTGTCTGCTGAATGTTCGCAGACTGCGGAACGGATGCAGTCATGGTGCAGGGAAAACCATTTAAAACTTAACGAAGAAAAGACCGGCCTAATTCAGTTTAGTAAAACAAATCAAAAGAAGTCTGTTCTTGCACGACTAAATAATAAATCAATACCATTACTAGACAACATTAAATTTTTGGGAGTCTATATAGATCCAGTACTGAATTGGGTAAAACATATTAATGGGTTCACATCAAAATTAAATAGTTACTATGCTCTTCTTCGCAGAATACGTGATGTGCTGACTGTCGAGACTGTTAGAATGTTCTATTTTGCCTGTGTTCAGTCAATTATAACCTATGGCATATTGTTTTGGGGTGCCTCTGGAAATGCTTCAAATGTTTTTATAGCCCAGAAACGAATTATTAGGACTATATGTCAATTGCATCCAAGAATGTTGTAGACCTTACTTTTTAAGGTTGGGAGTACTTACTGTCCCATCCCTTTATTTTAAAGCATTAGTGGTATTTGTGAAAAAGTATCCTGATCTATTTCAAACAAACGCCAATCACTACGCGGATGAACTTAATTAGTTTCTTTTTACTTCCACTACTAGTTATGATATTTTAACTTTATGTTAGTTGTTATATAATTTTAATTTTTATTTTAATTTATTTATATGTATCGTTGTAAACCACTTTTGACGCTGCTTTGTGATGTTTGAATATATATATATATATATATATATATATATGCATCCACTTTATATATATATATCTATATATATATATATATATATATATATATATATATATATATATATATATATATATATATATATATATATATATAGTGGATATATATATATATATATATATATATATATATATAATAGTGATATACTATATATATATATATATATATATTGGTTTAAAAAAGCGTACGCTGCTCATGGACGACATTGGTAAAACATATTTTTTTCTTGTATGCCAAAAATTGTCTTCTGATGCATACGAGGCGCATCCCACTTTTTTTTAATATCTGAATAGGTATACAAGTTATTCTTAAAAACCAATATATTTTTTTAAATTACCACCCTGTTGTTCAAAAACTAAGACGATTAGTGTATACGTCCATAAAAAGTTTTTTCTTATTTTTTATTGTAGAGTCACCCTAAAGTTTGCTGGTAGAGTTACTGCATTTTACCCATACTAAATATTTTTAGAATGTTTCGTAGAATTCAAATTTTTAAAAACGCTTAGGTTAAATTGTGTTATCATCTTATAATATACCTATAATAGCACCGGTTTGCAAAATTTTAAAACAAAGTTTTTTTCTTTAAGTAAATTATATATTTTTTTAATTAAATAAAAAAACCTAATAAAAACATTTTGTGACATTCTTCAAAAAGTTTATTTAAAATTAATTTAAACATTTTATGAGTAAGTTTAATTTAGGAAAATATTTATTTTTAAACTTTTAAATTGATCTTGCAAGCACCAAAAGTGCAAGTAAAAACAGACCAGAACTATGAAAACGATTGGTACTTCTGGCTTACTAAAATATTTTGTTACTTGTTTGCTAAAACCAAACTTACGACAAAAAAATCTGGAAAAAAAACACTTTGATAAGTTTTTTGCTTATTTATTACATGATATAATAATAATAATAATAACTTTTATTGCCAACCAAATTATTCAAACATCACAAAGCAACGTCAAAAGTGGTTTACAACGATACATATAAATAAATTAAAATAAAAATTAAAATTATATAACAACTAACATAAAGTTGAAATATAATCACTAGTAGTGGAAGTTAAAAGAAACAAATTAAGTTACAAAGTACAAATTCAAGTGTGGAAAGGAATACTTAGGCCGTCCCTTCCCCTTGTTACCATCGTCATTTCATCCGCGTAGTGATTGGCGTTTGTTTGAAATAGATCAGGATACTTTTTCACAAATACCACTAATGCTTTAAAATAAAGGGATGGGCAGTACTCCCAACCTTAAAAAGTAAGGTCTACAAGATGTTCTTGGATGCAATTGACATTTAGTCCTAATAATTCGTTTCTGGGCTATAAAAACATTTGAAGCATTTCCAGAGGCGCCCCAGAACAATATGCCATAGGTTATAATTGACTGAATAAGGCCGGTCTTTTCTTCGTTAAGTTTTAAATGGTATATATATATATATATATATATATATATATATATATATATTTACTGTAGAATTTAATATTAACGATACGAAATAAAAAAAGTCAGAAGATCAAACTTGCTTTAAACCAATTATGAATTTTAAAAAAATATAAGAAAAATGCAGTAGCGCACAATTTTTTTATTTAAAAATATTTACCCTTAACCTCTATGGACGATACTGGTGGCATTTTTTTAGTATGCCAAAAAATGTCTTTTAATGTATAAAGGCATCTTACAAATTATTTTAAAATATCTAAACGGCTTTTTTACTATTTATATTTTTTCGGCGTAAATCAATAACAAACTGTAAAAGAAATTACTTGTCGCCTTCTCTTAGAAATAGTTAGAATAACGTTAGGATAACTAAAACAGGTAAGGTTTTGTAAAAGGAAATGTCGCAAAAATATAGGTACAAATCCTATACTAACATAGTAAATTTTTGACCCGAAATGGGGTAGCATTTCTACTGTTTTTTTGCAAACAAAGACTACTCAAGTTTATTCACCGTCCTTACTAAACTGGTATAGGTTTTGTAAATTCGCGAAGGGGCCGCAGGCGAGTATGTATTCCGTAAAAGTGGGATAGCTACTATACTTTTTCTACGACTATTGATATATCAGTGGAAGACATTTTAAAAGAATGTTGTTGTTGATTTATGTCGATACAAACAAAAAACGTATTGTTCCCTATTTGTGACAGATTATATTTGTCAGTCATACACAATATTATAGCCTACTACGAATTTCTAATCGAATCTAATAGAAGTTTTTAACCGGATGTTAACGAATTTTTTTGAAAACCCATAATTCCTGAAGTATTAGACGTATTAAAATAAGACTTGGTGCAGGTAAATCGTATAAACAGAAGAAGTTTACGTATATTTTAAACTTTTAAGTCACTTCCAGTTTAACCGGAAATAGCTCCAATTTTTAATATTTAAATGGAACACCCTGCTAATTTTATCATTTTTGGATTTCTAAGAAAATTCTAATTTAAAATTTGACATTTTAAAAAGTTTTTAAGCCTAACTTGATTTTTTAAAAAGAAAAATTATCTAACATTGATATCCATCAAAATAATACACTGGTAAGTTTTGATGTTGTTAGTTATTTCACAAATGTCCCAGTGAATAAAACATTAAATATTGTTAGAAATAAATAAGAAAATGATGCCCATCTTGGTAAAAGAACAAAATTAAGCATAAACGCTACTCTTAAGCTATTAACTTTTTGTGTCAAAACAACATATTTTCAATATAACACTGATTTTTATAAACAAACCTCTGGTATGGCTATGGGTTCACCTTTATTACCTTTATTAAGAATTTTTTATGAAAAACCCTAAATTAAATTTTGCAGAAAATTAAAAATATAAACCTTAAAATTGGTCTAGATAAATAATTTTTTAACACACATTAATACAAGAACCAACCATTAAGTTTACTTTAGAAAAAGAAAACAACTCACAACTACCATTTCTTGACATTTTAATAAAAAAGATCTTAACAATTTTGAAACAAAAATCTACAGAAAGCCTACACATACAAATAGATACTTAAATTTTAACTCAAATCACCCAATAAGGGTTAAAAAGGGAGCTGTAAAAAGTCTATTTGATAGAATTAAAATTATTTGTTCTATATACAATATAAACATTAAAAAAGATTATTTTAAATATATTTTAATTTAAAATAATTATACTCTTAATTTATAAAGAATTGTTTCTTTAAATTTGAAACTTCCATTATAAGACAAAATCATAATAGACAAATTACAAATTTATTTTTACCATACATTCCCAGACAATCAAATAAAATTCAACGATAAGGACATAAATTTAATATTGGCACAATCTCTAAAACACTATTAGATCTCAATTAACAAAAACAAAACCTACAACTTATACGAAAATACAAAAACTTTTATTTATAAAATACCTTGCGAATGCAATAAGTTTTATATAGGTGAAACTTGTAGACCTTTAGTCAAACGCATAAAAGAACACAGATCATACACTAAAAACACATTATTTTATAAACCAAAAATCTGTCAACACGCATTGAATAACAATCATAGAATTAACGGCGATGTTTCGAGCATTTTGGCAAAGGAAACTTGTTCTAAAAAACGCAAAATCAAAGAAACTGCGTATATATTATTAAATAAAGATAATTGTGTAGCATCAATTTTAGTTAATTTAAATAAGACTTGGCTCCCTTTGCTTAATACTGAAGTATCTTCAGAAAGACTAAAATTTAACTAACTATTCACCTTTTTTGTAATATAAACAATAAATACACCAGCAACCAGTTATCTATGTCACTATGACACTATAACCAAACAAACATATTTGACATTAAATATCAAAGAGTTTTTAGAACATCCTAAAAAAGTTAAAAAATTTATAATTTAAAACCCAGATAATAGTTAATTTTTAATTTTATTATTTTTATTTAATTTATCTTGGCAGACTTGCCGCCGAAATGTCTATTTTTATTTATCTTTTTACTTGTTTTATTTTTTTTTGTTTTTTTGGTACTTTTAATTTAATTTTTGGCGTGTACCCAAATAATTACCATTCATTAACCTTGATGGATAAGGTCAAACCGACACTAGATTCGGATTCAGCGACCCCAAAAACATAAAGATATCATGGTATTTCAAACCACATATTTTTATTTTTTGTGGGGCTGTGTAATATCGGGCATTTTATAAGGAACTAAGGTAATAGCTGGAATTTAATGATTTACGAGATTATCAAGGGTTGAAGTGACAGCAAATTTTTTAACAAATAGTTCTGCTGTTCCTTTAGCGGCAAAAATAATTTTATCTTCCAAAGTAAGTGGTGGAAAAGAACTGGTTCAAAAATTCCTACTTTTGTTTTTCGCAGAGGACCAGAAAGGTTTACTGCCATTTGAGCAAGAAAAACTTTGTTTTTAATACAATTGTCGAAGGAGCTTTTTGCTTCAAAATGTATAAATTTGTGGCATTTTGCAGGTTAATAGCGGACTGGAGGAGTTTCTTTTGTTGTGGAAGTATTTGTGTCAGCAAAATGTTCTTCTTCCACCACTTAAAAGTTGGTTTGGCCAGAGCAAATATGTTTTTAAACATGAAATGTATGAAAAGGCTTTGTTGCGTCTTACTAATATTTGATTCAATTTTTTAGTGCGATAAAGTACTTTTTTCGACCAGTGCGGAAAGGTGATACTTTCAGAACTAAAATGCGTAAGAAAAACTTAATTTATTGTGTCTATTATTAAGTGACCTTTGCTAAAAAGTCATATTTGAATATAATATTATAAAAGGTGTTAAATAATTTTTCAATTTAATTGATTAAAGTTTACAATAAATTCAATGTGAAATATAGGTAATGTTTGCTTTTAATTTTAGCTAAGTGTTTAAAGAGACTACAATTGGCCCTATTAGTGCCAATTAGGCAATTTATTTGTTTTACAAACATTGCACAATATTCCATTTCGTCTAGCTTCAGGCATATGGGACATTCAGCAGAAAATACATATTTTAGAGCAGAGGGGTAGCGTTTTCAATTAAAGAGAAAAATTAAGTAAAACAAAAAGTTTAAAGTCAATTTTAAGTGTTAATACTTGTAAGCTGCATATTATACAGGGTGTCCGGGAATATGTGGGAAATCCCTCAGATTTATATAAAACACATGAAAATATTGTTGCAAGTTCCTTTAAACTTTTTTGAAAGCTCTTTATTACTGAGATATTTGTCCTTAAATAACGCCGCTGGAAATCGTATTTTTAAAATAATTTTTATAGTAGCTAGTATAATATATTTTTTTAATTTGAAAATTTTTACTAAGGTGTTAAATGGTGCCCTTTGGAACATTGTAACCATTAAGGCGCCAGAAACGGACTTGCTCTCACACAGTTTTGCTAATTATTTTAACACCCTGTATAGTAGAGAAATAAAAGTGGTATTTTTAATTGCCTAAACTCTTGGCTAGGAAAAGATACTTTTGTTTTATATCGGTAAATTAAAGCGCTTTGGCTAAAAACAAGTTTTTGTGTTGTGAGAACATATAAAAACATTAGATTATTTTGTGGCAATTAGCACCAAAAAACTTTCTAAATGAGATTTTTGTTTTAACGACAATAAAAATTGTTGTGGCAGCATTTTTGGGGTACCGAAGTCTTCGATAATTATAGCTAGAAAATGCATAAGTTTAAGGAAAGTCCATGTAAAGCTTACTTACCAAATTATTCAATAAAACCTTATTTAAGCAAAAAATTGTTTTTTTTTTTTTTTTGAAAATGCTTTAACTTATCACTATTTAAGAGGAACATCTTTTTTTGTATTAGGGTTTAAGGTAAATACTAATTTTATTTTCTTAATTTACAGCGTGTAAAAATATTTACCACTATAGTATAAGGCGGACTTATGCCTCTGGTGCCCTAATGAATACCAATGTTTTAAGAAGGTACCATTTTAGGAAATCCTGTCATATTAACAAACTATTTTATTATACCAAATACTTTAAAAGTTATTTAACAAAAATCGATTTGCAGAGGCGTCCCTTAAGGGCACATAAGTTTATAGAAACTTCTCATATTATTTTCATGTGTTCTATATGAATCTGAGAGATTGTCCACATATTCCCGGAAATCCTGTATATCATCTATTAGTTTTTTGCTAATATGTAGATTAACATTTTCTTTAAATGTTTCTGAATTTGAATTGAATTTAAATAATATGTGTTAATAGTTACAACCCTTTTAGCTAAAAGTCAAAATTTCTGAAATCTATATTCAATATTTAAGTAGAAAATATTAACATGAAAGGCAGAAAAAAAAACAATTTTGGTGTCAAATTCTATTAAACCCATGCAAAACATTACATCAAAAATTTATAATAACGCAACTCTTAAATTTGGGATACCGAGTATGTTTGTTGTTTAATTATAAATAGAGAAATAGCAAAAGCTTAAAACTTACAGACCAAGAGCTTTATTAAAAGATCTAATTAGTATTATTTTGTTTATAGGTGGCGTATCTCATATGGCAAATATCTTAACTAGGGTTTTTTAAAAAACAACTAGACATTTTATATTGTACATTATATTTTACATTATAATTGAAACATGTCCGGTAAATAACTATGGTTTCTGACTTTTTAAACCAATAAAATACATTATTTTTGATGGTGATTTTCCTAATTTAAAGTGTCTAAAGTTTGCATAGTTTGTGCTTTAAAAATAACACATTTTATAGAAATAAATAACTTACTTAAAAGCCAAATAAAATACAAAGGAAAATTTGATCACCACCCTTAAAATAATATTAAATTTTAATTACCTCAAACCAGAGAAAACAATAAATTTTCTAGGGCCACGTTATGCTTGACTTAAGGGCAAATTGCGATAATTAAGTTAAACCCTACCTAACAATGATTTATTTTATTAATATTTATACTGACATATATGTTTCCACCTGTTCTTATATTATTGCAATAAAGAAGTGAAACAATTTAAATTTTTCGTTTTCTAAACGTTATAATAGGTGTAACTATACGTGTGTTATGTATAAGAAAATTACGTTAGGTATACATGTTATTTTACCTAACAATCAATTTAAACAACGAAAACTACACATGGTCAGTATATTCTATGACCGGATTTTCTAAATGAAATGCAAGATGCCCCAAGCCAAAAAAAAACGAATACGCAAAATACAATAGGAAAGAGTCAACGCGCCGTAGCCGCCAAGCGGCAACAATTTGTAATGTTATCACCGCTACAGTAATTAAGTAAACAAAAAAATGATTTGTTTGCATGGCCAACTGCAGAATTTTGGGTGTGAATTATAAAAATTTGAAATTTTGTCGTTGTTTATGAAAATAAACCCCTGGTATTATATATTTTAGCAAAGATTGTAGAAAGACAAATTAATTTTTTTACAAATATACAGGGTGCTCCTTTAAGAAATCCCAACATTGCTCAATACTTTTAAAACAATAATATTTGGAGTGCATCCTACGGGGAAAATTATATAGGAGTACGGTTTTAACTTTTTGATAAGTTATTAGACAACTGAGATACAAGGGGTACCTACCTGAAAAGGCAAAATTTTCAAAATCGTCCTGTAGCTCAGAAACTAAGATGGCTATGACGGCTTTGTTTATGGCATCTTTTGTTAAAAAAATAGCTTAGATTTACGAAAAGCTTTGATAATAACTGAGAAACCCCGCAGCCGCCAGCAAAATGGGACACCGCATATTAATTGCAATTACGTGATATTTTAATTATTATTAAAGATATTACCTTGATGTTTTTGCGAACCTTAACTTCTTCTTAAAACAGAAAATTCCATATACAAAGCCTTTAAAGCCCCTTAAAGTTTTGCCTTACCGGCCGATATTAAGAAAATTGCATTAATGTACCCCTTGTATCTCAGTTAGCTTTTATAGTAAAATGCAGGTATTGCCTTAAAAATATTAAGTCCAAGATAAAACTTAATAATATAACTAATTATGCTATTTATTTTTTGTTGATTACTTACCATTTTTGTACAATAATAAATTTTAGCAAAGCAATTTGAAGAACATTACATTTATTTTTCCGACGTCTTTGGGTCACTGTATCTCCTTAGGTGAGAGAGCCACATTTAAAGTGTATATTCTTTATTACTTATTAAATTGTTATACATATTATATTTTATAAAACAATAAAAGACCTATTTATTAAACGTAATGTATTTATTCTTAAGTTAAAAACACTTCAGCGTTTACAAAGTGACGAAAGTTATGTTTTAATTAATTTAGTTTTGATACCTGGTACCTGCCAAAGCCACTATGAGTCAAACTTTAGAGTTCACAATTGCTTTTATTGATGTTTTAAGCATGCACTGACAAACTTTCAGCTTTTACAAAATGACGGAGGTCTGCCGCTCACGGCTCTTTCTCTAATTACGTAATGTGCGATTTTTGACGGAAGACCGTGTATACTTGTTAAATGATATTTTTTTAAATGGCTTTTAATAATATCTAACAGTGCGGGTTTTTTATTGGGTAAGGACATTAAGAGTGTTCTTAATGTAGTGATAGAAGATATTACTAAGGACACCTTGAAGAAGGAGTGTAATCGACATGCTTTCAAAACGGGCTTGATTTTTTGTCTAAATTATAGTCTCAAATATGTCACTAGAGGGTACTGTGGTTAATCAGGATCTTTCTGGGGTTGCTGTTTATGTTGCATATGTACAAAAAATAGTACAAAAGTAAAATGGAAAATTTCAATAATTTTTAAATATAACGCTATAGAGAACACTACCCAATTTTAATGAGTTTGTATTTAACAAAAATATGATATTTTGAAGGAATTACGTAATGGGTGCCCAAATTTCCAAGATCACCAATATTTTAATTTTATTATATGCATTTTTTGGTTGAATAAAAAAGTATTATTATTTTAGTTTAGCTTCAGCTCCCATTTCCCTGAAGGAGGATTAATTCCTTAATTATTTTAGATAATAAAAAAAGGAATAGAAATTTTGAACTGTGTCATTAATAATCAAAAAAAAAAAAAAAAGAAAAAAAAAAAGAAAAATAGAATTTTTTACTTTATCTTTAATTTTTTAAATTGTCGTTTACATTTTTGGAAGTTAAACTTTTGTTTAGTTTTTGTATTTAAAGTGTTGATCTAAAAATATTGCTTGTCTCTTAAGATACAAGTAGAGTTTAAAACTAAAGGTTAGACTTGTTGCTTTAAAATATACAAAATAGAGTTTTGCAATGTTGCGAATACTTATTTGTTAAACATAAAAAAAACAAATGATTCTTTTAAAAAACCCTGACTTCCATTAAACTGTTCACTTTATATATAAAAAATAATTACTATTGTCACAAGGCTTTGAATACAACAATAAACAAGAATATTTAACGTTTGTGTAGAACTTATAAGCTAAGTATACACGTCGTGTATTTATTGCCATTATTATTATATATTATTATTTTAAAGTATTATTATATTGTATTGCATTCAATCAAAACTTGTTACCTACTTTTAACTGTTTTGTGTTTAAATATATTGATTTACACCTTAAGAAACTATTTTCCTTAATAATTATCAAACCCTACATCCTATTTCTTAATTATTTACAGATATGTGTGTAAAATTTACAGATTTTGCTGAACATATATGTATAAATAATATACAGGTGTGGAAACCAACTCGTCGCCCATAGGGAATAAAAAGCATAGGAAATATTCGTTGTGGGGTCAAACCAAAGACGAAATCAGTGGGCCGGCAGCCCCTGATCTCGTTCTGCTTAAATCGGTGCGCTCGTTGCAGCGATAAAATGCGCGAGAGTTTCTAGAAGGTTGGCGAGGGGAATTAAATGTATGTATTTCCTAAAGACGGCAGTTTAATTTCCATACCGGTATATTATTCAGTTTGGTAAATTTAACCTACATTAGTTTACAGATAAAACCTAATACATTTTTCAGACCTTACTCGCAATTTTGCAAAATTGTTTTATTCGTGCAAGTAGGTATCTTATACGTATCATACAATTTTTAACCAATTAACTTTGTAAATCGTCTATTATAAGTTATTTTTTGTTTTAGGTAAGTTACCGAATATTAAGAACATGACGCAACAACAACCTTTTGGCAGACCTAACAAGCTTTGACGTATGTAGATCATATTTAATAATATATTTGAAATAAGATCACAATAAAAATTGGCAATAAATTACAAACCAATAATATTTTACCTTCAAAAACTTAAAAATACAGAGTATGACATACATATTCTGTTCTATGACAAAAGGTAATTACAATTTATAACATTTACACTGACTTTTCCTTTAAACCTATATACAATATGAAAAAAATAAAAATACATTTTGTGTACTGCATCTTTTCCACTTAATAACAATAGAAGTGCATCATTAATAAAGACAGAGGACAGCTAATAAAGAAAATAAAATTTAACTTACATTTACCTAGGCAGATAATAAATTATTTTCAATTTTAAAAAAAAAAAAACGTTATCTTTACTAAAAATAATTAAAAAAAACAATACCCTTTTTTTTGGACCAAATAATTAGCAATTTTTTAAGTTATAATTACGTCTGGTATGTTTTTTGGTACTATACTAAATATGATTATCTGCAAAACTAAAAATAGTTTACTAACTTTTTTTCTAATAATAATTATTTTTGGTCAAGTTTAGCATTAAGGTTAAGAATCACCGTGTATAATTAATAAAATACAAAAACAAGGCAATCACTGGACATCATCATGTGTAAACTAATTTAGTTTAGACTTCAGAACGGACTGAGATAGTACTGCCCAGAATGTTGTGTAAATAAATTATTAAACACAATGGAACTCCAAACATTATTTGTTTAAGAAAACACTTACTCAATCAGAATGTCTCAGATGTGTCCATCTCAATAACAATAAAAAATCTTATCAAAATGAAAAAGGTTTTTTGGTAACATAATAAATGTTACCTTTATTATTATATTTCCGTGTATTAAAACGTTTTTTTTTTTAATTTCCTAACTGATTTAAGATAAATAAAAAAAGTTAGTTTAAATACTTCGTATCAGATAACACTAAGCATTTTTAGACCCAAGGTTTTATGAACTTTTATTAATATTTTTTAGTATAATAGAGCCCTATATTTTTTTATTTTGAAGCACCCTCTATAATAAAGATTTAGAAAATACTGCAAGTACAAAGTTTTTTGTTAAAAAAAAAAAAATGTTAAGCTAGTAAATAAATTTATTCTTTATTTATTTTTTATTTTCAAATCCTGTTTGTTTAGTAAACCCAGGTTTAATAAATAATAAAAATATTTGTCATAAGTAAACTAATAAATAATTTAATAAAACATGTTAATTGGTAAAATATTAAGAGGTATATTTTAATAATAAAGATTTGTTTACTCTAGATAGATACGCTACTGTTGGTGTGTCAGGTAAATGTTTTTTCAACGTTTTGAATTTCGCATAATGAAACGAATTAATTAACTAGGAAAAGCATATCGAGTTCGTATAAAGCAAAATTGTGTTTGTTTGTGGCTTAACGAATTAATTAATAACGTGCCTTTAAGTGTCTCGAGAAATGGTTCGGGTAATTTATTATATTAATGTAGGTAGGAAGCATAATTAAATATGTAATATGATCTCGAAAGCATTGAAGTAGATGTAGCAGAAACTGGGAAGATAGACAAAGATGTAAACTGTACAGAGTTTTTTTGGTTGGAATTATGGGGGATAGGCTAAACGGTAAGAGATACAAAAAACTAAGCTACGTGTCTCGTGCTTTTTATGGCGGACTAGTTATTTTTATTGCACTTCCACAATATGGGTATTAAATGAACAAGCTTGCCAAGAGTAACTCGAAAAATAAAGTGACATCACTCTAAAACCCACATGGCAAAACCACAAGATGACAGACTAGTTATCTTTAATGCACTTTTATAATATGGGTATAAAATAAAAGGGCTTGCCAAGAGTAATTTAAAAATTAAAGTGACATTATTCTAAATCCAATATGGTAAAATACCCAACATGGCGGACTAGTTAGTTTTTATATACCCCTACAATATGGGTATCAAATAAAAGGGTTTGCTGAGAGTAACTCAAAAAAAAGTAACATATTCCTAAATTCAACATGGCTAAACAATTAAAATGGCGGACTAATTAAATGCACTTCTGCAATATGGGTATTAAATAAAAGGGATTGTTAGGAGAAACTCAAAAACTAAAGTCACTTGTTATTCCAAATCCAACATAGCGGAACACCTAAGATGGCGTACTAGTAATTTCTAAGGCATTGCTACATTATGGTTATCAAAGAAAAGGGCTTGCTCAGACTAACTTAAAAATGAAGTGACATTAATTCAATTTTTTATGCTTTTCTACCGTAATAAGGATGAATAAAAAGCAGTCCCCGATGCAAATGCCTTATTGTGTTGCAGTTAGAGTCTTGAAAATTAACCGGCAAAATACCTTGTGACAATGGAGCGTTAAATAAGATAAACAGACTGATAAACCTGATAAGCGATAACTAAAAAGTAAAAAATTAAATTTGAATAAAAAAATATTTTTTAAACAAGCTTTTATGTAAATGTACTTAAACAAATAAATAAACTTTTCTTTAAAAATTTAACTATAAACATGTAACGTCATTACACAACTTATATGATATAAAAGCTTGACACAAGATTTATTGAGTAGTTAACAAATAAACTAAAAACCTTAATCTGGTTGCTTTTAACATTTTTAATTTTAAAACCAAGTAAACAATAGTACTTAAAAAATCTTGTGACAAGCTTGTATATCATACAAATTGTGTAATGTTATATTTTTATGGTAAAATTTTCAAAGAAAATGTTTATTTTATTTTTTAGTGCAGTTAATTTTTTAAAATCTTTTTACATCCCACGAAGGCATATGCCTAAATACCAGAGTACCGTGGGTGTCGGGTTATTAGATGTTTAACCCATCGTCCCCCTGTTCCGTCAACGTTGTCCAAGCACTGAAACATGCAGTTATGCATTTCACAGCACCTTTTAGACAACGTGGTAGTGCCAACATGGTCGCTATTTTTAAATAACCACTACCTAAATATGTCTCCCCACTGGGAATCGAATCGGCGACCTTTGGCTTCGAAGATCAAAGCTCTGTCCACCGCGCCACGGAGGAGACAAAAAAACTGATCTTGAAAATATTTTTGTACTTTTAATTCATCAGCAGTGCATTGTAGATGGGTTGAACGGTATTGACGAAGAAGAAAGCATCAATATTTTGAATAGTACTATCACTAACGCCTTACAGGAGAGCCAAAACAGGTATTGCCCGACAACTTCAAAAGAAGGGAAACTAAGCGAAGCTACTCTTCGACTAATGCAACAAAGAAGAGACATGTGAAGTGAAGTGCTAACTACGCCTGAAGAGTTAAATCAAGTTAACAAGGCAATATCAAAAGCTGTCAGACGCGACATCAGAACATTCAACCAAAATCAGATTAAACAGACAATAGAAAACAATAAAAGCATGAAGGTCTTGCGTCGAAAAATGGAAAATGGGAAAAAGGAGATGATAAAGCTTAAAGATAGGCATGGACATATTACATCAAACAGGGATCATATTTTAAAAATATTTGAAGACTTTTATCATCTGTTATACAAAAGCCACGATAAAGTAAATTTAGAATCGGATACGGAACCGAAGACATTGACACGTAAAAAGGGAATCGTTAACCAAGGGTCAGAAACACTGCCCGATATCACTTTAAATGACGCGGACGATATTGTTTTGTTTTCCGACAATCTACAAGATATCAAAACAATGCTGCAAGATCTTCAGGAAGTGTGTGCTTAGGTAGGGCTAAAAATTAACATCTTAAAAACCAAATGTATGACAAATCTAGTTCCAAGCGGAAACACTGTTGTTGGTGACTGCGAAGTGGAGTTTGTTGACAAATACATATATCTGGGTCATGAAATACGAATCTCGAGAGATAATCAGACATGCGAGTTAAAAAGAAGAATTGCCCTCTCTTGGGCTGCATATGGTAAACTTAGGGATGTAGTTGAAAGTAATCTCCCAATCTGTCTAAAGCGAAAGGTTTTTAATCAGTGCATTTTACCAGTTATGACTTATGGCGCTGAAACTTTAACTTTGACCGTCACATCTGCTAAGAAGCTCAGAATAACGCAGCGTAAGATGGAAAGATCAATGCTTGGTGTGTCAATTCGTGACCACGTTAGTAACGAAGTTCTACGTGCGAGTACAGGGGTCACGGATGTTGTCTATCAGGTGGCAAAGCTGAAATGGAACTGGGCTGGACATGTAGCCCGCATGACAGATGGCAGATGGACGAGGAGGTTGCTCGAGTGGAGACCAAGAGCTGACAAAAGAAGCAGGGGAAGACCTCCGACGCGATGGACAGATGACATAAGAAGAATGTCTACAAATTGGATGCAAAGTGCTCAAGACCGAGGACGGTGGGCAGAAATAGGGGAGGCCTATATCCAGCAGTGGATGCAAAGGGCTGTTTGATGATAATGATGATGAATTCATTAGTGTTTACTTAAATGGCGCAAATAGACCCACGTTTACTTGACTGGTTTAGAGGATACAGGGTGATTTTCAAAATTTGTCGATTTTTATTATGTCTTATTCCATGGACATTTATGGAGATAGAAAAAAGTTTAAATACAAGAGTTTTATATCTTTTTACAAAGGATCCAGTAGCGTACCTTAAATAAATATTAATGTTTAAGTTTTTGAGATATAACTCAATATTCTACATCTATATCGCCATTAACTTAATGACAAGCTGAGTCCAAAAATGCATCGAACAGAATTAAAAGCATTTGACCACATTTAGTAAATAAACACCTGCGAAAAAATTATTAATTACTTGGGATAATTGTTTAAGTGCAATAAAAAAATCTATTTTCAATGTTTGTTATTGTTTTGGTTAAAGAATGTATTCTTATTTTATTGTTCTTTAATAAAGTGTGTAAAGAATTGGTGGGAAATGTATTGAAATATTTGAAACTACAAGAGATAAAAAAAAATGGCTAAATGGGAAAAGTTGTGGACAGTTCAATGGTTAATCTAATGCCGTTTTAATTACGGCTGTATCTGGTTTTGTTTTTAAGTTATTTTGAACAAAACTGAAAATGTGCTTTAAAAAAGTGCTGTAGTTTTTTTTATTTTAAATAATTTTTGGAATCCGTTAAAACATTATAGGGGCAACTTTTTAGAAGCAATGCATTTCTGTATCCATATTTTAATTTCGATGGACGAAGTTTCGGTTTTAAGATACCATCATCAATTTCTCATGGCGGTCATTTTAGTTTTTTATAAAAATAAAAAAATTGTCAAAAGATTTTTTTGTCCGAGTTGGCCATGACTCCAAAAGCCATTAGCTCTATAAATAATTGCTATTTATTTTCCAATAAGAACATATGTTGGATAAATTACTGCAAGTTTATTTCTAATTTTTATTATATATGTACCCAAAAAAGACAGATATTTATCTTGTGTGGATTGGCTAATTAAAATATTTAATAATAATATCAAGCTGTAAGATTTTTACCAGCAATAGGTTTAAGTGCTCAAAAATATATTTTTTAAATTTTATTATCCACAACATACAAAAACCTAATTCATAGTCTCCAAATTATAACGAACACAATTATAAAACTAAATTATACCTTTATACAAACTTTCAAAAATATTTTGCAGGTTGTGAAATAACCTGATATTTACAATATATGAGCTATCATTAAAAAGTTAGACTTTTAAAAAATATTGTCTTTTTTTGTAATATCTATAGTAATAAAAATAAAATTTAAAAAATTGCAAAAAACATGCACTAAGTTTAAAATATAAGGTTGGTATTAATTGTAGAGAAGGTTGTTTTTTTCACAGATTATTATGTAAGTAAAATTTGGTTTTTCAAATGTGTTTTTGCTAATTAATTAAAATACAAAATTATATTTTGTATGTTATGTTATAGGTAATAAAATAATAATAAAAAGTAAGCACATACAGATTTCTGATAAAAAGTTTACTGCTTGATATAATTAACTCATATTTTAATGTACCGATGCACACAAGGTAAATATCAATTTTTGTTTTCGAACATAAATTTATAAAAGTTGTAAAGATGTAAACTTGCACTACCTTTCCCAACATAGGTTCTTATTGAAAACTGAATGGCAATTTTTTCTTGAGCTAATGGCTTCCGCAGTCATGGCCAACTCGAAAAAAATAATTTTAAAGATTTTTACATAAAAATCAATAACACCTATAGAGTGGTATACATTAGGAAAAAACCCCTTTCTGCAAAAAAAATGACCGCCATATAAAAAACGTTATTGATGGTATCTCAAAACCGAAACGTCTCCAAAACGTCATTGCTCTTAAAAAGTTGCTTTGATAATATATTCAAAGATTCCAAAAATTATTTAAAATTAAAAACTACACCACTTTTTTAAAATGCACATTTTTAGTTTTTTTTTTTTAATAACTTAAACACCAAACAAGATTCAGTCGTCATTAAAACTAAGTACTTACTGCTAATCTTAAGTTACTAACAAGTTGCAAAAATACCATAAATCCTTGTTTAGGTATGTGTTAAATATTAACAATTTCATAAATCTTATTTTTTATTTTAGCCGTTAGTTCTTTTGCACACACTGAGCCGAAACAATCACAAATACATTTATTAAAATTGTCACTATTAGGTAAAAAGTTCATTATGTCCGATAAAAACTGTTCTTTAAAAAATTTTAAAAATACCTTTTAAAGGGTTTAACTTTTATTGATATTTCCAAAGAAAACATAAACGTGAATTGTCCAAATTTTGTATAATGTTATTTATTTTAGTTCAATAAAAACCTCGATGAAAGCAGACAAAATCTTTAATTTTTATTGCTTAACAAAATAATTTAATTTGACCTTTAAACTTTAATACAACTTTGTGTCTTTTAATTTTACAAACGTTGAAAAAATCTTAAAATTTGGATTTTAAACAAGACAAGCGTCATGCCTTATTTTTACTTTTAAACTGTTAAAACAAGCGTCGTGTTTTCAACAGATAAATACGTATAAATAATTAGGACAATTATTGTGTCTTAATTTTACTTACTTTAAATGCATATTTTGACGAACGTCGCGTCATGTGAGAGAGTGTCCGCGGGACCGGACCGATGTGTCCGCTGCTGGTTGTTTCGGTACACTGAGCTGTCCTGTCCCAAAAACATTGGTATTTATACTGACGCGCAAACCTGGCTTGTAGCGCGGAAACTTATGAATTTTTGTAAATTCGTTACGATGCGTTTTAAAAATATATTTTAAAGTATTTAAGGTCTTAATTTTTTAAAGGATTTTATTGTTGAAATTAATAATTGTTGTAATAAAGTATATTAAAGTGAATTGTAATTGAATTGTTGCTGTGTCCGCAACAGGCTAGATTCATTCACAGCAATTTATTCTTTTTTTGGTACTTTAGCTGTTTGGAGCAACGGAACATTTTAGGTGTTATATTCTGTTTGAATCTTAAAAAAATGAATTTTTTAAGATACTTAGATACAGGGTATCTTATTTAAAAAATCTAGTTTTAGTATTACCACAAGTTTTGCTTAAAAAATTGTTTGTCAATGTACGAAAGGATGTACAAAAAAATGTGGTTGCAGAAAGTTAGGTATTAATTGTTTTATGTTCTGCAATAAGTGCTTAGGTAACAATTGCCAGAACTCTGTGAACTAAGATTTTCGAAAAAACTGAGGAAAAATTAAATATTAAAATTGAAAATTTGTTGAATTGTGACTAAATGCGGTAAACAAATAAGCCTTTATTTTTAATTAGCAACTAATATACCCAAATGCACAAGAAAAAAATTATAATGAGCAATTAAGAGAATTTATGTAAATATTATCAAAAATCGTTGCAGTTTGACACTTTGACTAACCATATTTTGGTTAGAATTAACCTTAGCATTTTTACAATATCTTATTTTAAAAATAAGAAAATAGTTTTTTTTTTTTAATTTTATATTATTTGTACCTAAATGTAGAAGGAAAAAAATTATATATAAATATATATTATATATAAATTTAAAAGATATACGTAAAGGATAGATATCGTTGAAAGTAGAAAAACTTGAAAAACCATATCTTAAAAAACAGTCTTAGAGCCTTGTACGACTGACCATTTTAAAGATAATTGATTTCTCTTTTAAGAATATACTATTGCCCTATCCAACTGCGTCGAAAAGAGTTACAGAACATTGTTTGCAAAAAAATTGGTAAAATTGCCGAAAAATGGTGTGAGTGGTACAATCTTTTCTCGAATACTATAACCACTAAAGACCTCTTTTTAGCATCATTTTATAAAGAAAAAATAAGGGTTTATTTTATATAATAACGCCTATACCTCAACCCCCAAGAAAAAAGTTATAGAGCAAAATTAAAAAAAAAAACACGTTGTTTTTTTGTTTTGTTTTGTAAGCATATTTTTGTCAAAAATATATATATTTTTTTAAGCGTTATTTGATAAAAAATTTAATTGCCTACAACTTTTCTGTTAGGTATCACCTAAAAAATGCGTAGTTTTTGACCTTACCTCAAAACCCGTTCTTTAAACGCACTCTTTTAAATGGTAACACTCCCCGGTTTTTTAATAGTTGGGGGTCCATTGACCGTATGAAATAATTTAACTTCTTTAACTTTGTAGCTCCTTTTTAAAGTACATAATCAATAGCTTAAAAGTTGTTTAATGACATTTAATGGAAACTATTATTTTTTTAATTAATTTAACTTAAAATTTAACAAATAAATAATTTTAAGTCTTATTTAATACCTATTTAAAAATTTGTATTATCGGCTTAATATGGTTAAAAATTTAGAATATGTTTTATGAGGAAAATATTTGCAATATTATCATAACGTAGTTATGTCAAATAAAACTTTTTTTTTAATAAATTTTAAATCCATTTTATTGGCCTTAATTATTTTTTAAATAAGAAAACTACAAAATAATTTAAAATTAATTTATTAAAATAAAAATTTAATAATAAATTTAAAAAAATTATGATCAAATACCTAAAATCGAATTACGAATGTAAGAAGAAGCTTTGCATATAAATCCTATAACGCACCAGAGTAGATCAAAGCATCCCTTTAAGGATTTCACTTGATATTCATGAAAGAACCGATTCGAGAGGTCTACTACTACCAATCATGACGAGCCGATCCTTTACGATACCAAGAATAGCACCTGCAGGATTATCTGTCTGTCCTGTATTTCTTATCCATAACCGTATTCCCCTGACTACTGTAAGCTGTCTGGATAATACCTTGTACGATATACGTCTTCTGAATTTACTTAATTCCATTGGATATTATAGGTATGGAAATTTTTACATCCAGAGAATTTTGTACCTTTTTTAATTTATGACCTTAAAAACTGAGTTCTTGATTTGCATAAAAAGAAAAACATAAAAGACAGGATAAGATATTACAAATATTATTACATACTTGCTTTAAATTAAAGAATCTTTTTGACTGTAGACTTTACCTTCTGTGATTTTAGTGTTTGCATAATATGGTGAAAACGGTTTTTGTAGTGTGTTAAGCCACCTTTTTTATCGACTTTAAAAAGAAGGAGGTTTTCAATTCGCTAATATTTTTTGTGTATGTTACGCGTTTACTCGTTAATTGTGTACTGAAAGAAAAAATCTTTATTTGAAATGGTGCAATTTTGCGATGGTCCCATAAAAACCAAGTTAGAAACTCTATAGAGAAAGGTACTAGGCCTAGATGCCTCTAGACTGATATATGCTCAAACATAGAGAGACTACAGTAAAAAGCACAGGGACATGTAATTTGATTCATTGACATTGAAAGGGTCATGGTTAGTTCTGGTAAGTTTAATCTTTTTTTTTTATTTTATTCGTTTTATAAAGAAATTCATAAAAAAATTAACAAACCAGAACTAATAAAGACCCCCAATGTGACAGGTTTGCTTGACCGTCTGTAACGTTTTAAACTAATCAAATTACACATTTCTGTGCTTTTTACTGTGGTCTTCGAAAGAGGTACTGGTAGTGTTTTTAGTGTATATTTACCGATCTAATAATAATAATAATAAAATAAAAAGTAAGAAATAAACACTTTTAAAAAAATAAAATATGACAAAAAATATAATAATGTTTAATGTTTTATAATAAAATCAATAAAAAAATTAACAAACCAGAACTAATAAAAACCCCCAATGTGACAGGTTTGCTTGACCGACTGTAACGTTTTAAACTAATGAAATTACATATCTCGGTTCTTTTTACTGAAATGTTCAAAAGAGGTAGGTACTGGTAGTGTTTTCTAGTGTATATTTACCGATCTAATAATACGAAAAAATTAAAAAGTAAGAAATAAACACTTTTTTAAAAATAAAATATGACAAAAAAATTAAATAAAACTTCAATAAAAGTAAAAACAATAAATAAAAACAATGAAGATATACGCTAAACTGCTAAATGTTAATACCTTAATAAACAAAAGCATTAATAGTTATATTTTAAGCAAGTTTTATTTATTTATTGTTTTAAGTCGGTTTAATTCTTTTTAGATGTTAATTTTTGGTTAAATATTTAGTTTTCTTGGGTTAAATGCACAACTAGAACCAAATATTTGATCTAAATAGCTTTTATCTGATATTTTGGCTCTCTGGTATAAGGTCTTAATAAAAAGTCTGTAATTCCAAGCAAAAGAATATATGGAACCTGTCAATTCTAACAATAATGAATAGAATTCAAAGTTCCATGACTGATTAGAGCTTAAATTTTACAAAAGCACACATTTTTAGACAATCCACAATGCAAATGGCAGCAATAAAAAGTTTACATTTTTTATTTACTTGATCTTTTAAAGTTTTTTTTTTTTGTAAATATATAATTTGCTAGAAATCAACAAAGCAGATTATGGCACATTTATCTTAGCTTTTTTATGTCTGTTTTTGAATTTGTTGTTTTTTTACGTTTTTACGTGGTATAACGTAAATTTGTTTAGGAAGATTGTGTCCTATATGGGCAACCGCAATATTTTCCCTTTAAATATTTTTTAAGGGTTTTTAGATAAATGTGTTACGTAAGGTTATAAATTTTACAGGTATATTTACGAAGAAGACGTACAAGTATTAAAAAGAGAAATACCTTTTTCAATTTTTATATAAATCTAGGTTTAAAACTATACTTTGTTTACTATAAATTGAGAAAAATACCCAAACAAAAAATGTTTTTATTGGTAAAACTACAGTTCGGAGTTACTTACTAGGTATTTATAATTAATTTATAGTGGCCAAAGTATAACTGTTTGAAAAAGGTTAACAAAAGTAATAAGTTTTTAAAAATTATTTAAATAAAAAAAAAAGAATAATAAAAACTTAAGTAAATATTAATTATGTTTGTAAATGTGCAAACTACTTTAGCCTTTTCAATTTCAAATAATAATTGACGTGTCATTTTGTGCTGACAAAATAAAAAGTTTTTTTATTAAAAATCTATGACATTTAATAACCCTCAAAAAAAAAATTAGTCGGAAAAGTTAATTTAACATAAAAATAAGCTAGGTCACCTTTTTTTTATCTACTGGCGGCTAGCGACACCAATATTACTCCAAGTCCCCTCATGCGCCAAACGTAAAGTTTTTCAATCTTTAAATCACATGGCAATTTTTGCGTCGTTTTTTTTCTTGGAAGTAAGTCCTGTACGGTCTGACCACGTTATTTTTATACCTGCACGGTATGATTCTATTTATAAATAAATAAAATAAAGAATTGACACAATTCTTACGTAAATTTTTAAAGTGTATAGTGTTTCAAGTTTAGTTTAAAATTTTAAAAAACTAACCAGAACTAATTATGACCCCCACCTATACTCTGTCTTCGGTTTTCGTTGTTTTGGTACTTGATATTACTTGAATATTTTCTACCAAAGACCGAGTATTGATAAAGGGTCATGGTTAGTTTTGGTAAGTTAAATCTTTTTTAAATCATTAATTAAACCAGGGACTAATACACGCGAAACAAAATTATGTTAATTCATTCTTTTGTTTATTCATAGGTAGTATTAGATGGTGCAGGTTTTAAAAATTTTAACACCCTTTAAAACGTTTTAAAACAATTACATGAACATTTTAATATTCTTAAAATAATTATACCTCTTCAGTGACGCGTTTTGCCTACCATTATAACAAACTGACTGTATTGGGTCTACGGTGAATGCCACAAAAATTAAGAGTATCTTATATGAACAACTTCGTTGTTTGACGGTAAGATGTAATCTCACTGTTCCGAAAAGCATTATTCAATGAAAATAAAATAAATATAAACCGTATGAGGTAGGCGAGATGCGTCTCTGGAAGGGTCCCGGTGAATGACATAAAAATTTTCCCTTAACTGGAAGATTTATTTTTTGTATAATATTACCACTATAGGGAATTATTTCCATTTATTTTCTTTAATCTAACTTGCCGACTCCTGGTAAAACTCGATGCCGATCCACTAAATGATCCTTCTTGGTACGGTATCAACGGTAAGATTATATCTTACCGTCGCACAACGAACTTGTTTGTATAAGATACTCTTGCTTTGCGTGTCATTTACCGTGGACCCGTTACAGCCAGTCTGATCCTATGAGGTAGGCGAGACGCGGAGAGGGTTTCGGTAAATGACATAAAAAAAGGATATCTTATCTGTCGAAAAAAGGGATTTATTTTTCATGAGTATATCTTGTTTTAAAACTTTTTTCTGGTTTTTTGATACTATTATAAAATAATAAATTTTTTATTTAAAAATAATGTTTATTAGTTGTTCTGAATAAATTATTATTATTATTATTTAATCTTAATCTGCAATATTAGCTGTTTAGATTGCCCTGCTTTTAAAATTAAAATCACTTACTTTTATTACCCTATCCGCGATGCACATAATGACTAATTACTTTGGAATAAGGGATGTTTAAAATTTAAATTAAAATATCTTTTGTTTTATCTTTATTGTGTAACGTTAAATCAAGAAAGTTAATTTTGTTGTATTTTTCTACTTACACTGTCAACTGTAAATAATTATTGTGGTTACCGTTAAAAAATTTAGGAAGCTTATCTAATTTATGTTGGTGCGCTTGTTATCCAGTCGTCACATATTGAAACAATAATGGGGGACGGTCGATATCTAGTTTTGTATTAACAATTGTTGTCTTTAAGATCTGCTACTATGCATGAGATACAGGACCCCATAGCACATCTGTTAATTTCCATAGAATACCAGCAAGAAATTTTATATGATGTCACTTTTTTGTAATATCTTTATACAGGAGTATTTACATAATATATAAAGTGGTACAACATCAAAAAGAATGAGTATTTATATGATTTTTGTCTGTCAGTCTAATTAAATAGTTTTTGTTCTTTTTAATGACATAAATCTTTAAATAACTATTGATGTTGGTTTAATACGTTATTAAAAATATTTTGAATATATCTTACCTTTTTGTGTTATCCCTTTAAAAAAGCTGTTGGGCTGCCAAATTTATTTTGTCCTTAACAAGTTTACTTACGGACTTATTGTTTCAATAAAAAATAATTAAATAAGGCCTGATTTACCTTTTAATAGGGGATATGATTTTGTGACCGCTCAACATTTTAACACTATTAACACACTTTCATAATAAAAAAGCTACTGCTTTTACTTTACTTTTTAGTAAAAACTTTTTCTTATTTGTTTTTAAAAGAGACAAACTTTCTTAAACAAAACAAAACAAAAGTCTATAATATTATTCCCAGCGACAAGCGACATCTATAATTTATACTTAAAATTATTACCCTAATCAATCTCACCTACCGGGTAAAAAATTTTCTACAGCTTCTGCAGCAGCCAAAATCCAAAAAAAAACGTTTTCAGTTTTCTAAGAAAACGTCAGTATTATTCGAAAGTCAAAGAAAGTCTTGAAATACAAGCAATGTTAATGTAAAATTAAATGTTAAGTTATCGACATTTACCCTTTTTTACTTTAGGATATCAGTGGTAATTAATTTCCGCAATAATTATTTTTAGTATAAAGTAAAGATGTCGTTAGGAGTAATAGTGTCAAAAGTGTTATTTAATAAAATAGTTTGTTTTTTTCTAAGAGCAAGTAAAAAAAAGTTATAAAGTAACAATAGTGTCTATGTTGTCATAAAAGTGTGACTTGCGAAATTAATCCGATTAGCAAATTATAAACAATAAAAACATTTTTGCGCCAGTAAAAAAATGAATGCATGTTTGGAAGCCAGATTTTAGTGTACTAATATTATTTATAAAAGGTAAACTTTGAAACTTGCCACGCACTTTTTAAAAAAGTTAG
>JACEGR010000519.1:0-253714 GCA_014170235.1 Listronotus bonariensis
CATATATTATTTAAATAATTTTAATTAATTTCTTTGACCTCAGAAACTTCAAATCTAAATTTAAAGATTACCTTATTATAGATATATGATTTTCCGTTAGTAGCTTTATAACATGTTCATTAGTATAAAACAGTAAGAGTAGTTCATTTAACGATAGATTATTTTTTAGATACTCATAGAAAAATGGATCACCGATCCCCATTGGAATCATTTTTTGGGGTGATTGGTAGTCTTCCACAAGGGCATGATAAACCAGTAAAACAAGCCCTTTACAATGCAGTGGCTTTACTCCTTCTATTTTTCTGTTGTGCTGCTGCACTTGGTCTGTACATGATTTTGGAACCTTTTGTAAAACCCTTAATGTGGGCTCTTTTAGTTGGTTCTGCTTTACACCCTTTAAAACGATCATTACGAGATATATTTCAGAGTTGGTTTGAAATGCTCGAAGATACTAATACACCTGCCATATTGGGGCTTGCATTACTACCAATAAATATTTTTAATGAGGTCTCAGAATGCATAGGCCAGTTTCTATGGAATAGACTAAAATTAATTATAGCAATTACAATATTAGTTCCTGTAGCAATACTGCTGTACCATTTTACTCCAGGATTTGTGCTTTCATTGCTTTGGAATAGCACAGTGTGGTTTTATTGGTCTTTTAATTTTGTGATAATTAATTCTACAGTTACTTTGGTAAGTAAGCACTATTTTTTATGTAGTGTATTAAAAATGGTTATTTTCCTATACAATTTTTTTATAGGTGTCTGTTCTTATTCTTGGATATATCTCACTGGTATTTCTGTTCTGGAAACAGGAGAACAATGTTCATTTCCATTATGCATCCACAGTGGTGTGGCTAATGGGATCATGCTGTCTAGCCAGTCAATTTAGTACCTTTCAGATGCCAATATTTATTATTTTACAAATTGTCTTTTTTGGTGGTTTTATTTCCGAAGTGTACGAAGCCTATTCTAACATGAATGCAGCAGGTAATTTATTTTAGCTAAATTGTTATCTAAACAGGGCAGACATTGGGTGGAGAGGAACCTATCTACCCTATCATAAATTTTTTCTCATAAAATTAGAATATTTATTGTTGTGTTTATTGTATATAAGTAATTTTAACCTGGTGGTTTTTTAAATTTGTTGAGAAATAAAAAATGGCACAATAAATAAAAGTAACACTAAAAATAATTTAATATAAATTATTTTAAAGTGAACTAGCCCTTTTACCAAATGGCGATCCTAACCCTGCTGGTAGATGGCTTTTTTTTTTAACTGTACCTACTTAGACCTTCTGTATGTTTTCTAATGTATCTGAATATACTAAACATAATTTTAAATCCGAAATAAGTAATCTTTTCTGACTGCTTATCAATTGGTATAAAGTAGATACAGTTAAAGACGATTCCCACTTAAGGGTGTTCACCCGTGACGCATGAGTCGTTACCCATCAGCTGATTGTCGGGGTTTTTTCAAGGACACGGGTGGAATTATATCCATGCGCATTTAAATCAGAAACACAACTTTTGTTAGTACCAACCGTTAATTTATGTAGGGAATTTTGTCAAAAAGTCGTCACCCATAGGGAAAAATTAGAACCAGTCCTTATTTGACGGGTACAGAACGCACGAGTTTTAACCCCTTACCCATGACTCGCAGGTGTGTATCATCAGGAGTCCAGGCCTTTTACCCAGGGTGAAAACCCCAGGTTAAAACCCCTAGGTGGGAATCAGCTATTAGGGTATATTATTAAATGATTATTTTAGAATAAAATGTAACACACAAGTCAACTTTGCTTTGGCAGTTTTTTTTTTTTTTTACTGTTTGTAGTGTTAAATGTAAGGGCACCACATCGCTTAAGTAATAAAAAATAAGACATTATTTGTTGAAAAATGTGCTTTTTCTTGTAATAAAGTTTACAAAGTGTTTCAACACAAAGGCTTAAAATTCAGGAAGTTATTTCTTGTTCAAAATCAAGGGAAGTATTTTTTTTAAAAGGAAGGCGCCAGAATAATGAAACTCTATAAAAATATTACTTTTATTAAAACACATTTTCTGCATAATTTTACGCTTTTTTATACCTATGGAATAGTCTACCACTATTATTTTTCTCAAATAAATTTGCAAAAAAATATAAAAATGATTTAAAGAATGTATATATTGTCCTATTTGACATTACTTAGTAAAATAAAATATTATTTTCGTTTTTTAGATGAAAAATAAAAATGGTACTTACTTTTATTTCATTTTTTTTTTTTTTTTGTATGGGTTAATTCTTGTCTGCATGTTTATATAACAAAGTACACTTTATTTTAAATGAGGAATCACCATTTTAAGTTTTTCGCATTTGTCTTAAAATACACTCTTTGTTACTCAAAAATTGAACACTTTTGGTATTTAAATACCACCCCCTTTATCCATATTCAAGAAAATTTTCTAGCTGTAAATAAATGTGATCAAATCATATTCAATTTATTTTGTAGGTCACAAAATTTCTTTCACTGAACTGTTGTCAATGGCATTTCATGATAAACCAATAGATCTTGACATAAGTGATGATACAAATGATGTGGAAGAAAAACTGAAACTGTAGAATCTCCACTTAATGTATGTACAATTTTGAGTAAAGCTCTTTTTACTTCCCCTACATTTATTTTTAGTCACCAGGAAAATAAGTTATTTTTAGGTTGCTAATTCCATTTTATACAATTAAAGCATCAGCTGGAACAACATTGTAACTTAAAATTTACAATTTTTCAGTAGGGTCATAAAATCTGTATATTTTATGTATTAATTGTACTTTAAAATGGAAAAAAATGTGCAATCATAAAAGTTACAATTTTCTTTTATGAGGGAAGGCATACCTTCACATGATTTATCCATAGTTTAGGCTATGGAGTATTTTACAGCAAAAAAAATTGGAACAACGTTGTAATTGCGACTTACAACGTCTTTCCATAATTTCCGCATTTCTAAAACACTCTAGCGTCTTAGTTACAAAATAAAGAAACGTGGTTAGCTTTTTGTTCTATTTTTATATCTTAGTTGGCCTTCAATCAATATTTATTGAAAAAGCCAACAGCTGTACAATATTTCCTTAAAACTATTACAGGACAACTATGAGTAGCACTAGTCCTAATTTTCCCAGCAAGACGAATAATATATTAAAATACAAACTATACATATATAAAAAGAAACTAGTTACAGAAAGTGGTAGTAGACAGAAATAATCACATTAAAATAAAAATTGTCACAAGTTAAAAAACAAATAAATAAATTAAATTCTCAAAGTTATAACAAAAATAAAAACAGCCAACTCAATTTACACACAATGTTGTATTATAAAATATAAATAACAATTAGAATTTAAATAGTCATAAAATTAAATTTAAAAATTTTAAAGTTATACAAAACACATACAAACCTATACTAAATTCCAAACAACAATAATACAATCATTTTTAAAATTCACTTTTTACATCAATTGAGTGATTCAAAATGGGAATAGTGTTCTCCATAAATTCATCTAAAGAATGCACTTTCCATCAAAGCACTCCTTAACAGTTTATTAAATTGCATTGTACAAATTCTTTCCACGGTGATACACACTATTCTTGGTAACCATACTGTGAGACTGGGGTAGTTTTAAGTCCTCCCTTATTCAAGTAGGATAATTGTGGATATCACTTTAATAGAGACAAACATAATTCATAAAATAAGATCAATCAATTAAATTTATTCATGTAAATATATACACATGTACTTACAATCGTCAAAATAAAATAATATTATAAAATTACAATTAATTAAATACATAATATATAATGACATATAAAATTAGACATAATACACTTAAAATTTTATTAAAAAAACAAGTAATATTTGCAAGACCCATTATTACATATTGGACATATCACAATTTAAAAAATCTTGATGGTTGTAGAAAGCACTTTCGGATAAGAAGTTTCTAATTCTAGCTTAAAAGCTGATTATGGGTAATAACCTAATAATTGAAGGAACTTTATTGTAAAACTTAATGGCATTACAGTTCGGGCCTCTTTAACTCTTCTCAAGCCTGTGACAAGAACTAGCCAGAACTAAGGCTTTCTTTTACTTAGACCTTTTTATTTTAATTTGGTTGTTTTGCCACCAACATAATGCAAAAAATGCAACAACATATGCCCAAGTAATCAAGTGCGCCCCCCACTTACACCGTTCTTCCGCGGAAATTGGTCAACTGACAAATTAATATAATTTCATTAGTTTGGGTGGCATACCTTGTTCTATGTTTAACTACATTTCACACTATTTACGAGTTACAACGTTTTTCGAGCCGACGCTTCAATTTTTGGAAACTTTCTTAATTTGTAATATCTACAATTTATATTAAAGGTACTTCATTCTGTTCGTAGGGTTGTGATAAGGAAGAAAATATAACAACTCCAACTGTAAAATTTTCAGATACATTGGAGGAAACACCTCAAAAAGGCAATGGGGATAATGTGACCATAACCAGAAAGGAGATACAAAAGATGATCCATGGACTTTAGAGTTGTTTAATGACAACAAACAAACCCCCAAGACTGAAAGCTCTGAACCAGCCACTGGCGTTTTAATTACAAATCAAGGAATACATTTGGTACAACAAGCGCCAAGTACATTACAGACTTCACCTGTAAAGAAACCTAGACCAAACTTTCAAAGATCTCTATCTCAACCACAATTTTTTTCTAGTCGTTACGGAAGATCTAATCTATTAAGACTAAGTCGTAAAATAAATTTAAAGAATTCCAACCAAAAACTAGATTCCACAACTTATGAAAGTACATTTTATCTGTACTCTGTTATTTGGTGCTGTGTTGTGATGTTGTTTTGGAAAAATATCATGTTACTACCTCTCTTACCACTTCCTATTTTATATTATGTGATAAAGCATACTGGAATATATTTGGGGGTGTGGAGTTACCTATTTGACAAATTTTGCATAATTTTTGACAATATAAGTGATTGGTGTATGGAACGCCATGATGCTTTGGTACCTGTGCCAATAAGAGGACTGTACAAGGTTGTGCATAGATTAAATGCCGCTATAAAGAGTAGTATTAAAGGAAGTATTGATACTGTTGCCAGTTGTGTTGTAATTTTTGGGCTTATTGTGTTTTCTATTAGTGCATCTATATTTACTGTATTACAGGTAAGATATAAGATCATTTTATTGGAATTATCATTATTTGGTTATAGACCTGTCTATTTTGATAATAAACATTTCGTTTCTATGACTTATTAAATCTTTTAGATTTATGCTGAAGGAATTATGTTAGTACAAATGACTAGTAATGTGATAAACCAAACAGTTGTTCAAAATCCCGAGTTGCGTCAATTATTACCACCCACATGGGATAAAACAATGGATTCCATACTGGATAATGCTTATCAATATGGTAGAGAAGGAATTTCTAAGGCAGTAAGTCATTGGAATTCAGCTTCAAACACATTTTTTTCAAAGTTTTGGGTGTCTAAAATGTAACATTATTTTGTTTTATTAAAGCTTTTTTATACACTCAATTTTTATGTAGAAATAGTACTGATAACTTTTAATTAATAAAATTAATTTTGTTTTGATCTGTTTAAATATTGCCTTTTTTATACAGGGTGTTTCACAACTTATCCAACAAACTTTAAGGGCTAATTCTACAATAAAAAATAAGAAAAACTTTATATAAACATATGTCCTAAACGTCTTAGTTTTTAAACTACAGGGTGTTAATTGTTATTTTCTTTGTATCATAACTTTTATACCAATTTGGATATTTTTCAAAAGATTGAGGGACGCCCCTATGCACCATAAGATATTTTTTGGCATACAAGAAAAAAATATCAGTGTCGTCCATGAGAGGTTTAAAGTAAACATTTTTAGTAAAAAAATGGTACGTCACTGCATTTTCTTAAATGAAAATATTTTTTAAAATTTCCGTTTAGTTTGGAACAAAATTGAACTCTTGACTATTTTTTATTTGATGCACGGTTTTCGCCTAGATAAATAAAAACCATTTCTCGGCATTGTAATTTAATATGGATAATATTCTTCAGTTAAAAATATCCTTTGTTATTTATTTTTTAATTAGATAGGGATTTGACCATGTCGAGAAATGGTTTCTATTTATTTACGCAAAAACCGTGCATCCAATTAAAAAAAAAAAAAATTGTCCCAAAGTAAATGGAAATATTAAAATATATTTTTATTTTAAAAATACGCAGAGGCGGCGTATTTTTCTATTAAAAATATTTACCCTAAACCTCTCATGGACGACACTGGTAAAAATTATGTTTTTTCTTGTATGCCAAAAAATGTCTTCTGGTCATAGGAGGCGTCTCCCAAATTTTTAAAAATATTTAAATCTGTAAAACAAGGTATTATAAAAACGATAACTTTTTAATATTTTTAACACCCCGTAGTTCAAAAACAACTAAGACGTTTAGGACATATATGTTTATATGAAGTTTTTTCTTATTTTTATAGTAGAATTAGCCATTAGGATAAGTGAGAAACGCCCTGTATAATGGGCCCTATTAATATACATAATATTGCATATTCAAATATTTTAAGTCAACCCCTTTAATACTTGTATTTAAATAATTTTAGGTTAAAAGCGTTATGAACGATGCCGATTCTGCTCAGTCGGAAAAATTGGAAAATCAAGTGTTGGAACTTTGGGATAGGATATATCAGTCATGGATGATGTCAAATGAAAGCAATGGACCCAAAGTAACCGAGGATGCAGTTCGGAGTTCCTGGGATGCATTTGTTGTTGACATACAAAAATCACCAGGTATGATTTTTAGAAAATATCTGCATCAAAACAAGGTGTATTAATTATAATAATCTTCAATATTTTAAATAAATCCATAAAAATTTGACAAAGCAGCGCAAATAATAAAAATGTGGTGTATAAAGCTAAATGTATTTGAAGGGTTGTTGCAAATAATGATCAGAGTCCAACTAGCAGAATTTGTCGGCACGTTGTATCTTTAAATATTGTTTTTTAAAGGACTAAGAACATTTTTTTGCCGAAATTATCTGTAAATGTATTCTTTTTGGTACTAGCTATTTAAAGGTGCTATTATTTTAATATTGGCAAAAAATGGACTCTGATCGTTAGTCGCCGTAACCTTTCATTTTTTTAAAAGAAATTGCAGTTAACCGCTGTAGTAATTGATTTTAAATAACGGATCCTGCTGATACCATTGACATAAATTATACAGGGTGTTCATTAAAAACTGACCAGTCAAGTTATCTGTGAAAAGAGACAGATTTAAAAAACCGCCGAAACACGTAAAGACATTTATTGAGGGGAAACGTTTTTACAAAAAAAAAATAAATAACCGCGCCCCTTAATCTCCTTAACTACCAGGGCTACCACCCCGAAATTCTTAAGTAAAAGAGGGGTCGAGTGATACTTTATTTTAAAGCTCCTGACGAGACCTTTTAAATCCTTGGAATATAAAGTCAATATCTTTACCTACTACAAAATGGCGGTACTTTAAATATTACCTGATTACCACATTGATTTGTATGGCCATATTTCCAGAAACTAATAAGCTTTTTAAAAGGTCTTTTAAATGGTAATATAATATACAGGGTGCTTTATTAGAAATTATATAAAATAATTTTTGTTCTACTCTGTTTACCAGCATTCCAATTAAAAAGATCTTTAAACGGGCTTTAGGAAAATACCGCATTAAGCGCAGGTAATATTTAAAGTACCGCCATTTTGTAGTAGGTAAAGGTATTGACTTCATATTCTGGGGTTATAAAGTAGTCGTTTAAAAATTTTGAGGTGGTGGTTTTGGTGGTTAAGTGGTTGAAGGGGCGCCGTCGAATCTTTTGTAATAAATGTTCCCCCTCAATAAATATCTTGACGTGTTTCAACGATTTTCTCAAATCTGTCTCTTTTGCAGATAATTTAGGTGGTAAGTTTTTAAACGAATGTATGAATAAAACATCAAAACCAAAATCAACCATACCCACCCAGATGCAGTGAATAATACCAAAGACAATTGTACTTTTACTATAGACTCCCAGAACATGCTAAATTTTTGGTCATCAGTTTACGTGTGTACTCGATGGATACCCGCTTCATTAATTCCACGTAGCGAGCGTCCAAGCTGATGACCAAAAATTTAGCATTGTTCTGGGTTTCCATAGTGAAACTACAATTGTCTTTGATAATACCAATTTCTTCTGGTTATAATTTGTTCAATGACCTTTGATTATTATTATTATTCAATAATATTAACCGCGGTAATAATTGGCTTTAAATGACAAAACTTCCTGTTAACTTTAACATAAGTTATATGAATTTTGTTTTGTTACTGACAAAAGTTTTTGAAGACTGCAATAAATATTTAAATGAAGGTCTCTTCGCTTTTTAACTTAAAAAATAATTCTTGGAAGGTAGATATATATACAGGGTGTTACAAATTCGAGGAACACCATTAGGATCTCGGAACCGATAAGAGATACAGGGTTGGTTAAATTAGGGCAAAGGTGCATATTTTTATGCTTAACAATATCCCGTTTTAAAAAGGCCACTTTTTCTGTTCTATAAAATGATGTCACTAAATTTAACATCCGACGTTTCGTGTTTGAGCCACCGTTATCAACTTTGTTTTTTTTAAATAGGCGGAATAGTAGGTTTTAAACTTAATAAATTAATAAATTCGTAATTTAATTTTAAAACCAACGATATATCACGCTTTTCACTTTTTGCGACGTTTCTAACCGAAAAACCATCTTCATTCATCATTTAGCCATTACAAAAACGATTTTCCCCCAAACCTTATACTTATCTGCAAAATTGCCATTTTGCAGGTAAGTATGCATCAATTTTATTTATGACAGGCTACAATAAAGTTGATAGGGGCGTTTAATTAAATTAAATGTTTTATTTTATTACGTAAATCTATGTAAATTACCTTAATTCTTGTAGCTTGTTAGTTAAATTATAAATAAATAAATTATTAAAAGGAATAAGTAGTAATAGAAATAAATGGATGCACACTTACCATCAAATAAAAATTTCCAAAATCGTTTGGAATAAAAACGTAATTTTTAATGGAAAATTTAGTGGATGGTGGTTTTTGGTTCGAAAAGTCACATAAATGTAAAGTGTGATATATCGTTGTATTTAGAATTAAAATCTGAGTGTATTAAGTTTAAAACCAAATATTCCGCCTATTTAAAAAACAAAGTTACATTATTTTATAGAACAGAAAAAGTGGCAGTATTATAGTGTCGTTAGTTTTAAAATATCTCTTCAATTAAACCGAGAAAAAATAAAAACTCTTTCGAAAAATTTAGGTTTTGCCAGATAATTCCGGAACGGCTGCAAATTTTAAAACGGAATATTGTTAAGCACAAAAATGCTCAACTTTGCCCCAATTTAACCAATCCTGTATCTCTTGCCGTTTCCGAGATCCTAATGGTGTTCTTCGAATTTGTAACACCCTGTATATTTGGACAGGGTTGTGCTTTAAACATTTTTTTATCATTCTATTTACTTTTTTTGTTCAATAAATTGTTTATTTTAACCTTTTTTTGTTTCTTGTTGCATTTGTATTCAATTTTTTTTATCTTTGTTTTGATTAAATTTTATTTTGCGTGCATATTTTTGTTTGTGTCTAGTTTTTAAATTTAATATGACAAATTAAATTTAATGGTTTATTTTATACTGTTTTTAAGAGTAATAAATTGTTCTTTATAGTACCTCTGATAAAGAAACCAACATAAAATATGTAATAATGTATAACGACGATTTCCTATGTCCCTTTAAATTTTAAATAGACACATTGTAGTGTTTTTAGGTAAAAAAAACAAAAACCATTTAAAAGGATTTTTTACATTTTAAATTTGGACACAGTGATGTTAAAAAATAAGTTTCAACATTTCAACTACTTTTTCAACGTATGATATTTTTAGAAATATTTAACATCAATGGAATTATTGACTTTGGTAAACAAAATGTGGGAACCCTAATGTCCCTTCTGGAATCCATTTGGGGTCTTGTAATCAGCAACATTAGCCTGATATTGGGATCATTCAGTACATGTCTGTCAATAGTTTTGGGAGGTGGCACCGCCGTGTTAAATTTCATTCTAAATATGGTAAAATTTATTCTTTTTTAAAATACAGAGTGTTTCCTAATAATGGTACAAAACTTAAAGGGTTAATTTCTTATTTTTTTTTTAATGAAAAAAGTTCCTATTAACATATGTCTGGTCTTGCTTCATTTCTGAGATACAGTGCGAAGTTTAAAAAAAGTCGATATTTTTTAAATATCTTAAAAACCCTTTAACCGATTTGGATGAAATTTGGTACACTTATTTAATGTAATGGGACGCTTGTAAAGCTCTTCCTAGATTAAGATTAT
Organism: Listronotus bonariensis; assembly: GCA_014170235.1. NCBI lineage: Eukaryota > Metazoa > Arthropoda > Insecta > Coleoptera > Curculionidae > Listronotus > Listronotus bonariensis. Next base: position 10,437 of record JACEGR010000519.1, read on the forward strand.
TGGGTCCAATGGCGACTCAGTGAGCACCGCAGCCAATATTATTCAGAAAAAAGTACGCCACTGACTTTTAACAATTTTTTTATCCAGTAAAGCAAATAAAAATTTAACTTTTTAGTGTCTTGATTTTTCTTCTATAGCTCTGTTTTTGAGAAAAAAAACACTTTAATTTCTTCCAAAAGTATTCATAGACAATACGATAAAAAAAATAAAAAAATAAACAATTGTTTGCCTTAAAACAAATGAGCAGTCGTATATTTTATCAGAAACCGTCATTTTCTTTATTAACTAAGGTCAAAATTGTTTATTTTTTAATTTTGAACCTTATTTTATGCTGTTTTTGGTTATTTTTTAATATCACTTATAGTGAGTACAATTTTTTTTTTTGAAAACAAAGTAAGAAACGAAGAAAATACAAGACCCTTAGAAGTTGCATTTTTAATTGGTTAGAAATATTTTTTAAAAAGTCAGTGGCATACTTTATTTTTCAATATTATTGGCTGTGGTGCCCACACTTATTACAGTTAATTCTTGTACCAAATATCATTTAAATTAGGTAAACCATTTTTAAGATATTTAAAAAATATAGACTTTTTTTTAACTGTAACGCCATGTATCTCAGAAATAAAAGTCCAGACATATGTTCACAGGAACTTTTTTTATAAAAAGACATAAGAAATCACCCTCTTAAGTTTAATACCGTATTTTTAAACACCCTGTATATTACACAATTTCACCATAATGAAATATTTTTTAATACTTTTAGATTGTATTTTTGACTACGCTTTTCTACCTTCTAAGTTCCAGTGGGGACTATTACAAACCTGTGGAACTGTTGACAAGATTTTCACCAAGTGGAAGAAGATTTGGCCATGCTCTAGAGGCAGCAATAAATAGTGTGTTCTCAGCATCTTTAAAAATGGCCGTCTTTTATGGAATGTGGACGTGGTTTATACATAATCTTTTTAATGTAAAGATTGTGTATTTATCATCAGAGTAAAATTTTTAAAAATGCTTGGAGAGAGACCTGTTTTTATAAATTTTCACATGACAAAACGCGATTGCATTGACTCATTTATTGCCCACCACTCATTATCGGAAAAAACTTTATTTTCTTGTTACTTCTAAATAAATACAGGGTATCCCAACTCTATATATAAACGAAATAACTTCAAAGCTGTACAAGATAAAAAAGAAACTTAAAATAAAAAATGTTTCTTTGTTAAACTTATTTTATTGACAGAATTAGTAAATATACAATAGTGTCTCAAAAACAGAGTTTTCATTGTCATTTAGGTTTTTTTTTTTAATAGAAAATTCTGTGGATTTTATTAAATTTCGACTGTATTTAATTCTAAATCAAAAATGTATAATAACACTATACGTCATTTATTGCTGGTTTTTAGATATTAACAGCATGTCATTGTAACTCAGTATTCAAACAAACATATAATTATCAAGTATATTTTTGTAACTTTTAAGCTGAGTTGATTGACGTTTCCGTCGCCGATCGCCGTTTGACGTTTCGGTTTTTGATATGGTATATGGAAGAGGCAAACAAAAATATAAATTGACAAATGGAAAGTTGTTTCATCTTCTAACTGAAAACGGCAAACGGAAACGTCAATCTATAAATCCAGCTTTAGAGGGGCGAAGATATTTCATATATAGAGTCGGGACAACATTACAACCTGTATATTATACAAACGCTTAATTATTTTTTAGCCTGTGCTACAATTTTGGGAGCAGTACCATTTTTGGGCACCTATTGGGCATGTGTACCGGGTATCTTAGATTTATGGTTATCTCAGGATAGATGGATAGCCGCAATTTTGTTTGCTGGTTTTCAATTTTTACCAACTTCCGTTGTTGATACAACCATCTATAAGGAAATTAAAGGGTAAGATTACCTGTTGGCGTGTTACAGGGTATTCCATTTAGGAGGAGAAATGGCATATTTTTTTACTTTTACTGTATTTTTTTAAGGAATTTAAGTTAGCGAATCAATGTATTTTAGCTCAGAGAATTTGAAAACCGTACTAGAGAACAATTGCATAACAAAACAAAAGATTAACGCCATCAATGTTGGGTTTTTTAAATAGAACACCCTATTTATTATTCGATTTTTAAATTTTATGGACAAAGTGTTTTTTTTTTTAAATCTGGATACTATGAGTCTATCTCAACTGTTTTAAAGTTATTGACACCTAAAAAAGACACATTTTCGGCTTATAATATTTAGTTAAATACGGGTAATACAGATGATCACCTGATACTTTAAAGATATTAAAAATTTTTACCTATTAAAGTTAAAGATAGAAATATAGTACCACTATTAAAAACACTCCGAATTGACTATAGAATCCAAAAGGATGTTTCATTTAAAAACGCAACATGTATCGGCAACAATTTTTGATAACATGTTACTAAGTGAGGACACTGCTTTAGTCGTTTATTTTAGTCCTTTATTTTTCTTGATTTTTTTTTATTACAATTTTCAAATTTTCTGAGCTAAAATACATCAATTGGCTATCTGAATTTTTTTAAAAATACGGGGAAAGTCAGAAAATATGCCTTTTTTTCCTCTTCAATGGAATAGCCTGTACAGGATTTTCATTTATAATTTCTCACTCACTTACAATGATAACTAAAAAAGATAGAAAAATCTTCTTGTATAAAAGTTTCATAGTTTTTTATCTATTATCTTTTGAGCGTAACAAAAGAAACAAATGAACATCAAAAAGTTAAGAAAAGTGAAGAGATAAACTATTTTTTAATGGAACACCCTGTATATTGTCACCATTTAAAAGGTCATTAAAAGAGTTTTTAAAAAAATACCACATTTTATATATCTATATTTAATAGTTCAGAAAATATGGCCATTTAAATCTAAAGAATAGCAAAAAAGAGGGGCTAGTCTCAAAGTGTACAATCTCCAAAATCAGATTGTTATGTTATATCGAATAAAAAATGAACAAAGAACCTATACATTAAATGAAATGCATATTTTCCTAAGTTTGAACACTCTGTTATGGATATATTCTTAGCCTAAAAGTAATATATTTAAATACAGCACTAAAAATTAAAGCTATTGTGATATTTATCTCAATATTTTATCAAAAAGTATAAATGGAGATTGTACACTCTGACACTAGGCGCCTTAATTCCACTTTTTCATATAATTTTACACCAATTCCACACAAGTGTACAATCCCAAAATCAGATTGTTATATTATATCGAATTAAAAATGATCACAGAACTTATACATTGAATGTAATGCATTCTTTTTTAACTTTGAACACCCCTAAAAAAAAATAAAAAATACAAAATGACGTTTCATAAGCATTGATCTGATTGTTAGAAGAAGATATGGCAAAATTGGTGCAAAAACATTGCAAAATTTGCAAAAATTACGGCATTTAGGCAAATTTTTACTTATAACTCGGCTTGATTTTGAGTAAATTATTTCTGTAATAGCTAAATTGAAGGGAAAATTACTAGCTTTAAAACTAAACCTGATTTTTAATCAAAAATTTATTCATGGCAAAGTTATTACAATTATAAACGGATATTTTTTAATTAAAAAGGCATATACACTACTCAAAAGAATTATCGCATATGCTCGATTTCTTCCATAAGCTTCAATACAAAATGCTTTCATTAAAATGGCCATATCTCTTTTAATTATTAAGATATCAAGACAATTAAAAAATAAAATGTTAAGAAAATGTAAGCTATAACTTTATATTAACCATTGTTTTTTACTGTTAGCAATAAATCCTACGGGGTGATAAAAAAATTGAAAAATGGATAATTTTTAATCGCCCTATATAATGTTGCTGTTGAAAGGGAGTAGTCAAATTTGTGATTATAAAATATCAGAAATGGGTAAGGGTATAAATTATTAACAAATGAGATTTCTCCCTTTTAACAGCACATTATATAGGGCGATTAAAAAATTATCCATTTTTTCAATTTTTTTTTATCACCCCGTAGGATTTATTGCTAACAGTAAAAAACAATGGTTAATATAAAGTTATAGCTTCAGTAGTGTAGTGTTAATACGGTTTTAGCTACTAAAAGTTTGTTGCCTAACAAATTGATTCCAGAGACAAGGAATTCGGTGTATAATATGTATAATTTAAAATATATTTCTTAATATGATAAATCAGTTCTAAAGTGCGCGTGTCGTTACGCGCCGTCGGCTCAAAACTGTATATAATAAGTATGACGTATGGCCATTTAATTACAATATTTTTGACAATACAGATTTTATTTTTCACTACTATTATTAAATACTTATTTTATTTACCTAATTTATTTCTTAGATATGTTCTATTTTGTTTTATTTATTTTTAAATAATTAAAAAATATAGGTACATTATTCGTGTCGAAATCAATATTCACACTAATGGTATTGTCGCACGTGGCTATCGCGTCGTACGAGAGGCATTTTCACTCGTGTACTCACTTTCGACACTTGTCATCTATTATACTATTGAATAAATACTAACGAACCGCATGCATGAATATACTTATTAAGAATTAACAAGTACTATCTTAATTATTGGAAAAATTTTCAAAGAGGTGGGTTTAAATTTACATTTTACAAACCGAAATATATATTAAAGATTTAAGTAACGAATAAATGTTTATTAAAAACTTATAGTTGCAGCTAACTAAACAAGTACGATCTTATATATATATATTTATATGTATATATGTATTTTTATACTGTACTTACATCATTATAAATAATAATGTTCAATCAAATAAGAAATAAATAAGAAAATATGTAAGAAATAAATTAGGTAAATAAAGTAAGTATACCGGGTGACAACGAGATCACTTTCCGGTTGCCATTTTTTATTTCTTTATCGATACTGACGAAACTTGGTAGGGTTGTTACACTAACAAAAAGTCATTTTTAGGTGTATATGATAGACTTTTACGACTTCCAGTTTTACCGGAAATGACTGGAACATATGATTTTTAAATGGGACACCCTGTATATTTTTTGTTTTTCGGATTTTCCAGATTATTTTTAGTCGGAATACAATATTTTTAAAACAAATTTTGGTCAAATTTTATTTTAAAAATATTTTTTTATTTTTTATCTAGAGTGCCATGATCATTCTAAAATCACTCCTTATACGCTACTTACTTCCAGAAAAATACGGAATCGATTTTATCTTTTTTAACTTTTATTCTAGGCTGCTCTAAATGCAGTATTTTTAAAGCGAATCCAAAGATGTAAAACACTACGACACTTTACTTCATTTTCTTAAAAAAAAACATTTATTATGTAGGTTAATGATCTTTTTAATACTAAATGGCGTACATCGCAATTCATCGTAGTTGCAATAAAAACACAAACTAATAGAATATGTTGTAAAAACGATTGGTTGTGTTCCATTAAGAGTTTAACAAATAAAAACATTAGTTTTTTGTTTATGCATCTACTACTATGTTAAAATAATTTTACGTTAAATTTGGTATTAACAATAAAAAATTATCCCAATACCTACCAAATTTAACTTAAATTATTTTAACATAGTAGTAGATACATAAACAAAAACTAATTTTTTTATTTTTAAACTCTTAACGGAACACAAGTAATTGTTTTTACAACATAATATTCTATTAGTCTCTGTTTTCATAGCAACTACGATGAATTGCAACGAACGCTATTCAGTATCAAAAAGATCATTTATCTACATAATAAATGTTGTTTTTTTAAGAAAATAAAGTAAAGTGTCTTACATCGTTGGATTTGCTTTAAAATACTGCATTTAGAAATATTATAAAAGTAATATGGCTCTATTTTGGTTTTTGGTTAGTTCTGGTTCAAGTTATAAGTGAAAATTTGCCTAAATGTCGTAATTTTTGAAATTTTGCAATGTTTTTGCACTAATTTTGCCATATCTCCGGTTCTAACAATCTGCTTATAAAACGTCATTTTGTAGATTTTTTAAAGAACAAATTTAATTTGAACAAAATGTTTTCATCTCTTTTAGTTTATGCGCTAGAGCCTTATAAACAATTAAATTGTTTATAACAATTTCCCGTCACTTCCGACCCAAAAGCAAATTTAAAATTCGAATTCAGCGGGTCAAATTCCATAGGAATACACTCTGAAACTCCGTAGACACTAATCGGCCACGAAACAACCCTGTCCCCCAGACTATTATGACTTAAAAAGTGATTTATTTCAATTCAGCGCTAAAAAATAAAACTATTGGAATCTCACTGTTGTATTAAAAAGAATAAATGACGATTGTACACTTTGAAACTAGGCCCTTCATATAATTTCCATTATATCTACAAGTCTAAGCTGTAAACACTAAGCTTAGTGCCGTAGGTATAGTGGATATTACAGTGTGGGCCAAATTAAACCTGCACACTAATAATAACTTTTTATCTGTTGCGTCCATCTTTTTTATTTTTGAGAGGCTAACAGGTAGACATGTTTTCTCTAGGTTTACCAATTTTGGTGAAATAGATTTAATCATGACTGGGAAAAATGTCGCATTACACTTTATGCCAAAAAAAAATTATTTACAATTAGGCTAATACGTTTATGTTTAATTAATTTACTGTTAAGTTTGGTCAGCCTCTAACTTAGTAACCATATATAGTAACCTCCCATTTTTAATTTTCAAATGACACTAAAAAAGTTCTTTTAAAAATCGAGAGAAATGCATGCTTTATGGGGAGCATTATTTATTAAAAATACTTATAATTCCTAAATTCCTAAATTGTTGACAGATTCGCTTTTACTGGATCATTTACCGTAGTTTGTCTACAAGAAAAACGTATTAGCTTAATTGTAGCCAAATCAAATTTCTTTTGCAACGAGGTTAAATACAGTATTTTGAAAAAAGTCCCGTAAATCCAGTCCTGTCTAAATCTATTTGATCAAAATTGGCAAACCAAGAGAAAACATATCTACCTATTAGCCCATTAAAAATAAAAAGATAGGCGCAACAGTTATAATTAGTTAAAAAGTCTCCCAAGTTTAATTTGGCCCACCATGTTTTAAAGGCCTTTTTAATGGCGACATTATATACAGGGTATTCCATTTAAAAAAGGTTTACCTCTTTATTTGTCTTAACTTTTTGATGTTCATTTGTTTCTTTTGTTAAGCTAAAAAGAAAATAGATAAAAAACTATAAAACTGTAACACAAGAAGTCTTCCTTTTTTAGTTATCATTGCAAGTGGGTGGTAAAATATAAATGAAAACCCTGTACATCAATATTTCTTATTTTAGTGGTCATCCATATCTAACAGGTTTGGCAATAGCTGGAGGAATCTTCTGTATGGGAGTAGAGGGGGCAATAATAGGACCATTGTTGCTTTGTGGACTTTATGTAGCAATAGATCTTTCATCAAATCTTTTCAAAGAATCTCCAACTGAAGATTCAATAAATTTAGAGCTTGCATCAACTCGCTCCACAATAAATGTTTTAAGAGAATTTTGACCAAATGTTGTTATTCTGTGATCTTATTTTTAAATGCATACCGTATAGTACTTAGTAGATTATTTTTTCATTGTCAGGAATCTCTAATAAAAAAAAGTACAACAGCCTATGATACCTGGTAAGGACGCAGTGCATTAAGGCTTAATTTTTAAAATTTTTTGAGTTGCCAAATAAAAAATATACAGGGTGTTACAAATTCGAGGGGCAATATTAGGATCTCGGAAAAGGTAAGAGATACAGGGTTGGTTAAAATGGGGCAAAGTTGCTCATTTTTATGCTTAACAATATTTCGTTTTAAAAATTTAAATAAATCCAGCCATTCCGTAATTACTTTTTCTGTTCTTTCAAATGATAACAATAAATTTAATATCCGACGTTTCGTCTCTAAGCCACCATTATCAACTTTATTTTTTTAAATAGGCGGAATATTTGGTTTTAAATTTAAGAAACTCGCATTTTAATTCTAAATCTAACGATATATCACACTTTACATTTTTCGACGTTTCGAACCGAAAAATCATCTTTCACTATTTTGCCATTAAAAATTACGATTTTATTTTTTTAACAATCGGGAAAATTGCCTTTGACGGTAAGTATGCATCCATTTCTCTCTACCACTAACTCATTATTATTCTTTTTATTTATTTATTTATTCATAATTCAACTAACAAGCTACAAGAATTGATTAATTTATATACCTTTTACTTTTACTTAATAAAATAAAGAAACTAATTTAATCAAACGCCCTTACCAACTTTATTGTAGCTTATCTTAAAAAAATACCTGCGAACGGAAATTTCCTCGAACGTTTGGGGAAAAGTCGTTATTTGTAATGGCGAAATAGTGATTGATTTTCGGTTCCAAACGTCGCATAAATTCAAAGTGTGATATGTCGTTGGCTTTAGAATTAAAATACGAGTTTATTAAGTTTACAATCAGATAATACTCCTATTAAAAAAAAACAAAGTTGATAATGGTGGCTCAAAGACGAAATGTCGGATCTTAAATTTAATGACATCGTTTTATAGAACAGAAAAAGTGGCAATAATAATGTGTCGTTGTTTTAAAATATCTCTTCAAATAAACTGAGAAAAAAATAAAAACTCTTTCGAAAACTTTCGGTTTTTGCTAGATAATTCCGGAACGGCTGCAAATTTTTCAAAGGGAATACTGCTAAGCAAAAAATACGCAACTTGGCTCAATTTAACTAACCCTGTAACTTTTACCGTTTCCGAGATCCTAATGGTGCCTCTCGGATTTGTAACACCCTGTATATTATATGTTGTGCACCTTTATGCATTAAAATTATGTTTTTAGGATAGTTATTATAAAAAGAAATGCTTGGGCATGTTTTTGGGTTTTTATTGTTCTTAACAATTTGGAACCAAATTAAAATCGACAAGTCCGATTTTTTTAAAGAAGGTTTTTGAAATCGAAAATGTATGTTACGCACCACACTGTAAAAGCTTATTTGGTATTTAATGTATTCTGCTAATTTTATTATTTTAAAGTTTGGATGTAACTTGACGCCGTTGCTATGTTACGATTATGTGCAATATTTAATTACAACAAATTTAGGGCTTTACGTAGAATAAACTCGGTGATAAGAAGTTTTTTTAAGCTGTTTTTTTCAGGTTGGTTAGTTCTGGTGAATTGACTAGCAATATCGCATTTAATAAAAACCAGATCATTTTCTTCTTGGGTAAAAAGTACGGAGTATTCTTATAAAAATATATCAAACTTGTTTTATGTTTCCATAGACGCTTTTTTTTTAACCAAGCAAATATCAAAAATAGAAAAATACGGAAACAGAACTAACTAGAGCTTTTTATTGGGGGAGTTAGCTTGTTATTATTATTAATTTTTAATTAATTTTATTGAACATTTTCTGGTATTCTTAAAGAATAATAAAATGTAACTTTTATAAAATTTGAGGGTAGTATTTGATTTTACCCCAACTTTTTATGTCTAAGAAAAATATTGTTTCCTAAGCCTTTCAGAGAGGTGCATAAGGGGTGTTGCCATTTAAGATTTTTAAGTGACTGGGGTGTAGCTTAAGGGGTTGATAGAAATGTTTTGAAAAATATGTCATTTATTTTGCCCCTGGGTTTTATAGAATCGGTTTTTTTTCTATATATTTTCCTTGGTTTAGAAAATATAGCCATTGTAAGTTTTTAAAAGCACACCATGTATAATTTCTTTCCGATTTTTATTTAGTGTGATATTCCCTAAATTAGCCAAAGAAACAGTAAAAAAAATTTAAAAAGCTAATAAACCTCAAAATTATTACGTTTTAAGCCTTAAATATAATATTGTTTGTAAATATTGTTAAATATTAATGCTTTATTAAAAATGATTTTATTAATTACTTACTTTTGTTCCTTAGAAGCTGAATTGGAAGATTTGTATTTTTTCCTATTTTAAAAACAAAGCTGGTCCAGAAATAAAAGCCATTATTCAACAAAATGAATTAGTAAAATCGCAATTTTTACCACTGTTTCTAAGGTACAAATCATTAAATTGTTTGTATACCTAATTATTATTCTTTCACCTTAAGATTATTTATTAATTGTTTTAAAGTTAAATTTTATATTTTCATCTATAAATAAATTTTATTTTGTTTTGCTAAGTTTGCTTTTTAATAATACCTTTAAGATTGTTGCCTGGAAATTTGTGTGCACCTTAACCACCACTGGTAAATACCAGTCCTCTCCTATTCCGTTTTGTTTTAATTGTTTAAATGTAAAAAAACAGTATTAGACTTAGCAATATTTAAAACTAATTTGTCTAGAATTGTCAGCAATACATAGTTATCTTAATTACATACTCTTGCTTTACACACATTGAAAATTACTATTAAGTAAATAAACTATATAGAAAACAAATAATGCTAAATAAAGTCAAGGGAAAGAAAAATGTATCATAAAAAAATAAATTCCAGAATTTTACGTTTGAACCCAAATAGTTTTGTGTTGGAGAATTATAACAATATTATAATATTCAAATTAACATCAATAATTTTTGAAGGTGCTGATTCAAAAGTATTTGGGAGAACCTAAATTTAATATTAACTAATAAACCATAAAATAAACCAAAATTTAATATATTTCTATAAAGAATAAGAAAATTGTAGAAGAAGACATATGTGAAGAAATAAATGAACATTTTATTAATATTGGAACAAAATTATCACGTCAAATTCCATATTGTAGAAGATCGAATCAAATAACAAATTTAAATACAATCTTTTTTGAACCAGAAGAAATATTAGAGCAAGATATTGAACAAAAATTAATGAAAATAATTCAAAAAAGCTACTGGTTTTGATAATATTTCAGTCAAAATCATTAAAATAGGAAAAAGAAAGTTGGAAAGGTTTCAGAAATTTTTAAAAATGGAAATCAAAACGATCCAAATAATTATAGACCAATATCTTCTGCCAGTTTTGCCAAAAATTTTAGAAAAAATATGCATGATAAATTAACAAGTTTCTTAGAAACTCAAAATATTATTTTTAATGGTCAATATGGATTTAGTAAATCAAAGTATATTAAAATAATAGACAGCTATATATTAAAATTGGAAATAGTACAAGTTAAAAAAAAACACTAGTTGTGGTGTTCCGCAGGGATCAATTTTAGGACCTACTTTGTTTCTTGTGTAAATTAACTCCATATCTAAATTAAACTTACGCGGAAAACTTAAATTATTTGCTGATGATACTACAATAATTTATTTTGCTGATAGTTTTCTAAGATTTTAACAAACATTCAACATGATTTTATTTATACAGTATTTTTATTTTTAAACGTTCAAACTCGTTTTATATATGTATGTATTATATATTTTTATATTTGTATAACTTTTTCTCTCATAAACTTTAAGTTTCTTGAAATAAATAATTTATTGAAAAAAAACTAAAACATAATAGGTAAAAAAGACAAAAGAAAGAACGCCTATGTTACTGCTAATATTGTTTTGAGGGTGGTTTCACAGTAATTTACCATAAAATATAAGGCATTTTACAAAACCTAATTTTATCAAACTGAATAAAAACAGGAAATATTACAATATTTAATACAAAAATCTTTATTAACAATAGATACAATAAATTTATCTGTTAAATATCAAAAATTAATATGGCAAAATCTATTTTAAAAATACCAGTATAAAAGTTAAAATAAGTCCTATTTCACTAAAATAAAATGTACAGGGTTTTCATTTATATTTTGCCACCCACTTTTAACTATAACCAAGAAGGATAGAAAAAACTTCCTGTATAAAAGTTTCATACTTTTCCACCTATTATCTTTTAAGCATAAAAAAGAACAACAAAAAACTGAAGAAAAATGAAGAGTTAAACTTTTTTAAATTGAGCAGCCTATATATTATGTCACCAATAAAAGATTTTTTAAAAGTTTTACAAAAATAGGTACCTACCATATTTGATATATTTATCTTTACTAGTTTCGAAAATATGGCACTTTAAATCTGAATATAATTTCCATTACATCTACGGTCCAGCTTAGTGCCATAAGTAGGTATAGTGGAAATTATATCTACTATTTTTCAGATTTCAGTAGTCATATTTCGAAAACTATTAAAAATAGATACATCAAATGAATTATTTTTGTAAAGCTTTTTAAAAGACCTTTTAATGGTGAAATAATATGCAGGATGTTCCATTTAAAAAAGTTTACCTCTCCATTTTTCTTGAGTTTTGATCTTCATTACTTTTTTATGCTCAAAAGATAACGGATGAAAAAGTATAAAACTTGTATACATGATGTTTTCTATCCTTCTTGGTTACAGTTAAAAGTGGGTGGCAAAATATAAATGAAAACCCTGTACATCAATAACACATGATAGTTAAAATCTCTAGTATAAAATATACTATATTTTCTTAAACCTTTAAAATGTCGTTGTTTAAAATGGTCTATGGTCTATGCTTATACACAGGGTGATCCAACTATAAAAAGCTCCAAATTATTTAAAGTAAAAATAATTTAAAAAAAAGTTATTGAATATCAGAAAAAACTTTAGTTTCCACATGGCAAAACAAGGAGTTTTAACAGAACATACATTTATTTATGTTTTTATCTAAAAAATTGTATAATACAACTTATTATTGTATAAAAAAAATATATATTTAAATCGGTTATTACTAAAACATCCTAAGTTATATTTTTTAACATTTTCAGAAAGTACTAAATTTATTATTATATATATCATTAATTATTACATGCTATAAATTGACCTTTCATATCTCCCATAGTTAATGTGTTGTCTTATGAGATTTTAGCACTAATCGATGCGGGTAGGTATGTCAAACAACTAATTTTTATACAAATCTCGATATAGACAAACTATGACTTAAGGGGTTTTAGTAATAACCGATTCATTTATATTTAGTATAGCCTAATATTTAATTAGATTCAGCTCTTCTTAAAATATTTAATTTTGTAAATTGCTAACATTAATGACACGTTTAGGAAATGAGGGACCAAAATGGTGCATGTTGGAAAAAAAATTGCTTTAACTTTGTGACTGACCTTGTAAGTATATCATTATTAGTTGGACCCCCATGCAGGTTGAAGTTTTCAAATAAAAACAGTTTAGTGTCTCTTTTTATTTCACTAAAAATTAATCTATAATGTTCTAGATAAAAAATAATTTTACATTGGATTATTTAGTGTTTCTTTATAACCCTTTTGTTTACACAGTTTTTAACAGTTAGGCTTCGGCTACGAAACATATATATGTATAATCCGATATAAGCACCGAACTGCTAAGCGCCGACGCAAGCGCCGGAGCCATTCACATTACCAGAAACGCTACTCGTTACTCTCCAAGGCGAAAGCGAAATAGGAATCAGAGTCCCTCTATATATAGGATCGCGACATATGGCCATATTGGTTTGACGTGTGTTGACGTCTCATGTTGTCTCCCCGTGGCCTAGTGGACAGAGCTTTGATCTTCGAAGCCAGAGGTCGCCGGTTCGATTTCCAGCGGGGGAGACATATTTAGGTAGTAGTTATTTAAAAATAACCACCGTGGTGGCACTACCGCGTTGTCTAAAAGGTGCTGTGAAATGCAACTGCATGTTTCAGTGCTTGGACAACGTTGACGGAACAGGGGGACCGATGGGTTAAACATCTAATAACCCGACACCCACGGTACTCTGGTATTTAGGCATAGACCTTCGTGGGATGTCAAAAAGATTAAAAAAAAAAAAAAATGTACCAGTTTTCGGCAATGTTGATAAACTCAAACTCAATCATGGCTTTATTGTCATAAAATAAAATTTCCTTGACAAAGCTGATACATAAAATAAAATACTTAAACCTTATACAGAATGTTCACGGATGGAGTTAACAAGAGGACAAATGAACCAAAAATTTCATTTTCGAAAAATAGTCATTCTACATAAAAATTTTTGCTTGTAAAAAAAAAGGGTTCACGAAGAGAAAATGTTGATTTTTCTCCAAGAGAACAAAAAAAATTGTGTTTAGTATATATAAATTATCCTTGAATAAGTATAACGTGCTGGCGCTTGCGTCGGCGGTTAGCCGTGCTCGGGGTCATACCTTTAGAGCTCTATGCTAACATAAAGATCAGCGGCGGCTGCCCCTGATCTTTATGTTACCGGAGTGCTCTTACACTTGTTGCTCTGCCACTTGTCATTTACCGTTTGTATCATTGTTGAAGACTACTTACACTACCTAACTAAATATAAAGACAAAAACTTAAAAATATAAATTTTAAAATAGTCATTTACATTATACTGAATTATTTATTTTCTATATTATTCAGATTCAGACTGGGTTAAGTCAAAGATTGTATTTCTAAAATGGAGATGATTAAAGTTTTAAATAATAAAGAATATATATTTGTAAGCCCATCATATAGTATAATAAAAAATAAAATTTTACAATTTTTAAAAATATATATTAAAATTAATGACTAATGTACATTCTTTATTATTGAAACCTATGTTAAACAATTTTGAACTTAAACTAGTCTATACTTTGGCCACTATAAATTGATAATGAATATGTAGTAAGTAACTCCGGTTACTGTACTTTTAAACCAAAAAATACCTTTTCTATTGTGGTAACTAGGGTTACTGACTTTTTAAACCAATAAAATACATTTTTTCTTCAGGTGTTTTTCTTAATTTATAGTCAACAAAGTATAGCTCTGAGGTACAGATATGTGTACTTCTAACCTTAATAAAATTATCAACCTATAATCTGTTTATTCCTAATCAAGAAAAACACCAAATAAATAACCATGGCTTTTTGAACTAATGCAATACATTTTGTGTTGTAACCATGATTTCTGAATTTTTAAACTGATGAAAAACCTTTTTTTTTAGGTGTTTTGGAAGTAAGCAGAATATAGCAGAAGTTTTAGAACAAAAATTATATTTTCTACATTGTTTATTAAAAAATACTTTTTTTCAATTAAAAAATCATGCTAATAATTTTCCTAAATTTTCACCATAGTTCACAAACTGAAACTTTATTAACAAAACAGTCTTTAAATCCTTTTAAAAAACCTTTTGAACGGCACCATATTATATTTTTCTCTATTTCTAAAGTAGGTTCCATACACTGCTGCACAATATCATCCCCATTTTCATTAAAAATTACTAAATCACAACAATTAGTCCTGTCACTTGAATTTTGATTATAACTAATATTAAATTTTGAATGTTTTATATTTGAGAATATTTGCAAGGGCCCGCATAATTCAAAAGCTTCATTTACAAAGTTGTAATCAACCCCAACTTGTTTCTTTAGATAAATGTATGTATTTGTGCATGTAATGGAGGCATCAATGGAATCCATCCAAGTTTGGGATAAAAAATGTGTCTGAAATGGATTTAGGCAAGTTAGGCAAATTATTGTCAATAACAGCAATATTAACTAACACATAAGACAGTGTAACAAATGAAATATTAGCTCTATAATTTATCAAAAAATGAGATAGTATCCAGATAAGAGTGTAAATTAGTAAAACAAAGAAACAATATGGCTATTGCAATAGAAGTCCAATTCAAATGGCAGAATTATGAACGATTTATCACCACACGCTTATATGGACTGCTTCGGAGTCTGTAAAAGCAGGATTATGAGAGGGCTTCGATTTTCGGCGCCGATTTCTTTACACGTGACCGTAATTCTATTACGGTAGCCATCATATTCTTTGGTAAAACATTAGGTAATTGTCTAGAAAGTTGCGGCAACTCTGATTTTGCCGGAATTTGGTATTCAAGGGTTTTGGGGTGCTGATAATGGATCTGATTTTTTTGGAAATGTTTCGTTCTCAAGATATCCAAGGGCAAAGTTAAAATTCACACTAACCTTATTATTATTAAGTTCTTTATTTAGCATCAAATACTAATTGTAAAAGTTAAAATACATTTCAAAAATAATACATAATGAATAAAATTATAAAAATAGACTAAACATTGTTTCTTCAACAAACATAACATAAACAACAAATATGCAATAAAAGTCAAGGTGTAAAAACAAATTCAGTCACACAATAAACAACAAAAATCCAGACAAATAAGGATTCAATAAATACCAAGCACTTATACATATATTTTCCTTTCTCCTCCTTATTTTCACTACATTTCCCCTTCTTTTTGCACACAATTCTTAATTTAAAGCTAAAGTGGACAACAATATTTGATTTTTTTTCTTTTAAAACTCCGTTTTTCTATGTATTCTTGCACTTTTTATCAAATAAATTGCAAATGTTTCATTTAAAAACGATGCCACCATGTATACACTACTCCAGTGCATCCAACATAATCTGAACCTATGCAATTTAATGCAAAAGTGTAAAATAAGTAGAAAAATGGGGTTTTGATAGGTGAAAATCAAATATTGTGTGCCATTTTAGTTTAGGTTCAATAATTGTCTGCAAAAGAAGAGGAAATAAAGTGAAAATGGAGTTAGTTTGATTTTCAATTTTGATGATGGATATCTTAAAAACGAAACATTTTCGAAAAAAACCTCTGTATACCAGTTTTCGCCAAAATCGGAGTTGCCGCAACTCTCTAGAAAAAAACTTAATTTGTTTTTGATAGTTTTTCAATGTCCATAAAGCATTTAAAAAATTAAAATCTGGTGTAAGTGATAGCTTACCTTAAAACTTTTTGTAAATGTTTATTTAGTTGACTCATATGATTTCTCTCAATGTGTCCTCTAATTGTGGATGGCATGGATATTGTAAAGACTTCTTTTGGACAGTTTGGTGTCGAACCGAATACCAAAACTATCTCTTTAATTGTACTATTAGTTTCACAAAACTCTTTAGTTATACCCTTCATTATTAAATTAATAGTATCATAACTAGCTGAAACAACTCTAAAATGGTTTTCAAGTGTAAAATTAAGTTTTTCAGGTACATAATCCTCCGAATTAAGTTTTTTTCTCCGCTTTTCAACAACTGTTTTGAGCCAACTGTAGGGAAAAGGTATTTGACATTTTTGAAATAATAGACCCTTTAGAATTTCATTTATCAATGAAGCTGCAGTAAACGGAGTTAATATTAATTCAGTAATGTTAACTTCTACTTCTGAAACTGTCTCTGGCATTTTTAAAAAATTGTTTAAGTTTTTACCAAAAAACAACTTTCAAAATTTCAAATAAAAAATAGGGTTAGGTTTTGTCAAATGTCAATACAACATAGGGTGCGTTCCACTAAGCGCTTAAAACGCTCAAAATGCACCTTAAAGCCTAGTTAATATTTATAAGGTTGCGACACATCATCAACTTTTAGGCGGTTCGAGGTCGGGGACGCAAGGAAGGACACTCCACGAAGAAAAGTTGGCAAGACTGGGTAAAATCAAAGCTGATGATCAATCCAGTGGCGTCTATAATTTGCGCATTTCATTTTGCATTGTTTTGGAAGGGATATTTGTTGAAAGATGTAATTCTAAATGTTTTTTTATTTGAAGTAAAAGAATTTACAACTTAATAATAATTAAAAACTGTGGTGTAAACGGTACTTCTACTCATACAATAAACTGTATATCTCCGGCACTGACCAACATGGCCGAAAAATAGGAGATGTGACGTCATAACACGTCAAAGCAATATGGCCGAATGTCGCGACCCTATATAGACCCAAGGAAGTTAAACTTTCTAATGGGGAGTGCTCAATCTCATTTAAGCCTATGTTCGCTAAATTTTGTGACGTAATCTTTTCCGTAATTCTTTGTTTATAATCGTACTAGAAGGTTTTTTTCGAGGTTTTGGTGTTATTTTTTCGCTTTTTAGTCATTGGACTTTTATATATATTTAGTATTTTTACTGTTTATAGTTAATTGAGTAGTTATTAGTACTGCAGTTACAGAGAATATTTTAAAACTTGGAAACAGGGGTCACTGACCTTTTGATATTTTTACAGGGAATTTACGTTTATATCGTTATTAGGGTTAAGATACAATTTTTAAATGTTGTTTTAGTAATTTTCTTTTATGGTATGCAAGTATTGGTTTATTTTGTCAGATAAAAAAATATTATGGCAAAAAGGGGACGTCACAAACATAACCTATATTTTCGAACACAAATAAAAAATTGAGTGATCCTTATTAAAAAGTTTACCCTCCTTGGACTTTGACTACTCAAGTGTACTTTCCTCTTAAGAAAAATTCATAATTTTTAGATATTTCATATACCTACCACCGAAAACAATTAATATGGGATGGTTGAATTTTTTCGTAAAATTATTAATAGTTTGCCTTAAGGTACGAACTTAAGTAGACACACTCTAATCTTTGTTTGTACCTCAACTGGGTCAGTTATTTAGTGTTTAGGCCTTTTTATTTTTCGCTTTAGTATAATTTTTTATCACTATTAATTATTTTTAAACTTGTCATTTGTCTGTCTTACAGTTCAAGGATTTTTTTAAATATGGAGTGACGCACACAGAAATCCTCTATTGGTTCATTGTGTTTTTACCTCCAGTAAGATATTCATTAAATATATTTTAAGTATTTATGTAAGATAATAATGTATATGTATAATATTTTGGGTAATTTTCTAGAAACCTGCGGCAACTCCGATTTTGACGAAATTCGGTATACGGGGGTTTTTGGGGCGCTGATCACAAATCTGAAAGATTTTTGGCGGAAACGTTTCGTTCTTGAGATATTCATCATCAGACTTGAAATTTAAACTAATCCCATTTTTACAATATTCCATCTTTTGCACACAATTCTTGATTTAAGGAAAAAGTGGCACAAAATATTTGATTTTCACCTTTTAAAACCCCGTTTTTTAAGTATTTTACATTATTTTTGCATTTAATTGCATAGCTATACTTTGAATCACTTCAATCCCAGTGTGCCATGAAGCCCTATGTGTATGTATGGTTGCCGCATTATCAAAGAAAAGCCACGCAATTTAATGCAAAAATAATGAAAAAACGTAGAAAAACGGGGTTTTAAAAGGTAAAAATCAAATATTTTGTGACACTCTAGCTTTAAATCAAGAAGTGTGTTCAAAAAGAAGGGGTAATATAGTGAAAATAAGCATAGTTTAAATTTGAATTTTGATGATGAATATCTCGAGAATGAAACGTTTCCGCCAAAAATCTTTCAGATTCGTGATCAGCGCCCCAAAAACCCCGTATACCAAATTTTGTTAAAATCGGAGTTGCCGCAGATTTCTAGAAAATTACCATATTTTGTTAAAAAAATAAATCTTACATAGAGTTAATTTGTTTGTATTCATAAAAAACAACGTAAATAATTTAAAAAATAATTTATTAAAAAACCAATAAATTTACACAAATGTTGCTTTTAATAATTTATATTTATAACACAGGTCACACGTAAGATTAAACCGAATAAAACACAAAACAAATAAACAGCAAACAGCCACAACAATCACAAAACATCAGCCATATTGAATTGAACATATTGAAAGTCAAGAGTTTTTAAAGTCGGTCTATATAAGGTCACGACATTCGGCCATATTGCTTTGACGTGTTATGACGTCACATCTCCCATTTTTCGGCCATGTTGTTCAGTGCCGGAAATATACAGTTTATTGTATTAGTAGAACAACCGTTTACACAACAGTTTTTAATTGTTATTAAGTTGTAAATTCTTTTACTTTATATAAAAAACATTTGGAATTACATCTTTCAACAAATATCACTTCCAAAACAATGCAAAATGAAATGCGCAAATTCTAGACGCCACTGGATTGATCTTCAGCTTTGATTTTTACCCAGTCTTGCCAACTTTTCTCCGAGAAGTGTCCTTCCTTGCGTCCCCGACCTCGAACCGCCTAAAAGTTGAGGATATGTCGAAACCTTATAAATATACACTAACCTTGAAGAATTTTGACATTTATAACAGCCAATAGCAAGCCGAATATGGATTGTGGAGGGGAGGATCACCTTGTGAATGACAAGCGTCTAGCCCCTTGGAAGCAACTATTGATCCTGGCTTTATTTATAATATTTTTAACAATTTTTTGTTCGAAATCAATAAACCTAATGACTTTAACCTAAAAATAACAAAAAACTGCAAAATAATCCATAAATATAGTTTTTTTATTTTCTGATTATTTTCAAGGCAATAGCATTGGAAAAATCCCAAAAATTCAGTTTTTTCTTAATATCTGGGTAATGATTATGTTTACAAAAAAAGGTATATAGCCTTTACGATAGAGCTTTTACAACTGCATCTTTTTTGTATTATAAACTTTTTATAGTGTCCTTTAGTTTTTGAGATATTTATGATTTTACTTTTTCTAAAATATTTAATTTCTTAAAAACTATAAAAATACAACAAATCTTATTAAACAAAAAATATAGACAATTAAAATGCCCATCTTAATTGTTATTTGACAAGATTGCATAGCTTAAATAATAACACAGACATAAAAGAAAATGTGATTTTTAATAAAATTTTTAGCTGAAAATGCTAAAAAATAGAGATTTTTTATTTATAATATTTTTACCAATTTTTTTGTTCAAAATCAATAAACCTAATGACTTTAACCTAAAAATAACAAAAAACTGCAGAATAATCCATAAATATAGTTTTTCCAGGATCCAGGATCAATAGTTGCTTCCAAGGGGCTAGACGCTTGTATCTGAATGTATTAAAAAGACGAGGCGTTAAAAACCGCTATGCATTCCAAGATTCTATTGGTTACAACTGGTCTAGTGGATGTTACATCCTTATTGGTCCGAACATGACGGCTGACAGCGCGGGCTATTTTAAATAATTTAAGCTGATAAATTTTAAATAAAAATAACGTGCAAATAACTTGTATAGTTTAACTTAAGAGTTTAAATGGCGTAAAAAATATTTTATTTAAGTTCCAATAGTCCGTTTTTTAAAAGTTTTTTGTAATATTAGGTTTAAGGCACTCTAAAAATCACAAAGTTATTTGAAAATAGATATAATTTAGTAAACTAAGTGGGGAATATATTATTTTATTTGCGACAGTTCCTATTATAAAATGACAATATTTGTACAATTAATGTTATGTTAATTTATTTTACTTACAATTTAAATTTTAAAGAAATATGGATGATTTAATGCACAGTAAATAAAATCCAGTATTGAAAAAATACTATTTATTTGTACTTTTTTGTGATATTATACAACAGGCTAATTCTTAGTTTACACAACACTTTAACTATAGGTATTTATTTAGATAAAAAAGTTTCGGTAATTTTCTAGAAAATGGGAGCAACTCCGATTTTGACGAAATTTGGTATACGGGGTTTTTGGGGCGCTGATCACGAATCTGAAAGAATTATTTGGCGGAAACGTTTCGTTCTCGAGATATCCATCATCAAAGTTGATATTTGAACTAACCTTATTTTCACTATATTCCCTTCTTTTTGCACACAATTCTTGATTTAAAGCTAAAGTGTCACACAATATTTGATTTTCACCTTTTAAAACCCCGTTTTTCTACGTTTTACATTATTTTTGAATTAAATTGCGTGGCTTTTCTTTGATAATCCGGCAACCATACATACACATAGGGCTTCATGGCAAACTGGGATTAAAATGATTCAAAGTATAGCTATGCAGTTTAATGCAAAAATAATGTAAAAACGTAGAAAAACGGGGTTTTAAAAGGTGAAAATCAAATATTGTGTGACAGTTTAGCTTTAAATCAAGAATTGTGTGCAAAAGAAGGGGAATATAGTGAAAATAAGCTTAGTTCAAATTTGAACTTTGATAATGGATATCTCGAGAACGAAACGTTTCCGCCAAATAATTCTTTCAGATTCGTGATCAGCGCCCGAAAAACCCCGTATACCAAATTTCGTCAAAATCGGAGTTGCTCCCATTTTCTAGAAAATTACCAAAGTTTCATTTAGTGTATTTTTAAAATTTCATCCTTCTTGTTCAACTTTTATAGAATGTTTCTTTTTAAATAATAAATAAGATCATCACCATTTCTAAAAGAGCAGTCACTACAGTCCAAACAAACAAAACTATATTTATACACCGAATTGTATCCGCAGTTGGTTTCTTGTGAAACATTTTTTAAATATTAATACTAAATAGGAAAATTGCTTTTTAATGTTTCAAAAATTATTAGAGCATTACTCTACAATTGTTTCGCCTTTCTAGGGCTTCATCAAGAGTACTTCGTATACTATATTTGTTTCCAGAATAAGAATGGCAAAACACACTTCAACCACACAGAACTAAAAAACACACAAGAAAAGCGCCAAAAGCCTTAACCTCAATAACGCAATAATCACGTGTAATTTTTGACCAATAAAATCATGGAATTCGTAGCGGTTTTTAACGCCTCGTTTAAAAAGTGGTAATCCGAAAGGTGCAAATTGGGATGGCGCCACAGTCGCTAGTGGAGAGATTTTAAAAACCGCGCCATAAATTCAAATCGGTATCGACGTTTACGAATATCTCCAGAATGAAACTTTTTCGCTAAACATTACTACAATTTTATGTTCAGCGCCCAAAAACCCCGTATGCATAAAATTATCAAAATTGGCGTAATGCCCGAATTGCCCGATAAGCAAACTTTTCCCAAATTATTGAATACGCACCCACATAGTGTGTGCCATTTTTAATTGGTGGGGGTAAATCTGAAATCAACTGTTTCTCTCCCCTTGTCCATTCTCTTTGCCTTTGAGCGAAGTGACAATGACAGTGACAGCTATTCAAACAAAAATTTAAAAAGAAGATAAACAAATTATAAACTAAATTCATTATTCTCTGTTACCTTATGTTTTAAGATAAATTATAAACGTTTAATATTGTTGCGTTTCTTGTTTGTTAGAATATAGTATTTATTAATTATGCATTCAAATACAGTGCAAAATACATGGGTGTCTTGGGTACGAATGTTTGATATACCGGCCGTAAGCAAACATAAAAATGGCTTTACTATTTATAAAATAATATCTTTGGTAAGCTGAAGCTATTTGTGTTAAAATTGAGATTTATAAGATCTATATAATTTTTGCGTCCCTCTATATAATCTTTCTGTTTTTAGTTCTACAATGCTTAATTAATTTTGTATTATTTAAGAATAATAGTGTTAAAATGTAATAAGATATAAAACTCTTAAAGATAATTCAGCTATAAAATGTTTAGTTTTATTTTCTTAATATTTATTAAACCCTAAAAATAAATTAAGTGTTCTTAAAATAATAAAATAGATATGCTGGCTTCTTGTAGACAACAAGTAGAGTCATGACTATCCAAAGTTTTTAAAGGATATAAAACATTTTTATAAAATAAAAATGTCAACACATAATTTTAAAAACATTTACAAATATTATTATATCCTTCACATTCGATAAATTTAATACAATATAGGGTGGTCCCTAAGTAATGGGCCAAAATTTAACTGGAGAATTGTGAAGTTAAAATATTGCCATTTAACTAAACTTACCTTAGTACAAAAGTTGTTATTAACTGAGATACAGGGTGTCAAGTTTAAAAAATATATTCAAATTATTTCAATAATATTTCATACATGTTAAATATAGGGGTTTTCTGCCATGAGCTATTCATACCTAATGACCTAGGGACCACCCTGTATAAATTGTGTGCAGCCTCATAGCAAAAGCAATAAATCATATTTTAAACATCTGTTATGAAGCTAATTTATAAGTTTTATAAAAATAACTATCTTAGTTTAGTTTAAGTTTTTTATTTGTACTTAAACCATTTGTTATATGTTAGGGTTAATCCTGTAAAAGGGCGATTAGCATCCAAAATCAAAAAATATATAAAACCTACTATTGTTTTTGCCATATACATTATATGTCCACGGATGGACTTTACAATAGGACAAATGTACCAAAAATTTAAATGTTCAAGAAAGTCTTGTATGGCATCTGCTTTTGCTTCTAAAAAAACTATTCAAATTGAGATATTTGTATTGTTTTGTACATGGGCTCCAATAACTAAAAAATATGAAAATGGACCAAAACAAAACTGCCTTTATTTTTAATAATCCAGCAAAATGTCAAATATAAAAGGTTTTCAGAATTAAATGAATCCAATATCTAAAATTTTACCGAAAATAAACATTTTTTTAGGATCATATTTTTTTATTCATGTTTTTACCTAATACATATACCTGGTTTTACATTTTTGTATTCGAATACATTTGACAAATATTGATATTAATTAGATACATCCATTATTAGAAATAAGTAAATTATTATATATATAAAAGGAATTAAAACATAAATAAAAAAATGTGGCACTTAAAAATTGTTTATTTTATGTGAAATTATTATTATTGGATACTCATTCAATTCTAAAACCTTTTAATTTAACATTTTTCTAAATTTTTAAAATAAAGATAATTTTGTCTTGGTCCATTTTTACATTTTTGTAGTTTTTGGAGCCTCGGTACAAAACAAATTTCTTAATGTCAATCTTGTTTTTTTAAAGAAGGAAAAGCAGTTGCCCTACACGACTTTCTTGAATATTTATATTTGTGGTCGATTTGTCTAATGTAATATCCCTTCTTGGACATACTGTATAGATTGTAAACTGGGGCTTATGCCCCCTAAAATTTGCCGGCTAGCTGAGCCTCTTATTAGTTTAAGGGTGAAGACAGCCACAGAAATAATTATTTATAAAAGTGACTTTAAAAATAAATAATTTCAAAAAAGAATAAAGTAATTTGATATCAATGGTAAAAAAATTCAGGAAATTATTCTCATTATCACCTATACTATTAAATATTTATTTATTATCATTTATACATATATGACTGAACATGGTAGAGTAAAATAATTCTTTTTATCTACCTCTAATTATTATTACCCTGTATTCAACTTAAGTTAAATTTAATTAAATAAATTAGGATTTTTTAGCTTTACCCAGAATCTTGTCCAGATGCAGTGACAAAAATAACTGTATGGAAACGATTTAATGACATTAAAAAATTACATAGAGATATAAGAGGTTTACTAAAGACCCTAAAAATAAAAGATGAAGTCCCAAGTTTACCAAAGTCTGTCTTGTTTAAAAGGTAACACAATATTAATATTTTTTTATATATAGATAGATAGATAGATAAGCATTTATTAATTCCAAATAACAAATAGTTACATATAAAACCCAAAAGGGTGTGGAACCATGTCATACAATGATGTGATAATATATTATCTTAATTACTACACCTACCTAGTAACTTTTTATCCTCATCATCAAAAAATTCACTTAGTGTGTAAAATGATTTTGTTAACAGATATTTCTTAATACACTTTTTTAGTTCACTCTCTGAGAGTAGCCTAACTGATTCAGGAAATGAATTTAAAAAATTATTACTGAAAATTTGACATTTTTCTGAATGTATGAAAAATTGCATTTATCACAGTAGAGCTTGCCGCCCTTATCTCGAGTGTCATGATCATGACTAAGGTGACACTCGGCAAACAAATCCAAGTTACCCCTATAAACCTATATTGTTGTAGTATACATATGGCTCTTACAGGAGCTAAGTGCTTTACATAAAATTTGTTTGTAAAAGAATTGCAGATCATGTATAATTTTTATCCCTTTATGCTTATTTTGGGTTCTCATTGTGCTTCTAAAATACTACTGTTTTCGCCCTTGATTACCATGTATAGTTTCGCCTTGATCACCATGTCAGTCTTAATATAATGGTTAAAATACATTTAGTTCACCTTTGGAAATATGCCATTCATTTAAATAGAGATATTAAGTGTTGCATTATTAAAAGCAAGCTATATAAGCTGAATTAAAATCATCATATTCAGTCGCATTTGCAATACAAATCCTTTTTGTCCTTATGCTTGCAACATCTATTTTAAAATATGTGGTTTTAAGCAATATATGTGATTTTTTAGATTTGATGAAGAGACTATAGACCAAAGAAAGCGGGGAATATTAAATTTTTTAGAATTTATTGGTAATAATCCAAAGCTGTTTACATCTAGTGTTTTTGTTAAATTTTTTGAGGTAATTCTAACACACTTTTAATTAAAAAGTATAAGCTTCAACTACTGTAAAAATTAATAGCACCTTGTATAATTATTCATGGTTGTTCAGATATTTTTAGGAGAATTAACTGTAATAAGATACTAAGGATATATCATTAGTTCTTAACCTAATATATCTAAAAAGAAAAAGGCTCTAGATGATCAAGAGTCTTACAATAAGTTACTAAAAAGTCATAATATTTTACATTTTTTAGACTTATACTGCTTTTTACCAGCATACAAAGTTTATTTTAATTTTTGATAATTTTATCTATACTTATACCTAAAGCCAAATACAGGGTGTCACAGAATATGTGGTTAATCTCTTGGATTCATATGAAACACAAAAAAATAATATGAATTCCTATTTTTTTTTCTAAAGCGCCTCTTTACAGATATTTGGTCGCCGCTGTAAATAAGTTTTTCCTGAATTACTTTTATGGTACTTGGTATAACAAAATATTTTTTTTTACTAGTGTTTGTCGAAAACACTTTAATTTATAGACATCAAACAGGACTACCTTTTTTAGATTAGAGTTTAAGTGATTTAAACATACTATTTGCATTCTTTTATTATACATAGTGTAAAAGTAGTTACCACTATTGTGTCACGGTTAGTCCGCCCCTGACAAAGTAAAGAATGCAAATGTTTTACAAGGGTACCATTTTAGGGGTCCTAACTAATATTTATCATATTAAAAAAATTATTTTATTATACCAAGTACTTTAAAAATTATTTAAGAAAAACCGATTTTCAGAAGCGTCCTTTAAGGGCACATATCACTCTAAACAGAAGCTTTAGAAAAAAATGAAAAGACCTTGTTATATTATTTTTATGTAGTTAGGGATCCCTGTAGCTTTATTTTAACGAGATGCGCAACTTTTTTCCTTACAACAACTTTCGTTGGTGTTAGCTTACAGGGGTAGCAGGAATTTAATGTGTTGATTTGACAGGTAATAAAAATTTATTACAAACAGGGATTTCTTTGTTAATTTTCAAGATAATTATCTCAATAAAGCAAACAAGTATTTGTCCTACAAAATGTAAGGTTTCATCAAAGAGACCCCTACCACCAACATGTATAGTTAACGATGCCGTGAAAAATAAATACTAACCAGTTGATTTATTTTCTTTTGATTACATAATATTTATATAATTTAACACCCAACTTGTCCTACCAGTTACAAGGTACGTCATCCTGGTTATTTGATAATTATCAAATGAACATATTTAATCTCTGCAACCCCTATATGCTACCACCAACGAAAATTGTTGGAAGGCAAAAAGTTGGTTGTCTCGTCAAAATGAAGCTATTCACGAAAAATTAGCTTGTTAGTAATGACTTGGAAAAATGGTCCCGGCGTCCCTAACTAATGTATTCTATATGATACCTAGAGATTGCCCACATATTCTGGGGCTTGCTGAATAACATTTTCATTGTTTTAAGACGAGCCATACACCAGTTGAATTATTAAATAGTAATATTAATGCCATTCGTGCTGATTTACTTTTGCCAGAGGAAACAGAACTATCTAAAAATTCTGATGATGATAAAACCATTAGCGATTCAGATTCTTTAGCCAGCAGCAATTTGGGTTCAACAGTACAGGTAAGCTATTAAGTTTTATTTTATTATACTTTGGGCACTTTAAATTGAGCGAAATACCTAAAGACAAAATGTGTTTCATTACACAATTAAAAATGTGTTTTATTGGTTTAAAAAGTCAATTACCGTAGTTCATTATCAATATACAGTGGCCAAAGTGTAGTTTTATTATTGTTTAAGTATTAAGTTATGGCCGGATTTAGAGGTGTAGTGGCCCTGGGGCAATGAGCCTGTGGGGGCCCCCTCAAAGTAATTAAAGAGCAACAAAAAAAGGTCCCCATCAATGAATATTTAATGCAATTTTGTCCCGAAAAAAATTGAATAGCAACAACAGAAAAAAAATGTCATCGTCGGTTTGATAGTAAACCAGTTAAAAAAAAAGAGAGATAGTATACTACCGTTAAAGAGCTTTAAGAAAATACACTAGTGGAAAAAATTAAAGGATACAAAAACTGTATTTCGCCTAAAAATGGTGGTACTGAAATAATAAAAAAAGCATTTTAAATCTTAAAGATTCTAGTTTTGCGATCTTATGATGAAATTTTTTTCAAGCAACGTGTATTGCCCAATCCTAATAAATACAGAAAAAAAACCGTTTTTATTTTTTTTTGTCTATGAACATGGAAACAATTTTCCAACTTAACCAGTATATGGATCGGATAACTTGTTCATTCAGCTTTAAATTGTTTCTTTTTAGAAGTTCAAATCAATATCTCAGAAACCGCTGATCGCACAAGAAAATTAAGGTGGGTTTAAAAATCCTAAATAAATTCTCCACAAAAATCGGCTATGGTTTTTAATTTTTTTTTATTATTATTTTTTACGTTAATTTAAAGAATCAAGAAAAAAAAGCTTTTTGTGGTTTTTGGGACAATCAGGTGCTAAATTAAAAATATTGAGAAAACCAGTAATGTTAAGTGTGCCTTTTACTGTTCAATATGCCTACAAAAATCCTACAAAGTTTTGATTCAATCCATTAAGCCGTTTTTATGTTTTATTCGATCGAATTTTTAAAAAAGAATTAAAGGATCACTATTTTGACTTTAAATGATCATAATCTTTAACACAATGCAACAGACAGTTTAAAAGGTTTTTATGCATTTTTACTGATGAAATTGTTTAAATTTAGGGAAAAAAAAGTTGTTTGAGAAATTTAGTTTTTTTTAATTTTTTTTTATGACTCAATTTTTTTCTTTTTTTTTTATCATTATTTTTTTCATAAATTAAAATACTTTTATCAATAAAGATGCATAAAAAAACTTAAAAACATATGTTTAATTTTTGATATATTTGGATGTCTATATTTCCAAAACTATAAGAGATATACATATCAAACATGACATTTTCTTAAAGCCCTTTACCTTTTTAGTTCGGATATACAGAGTGTTTTATCCAAAAATGCTAGTTTACTATCAACGTTCAGAGGATGGTCAATGGTCATACTTCATATTTACAAAACTTTTAAATATTGGATCACATATTTATTTTTTAACATTCATTTTTTTATCTCTTATCTTAAAGAGCGTTAAAAAACCTACGGCTTTGCCAATTTATTTAGTTTTTTATTTTGATTATTAACAAAGTTATTACTGGCGGACACTTATATTGCAAATAATAGATATTTAGAAGAAAAATATTAAGTTAGATACTAGTATTATTTTTTTAAAATGTATTTTCTAGAACAAATTCTCTTATAAACAAAAAAAATAATGCAAAATTTTATAAGAGCTCAAATGGGAACATAACTTGCCTTGCACACCTGGTCAAAAAAATCGGACAATCAAAAATTTTGTTCAAATTCAATCTTAAATAGCTTTTTGGTTTTTGACGTGATAACGTCCTATAATTCGATGGAGCCGGCTGCACGCACAAAAAAAATGACTTATGCGGCGTTCCATTTAAAGTTCAAGCGAGAGCGCGGAAGAGGCACAATCGGCCTCCGCGTTCGACATCTGTTTCTCTCCCCTTTGAGCGGTCCGGCTGCTATACAATAATCTATACAATAATACATTTACATGTTTTCGTCAAGTAGGAAGTGCAGTGAAAAGTGAATGTGGTGTAAATTGTTTAATTTTCTTTTGAATGATGCAACCATTTCATCAGTATTTTCTTATAATGTTGTCACGTTCAACTATCGTCAGTAAACCGACTTTGCAGACAACCGCTTTTTTGACCGATTTTGTAGCTTCTTTCATCAAGATTATTATTTAATATGGAGGATGCAAAAAGTTTAATAGGATTAGGTGTTATACAGAGAAGAGCCAAATATTGCATTTTGTTACATATTTTTGAACATCATGTGAAATCAGGCCCACTAATGGCCAGATTTTTTACCATTGTATTGGAACCCCATCTTTTCTTAACATTTCCTTCTTTTTATTTATATCAATATCTCTATTTTAAAAGAAAATACAATTTTTTAAAGAAAACAATGCAATTTAATTATGATGGTCGTAATATACGCTATAATTCAAACATGTTGGGGAATCTTAAGATTTTGATGGTCATATTTCCGATCAAGATAAGTATATTAAATGTGGTATTTTTTAAAGGTCTTTAAAAGATCTTTTTACTGGTGATATAATAAAAAGTGTTTACTTTTTGAAATCACACTTTTGTTGTACCCTGTATATCTTAAGAGATAACAAAAATCTCATTACTGATTTGAAAACTACGAAACCAACTTAACAAATTAATATTTGTATATATTTTTAGTGGCGGCTGGTGATGATCAATTTGATGGGCACACCCGCACCATAGGTAAAAGCCAATGTTTAGAATTGAATTTAGGCATCTTAATATAAGTAATTAATCCGTTTTTAGTAATAATATATGTGTGTATGTGCCCACCAAATTAGCCATCACCAGCCGCCACTGATATTTTCATTATAAAAAAAATAAATTTACGAAAGGTGTAAAAGTATAACTACACATAAATTTAATTGTCTTTTTTAAAAATGTATGTTTCCTTTTAGAATAAAGATATTGTTATAAATAAAAATATACATATTAAGAAAAGATGGAGCTTTACAATCCAATACAGTAGAAAAAAATTGTGACGTTAAATTATTCCACAGGGTGTTTGAAAATTTGACTCAAAATGCAACATTTGGCTCTTCCTGTATAACACCAATTCCTAGAAAACTTATGGAAAACCCCATTTTTGTCCAAGAGTTTAGATTTTTTTTTAAGGTTACAGATAATTTATCAGACACCGTCTCAAAATCAAGCATTACAAATTTAAGGAAACTTAACTCCATGACTTCAATAGATTCTCAGTCATCAAGAGCATCAGAATCTTATAGCATTTCAAATGTTGATAGTAGCTTGTTGCTTCTTGATGGTCAGTATTACTCAACTTCTCCTACAGCACCAAGTTCTTCAATCAATCAAGATAATATACAATATTTAATTAATGCCTCTGTTCATGTTAACATGGCCATTGAGTTGGAGAATGACAGGAAGTATGAGGAAGCTTTTTCTGCTTATAAGATTGCTGTGGATATATTGATAAATGGTGGTAAAGGTATAATAATTTTATTATTCACTTATTTTATAAATAAATTGCTGTACAATGTATTGATTTTTTTTAAATCCAGTTAATTTCTTATAACTGAAAAAAATATAATGATTTCTTCTCCGATCAACGGATGTCCAATACGTTTTCTTACCTTCACTATGCATTATTGCTGCAGGTAGAACGCGTTGCTAGGCGACTGGCCTTGGCCGGGATCATTGTTTTCGGACGCTCAACTTTTCATATGCTTTAAATATTCACTGATGACTTTTGTCTAAGTCATTTGACAATATGACTATATACAGGGTGGCCAATTGTCCGAGAAAAACCAATATTTCTCTTGTTTAAAGAGATGACTAAAAGTTTTTTTTAAATAAAAGTTGTAGGGTTTTCAAAGATACATGTCCAAAAAATATTTTGACGTATACAAAGTGTCCCAAAAAAAAATAGTTTTTACAGGGTGGTCCATTAAAAAAAAAAAAATTGAGTTTTAGCATTTTTAATTTTAAGATATTGGCTATGCTATAAAAAATACCAGGTATAAGATCTAGTGAATTTTCTTACAGACGTTTATATTATGGTCCTTATTGTGTTAAAACAACTAGCTAAGTCAGGGCCGTATTAACCCTATGACGCGCCCTAGGCTACGAGTCCCGGAGCGCCTATTTTGCGTGACCAAAAAATTTTGAAGAGCAAAAAAAAAAAATAAATAAGGGTCCTTACCTCCGTTGCGTCTATTATTTTCTTTTCAAGCGCCTAACTTTACCACCCGAAATGAAATTTCATAACCGAAAAACAAGAAAAAAGTCATTCCCTCCTCTTCCCGCCTATTTCATTTATTTCAAAGCACCTTATTCACAGAAGGACTCCTCTTCCCGCCTATTTCATTTATTTTAAAGCACCTTATTCACAGAGGAACTCCTCTGTCTAGCGCCTATTACTCCCCTGTCTGGCGCCTATTTTTCTCATGGCGCCCTAGGCTGTAGCCTAGTCAGCCTAATGGATAATACGGCACTGAGCTAAGTATTATTAATAACTAAATTGTTTTCATTTTTACCTAATTTTTGAGTAACCTGTTTTTACGAAAATTTCAGTAAATTATAAATAGTGTGGCAACATATCCACAAGTGCCAAAATAAAGTAATATACCATATGCAAAATTTTATGCTGAATCCGATTCAGTAAACAAAAATAGGGGTTACACTTTTAAAAAACTAACTTCTTAGCCATAATTTTTTTGGGACACTCTGTTTACATCCTAATATATTTAGGACATGCAGGTTTAAAAACCCGACAACTTTTATATAAATTTTTTTGTCATATCTCATTAAACAATTGAAATATTGGACGTTCTCGGACAATGGGCCACTCCGTATATACAATATACTATTTAATGGAAAAAATAAAGGTTTTATTTAGTGATTTCTCAGCCGCCTTTAAAATAGCCAGTTGACCTAAACAGCTTTAAAAAAATGTATTGGTACTAATATTTCTATGATTTTAGATGATAGTGATTATACTCGAAAACAGATGGTAAGATATAAGACTGAAAAATACTTAATCAGAGCTGAAAAAATTTACAACATGTATTTGGCTCCAGAAGTCAAGGATTTATTCTCACAGGTCAGATTTTTTTTGCATTTTTGGCTTATCTAGTTTGTTATGTTTACTATGAATTCTCGTTCTACGTCGGAACGATCATGGGAAGGTTTTTTCCAATACGTGGAGATAAGACGGTTTTAAGCAGCAACAAAGCGAGGCCGAAACGTCACTTTATCCGGAATGTTTTATGCAGGCATGCTTTGTCTAATCTCTATCTGCGAATGTTCAAGCTGGCACGACGCGACGTGTATACACATCGTACCAACTTGATGCTTTCAACTGAATTTCAGTGTGTTGAACACTATCAGGTAGAGATTAGAAAGGAGACGTATTACTGAAAACCTTGCCCCATAGGTTGCGCGTCAGTCTCGCTTTGTCGTTGCTTTAGACCGTCTCTTTACCACACATTGGCGCAAAATGCCCATAAAAATTTTGAAATGGAATGACATGTATAGAGATATACTAAGAGTTAGTGGTATATTGTTTTAGAAACAGGAAAATATAGGAAAGCCAAATATTGTGAAGGGACCACTTTTTAATTTGTACAAATATAAAGTTATTAAAATTATTTCTCCTTCTGGAATGCTAGTTTTACATTCAGAGCAGCAACAGCTTTATTACATCAAGGTAAGGGTAACAGGTAGGATCAATTATGCTTAGTTAATTTTATTTATATTAATAAATTAATCAATTTCCAAGATATAGACTACTTAAACGGTTATGAGGTTAAATGAGTAAAGTAAGAACGCTGTAAGTTTAACACAGGTACGTCATCAACAACCAAATGTTTACATTCAAAAGCACCGACTTGCCACGTATTTTTTTACCATAGGCATCGCCTAATTGTAGCACAGAATAACTAGCTACCACAAATGGTATGTATAGAGTTTCTGTAGTCGTAAAATGTGTGTTTGGGGCATTTTGATGCTATCATGTATGACGTAGCGGTGTTTAACTAACAGCGTTTGAACTCTACTACTTGCTTTTGTGCGGCCCTATCAGTGTTGGTAGTAGGGCCAGGGCCGTATTATCCATTAGGCTGGGGAGTAATAGGCGCTAGACAGGGATTTTTATTAAAAAGTTTAGATTGAGTGGGGATTTTTGGTGACTAATTTCTCTGTGAATAAGGTTTTTGGAGTGAAATAGGCAAATAGGCGTGAAAAGGAGGGAATGACCTTTTTTTTTGGTCATAAAATTTTATTTTGGGTGGTGAAGTAAGGCGCCTGGTACTCAAAATAGGCGCTACGGAGGAAAGGACCTTTTTTTTGCTCTTCAAACATTTTTTTAGGCGCTCCGAGAATTCTAGCCTAGGGCGCCTCAAACAGTTAATACGGCCCTGAGTAGGGCACTGTACATTTATTTATACAATATTTACCTTTAAAACCAGATGTTTTGTACATTTAGAGTTAATAATAGTAACTAGATTGTGCAAGAATATAGTAACCTTCTCGGTCGGGTTTTGGCCTAGCATATTAAAGCGCTGGATGGTTAAGCGTACAACCGACGTGAGGTGGGTTCGAATCCTACCCGCGGAGGTCAGAAATTTAGTGGTTAGCTCAACAAGACGGACAAAGTGCAAAATGTATCGACGCTAATACCCAGCCAGGACTAAGGTGCCGGAACACACTTTGCCGTGTCCTGCACAACGGTAGACATGCGGACCCCACTTAGTTGGTAGGTTCATTAGTCCCCCTGGGTGGGGAAGAGGTCTTAAGTTGTCGCGCATAGGACCGTGGTTCGAAACCCACGTTAAGATGTAGGTCCCGTCTGGCTGACTTTACCCAGACGTAAAACGACACAATAAGCCGAGCGGCTTCAGTGCATGGGTTATTTCGGCCCTATTCTAAGGTCTAAGTAACTTACCCATTTCAACTTTATGCTTTTTTATTACTTTACCTAAAGGCTTTAGGTTTGAGGTGGAACTTCTTTGAAATGCTGGATATCCCCAAATAAATATATCCACTATAAAATTTTAACAGGGAAATCACTTTGTCAGCTAAAAAAAGTTACAAAATTTTATGACATTAAACTTCAACTAAAGTAATAAAGATTTAGCCCAGCATTTCCCGATAGGCATAAAAATAATCACTGATAGATAAATCACCGAATTGTCATCACGTAACGTAGTTCAAATAAACCACAATAAAATAAATTTATAAAATGACCTAAAAATCTTGTAGTTGGTATTGTATCTATCTACTTTAAATACTAGACTTAAAATTTAAAAAAGTTAATTAAATATTGAGTTATCAGATAGATATATCAAACCTATTTTCCCTATACCAACGGTTTAATTATTCGTTTTTAATTAAATATAAATTATTTATTTCAGGTAATACACAAGACAGTACAATTTCTAAATGACTACTTAATATTACCAGAAAATGTGCCTTATATGGTTAGACTAGTTAATCATTATAACTGTGAAAATGCTTTATTTCTTGTTTTAGAATATTGTAGGTAAGTTGAAAAACATACCATACCCAGTATAGTAAGTCGCTTTCTTACACTTACCTATAATAATATTGATACCACGATAAAATATGTAAGGAAAATTATTTGGAAATTATATTCCTCTTAACCTTTGAACATGGATACCGGTTCTAAAGATGTTTTAGTTTAACCTGTATTTCCCCATTCTATAAATTTTGCTCAGTATTAAAATATGCAGTTATTGCTAGTCTAGATCCTTCAATAATGCTGTAGCTACTCCTACAAACACAAGTATAACCTCTGAACAACCCTCCATTAAAGTTTGGGTATTATAATTTAGATGAAACTAATCTAAAATCAGCGACAGAACTTCGTTATTTTGTAGAAGCTGAAAGTTTATCAGTGCATGTTCCCAACGTAGGTAGAAGCAATAGTAGACTATAAAGTTTGACTCGTAGTGGCTTTGGCAGGTACCAGGTACCAATGGTTAGTAAATTAAAACTCAACTTTCGTCATTTTGTAAAATTTGAAATTTAGGGTTCTTACTTTGGTACCTATTAGAAGATATTTCCTCAGTCGCCAAACAATTTTGACAGTTCCAACCCCTTGGCAGACAAACATTTTCGGGTAGCCTAATGGTCTGTAGAAGTACAATATTTCTGTTATTTAAGAAGATATGACAAATAGTATTATTTAAGAGTAGGGTTTCCAAATGCCTATTTGAAAGCCCTACAACACTTATTTAAGACTTGATATATTTTGTTAAATAACAAAAATATTGGACTTTCTCTTGTATGTTTGTCTGCCAAGGGGTTGGACTGTCAAAACTGTCTGGCGACTGAGGAAATATCTTCTAGTAGGTACCAACCCAAATAACATATACAGACTGTCCACGGATGGGCTTAACAAGAGGACAAATGGACCAAAAATTTAATTTTTAGAAAAAGTCATTCTTAATACAAAAATTTTTCTTGCAAAAAAAATACTAAAATGCTAATTTTGTAGACAGGGTTTTTCAAAAAGTTAAAAAACATTATTGTTCTACAAGAGTAAACTACCTTCATTTTTCACTTTTAAGCATTTTAATGACTTTATTAATGTTACAGGGGTATCAAACAGTTTCATGAAATTATTTTGAAGGTATCAAAAATTAATTATTTGAAATATGTATAATAAGATTACTTCAAAACACTTATAATTTGATTTTCACACACCTGCTTTATCCAAATTCCTAAACCTATATTCCTATAATTTATTAGCTGTAAAATATTGTGATCAAGGCGTTTTCGTCAAATTGTGAAGTTTAATTAAATTTTGTATTATTGTTTTTATCGATTACAAACATTATTGTAAATAAATTTTTCTTGGCACATTTTGCTTAAAAATGAAAGATAAAGGTAGTTTCCAAATTTTTGCGAATCCTGTATACAAAATCAACATTTCCTCTTCGTGAGTTCTATTTTTTTAGAGGCAATTTTTAGGAAGAACGACTTTTTCAAAAAATTAAATTTTTGGTCTGTTTGTCCTCTTGTTAACCTCATCCGTGGACAGTCTGTATAAAATTCAGCTTTTACAAAATGATGAATAAGTTTCAATTCATTAACCTTTGGTATCTGGTACCTGCCAAATCCACTATGAGACTAACTTCTTAGTGTACCATTGCTTCTACCTATGTTGGGAGCATGCGCTGACAAACATTCAGCTTTTACAAAACAAAGAATGTCTGCCGCTAACGGACTCTTGAACTATATATTTACTGATTTAACCAAACTAGAAGACATTTACCCTTAAATAAAGAAGTTACTATACTTATTTAATAATTATTTCCCCAAGTTAGCGTCTTTTTTAATTCATGCATTAATTTATTTAAACATAAACGTTTTAAGACTGATTCTGGAATGTTTCTATTTTATTATTTATCTTAGGATTATAATGGATCTGTTAACATAAATAAACACTTAACTAAATCCATACATATATTTCAACAAGCTCCTTTAAAAATATAAGATAATAGCTAAAAACGAAGCTAGCTTTTTACTTTAAATTAAAGATTTTTTTTATCTTAAAATTAACATTCTTTTAGCGGTACAAAACTTGGTGACTTTATTAAGAATAAATCGACTACAGCATCATCAATAAATGACCAACTTCTTAGAAATATTGAAGAACAATCTGACAACGAATCGGAATTGAGTTTTTCAGAGCTAATTAATGAATATACATCAAGTAGGCTTAATAAAGATAGCCCTGATAAAGAGAAACAAGATACTGATAGTGATGATGACAGTTTTGAAAGGGTAGATATCGGGGATACCATGTCAAAGAAGCACGCTGATAATATTTTAGACGAGCCTTTAGATTCTTTGCCCGTACCTGACTTAGTGAGTTTACGAAAAATTATAACTCAAGTTATGGCAGAAATGTAGGTTATCAAGAGGGCGCCACTGCTATACCCCTTACTGATGAGATCTCAAGCTTTGATCCGACTGATGAATTGGGTTCTAAGAGCAACTTATCGGAAGAGCAAGTTGTCAAGTGGTCTTCACAGCTACTTGTAGCTTTGGAAAAACTTCATTCTCTGGGAGTTATTTGTAGGTATGTTTTTTTATAGCTAATGTTGATAAGACATTAAACTATTTGTAATAACTTTACTTCGTCATGGTTTCTAGCAACTGTACTCAAATTTCCTACCTTGCTCAGGTTTTCCATGAGCAATAATTATTATAATTTCAATTTTTACAAGATTTTATTTAACTTGCAATGTATGTATGTATGTTCAGGTGGAATCTTACAATTTAATTTTGAATTGAAATTTGGTATACCAATTTAGATTAGATGACAATGCATGAACAGCTGTGTGACTGAAAACTAAAAAAATAATATTGGGGCCTGTAATTTACATTTGATTTATGTTTTTCTTGTATTTTTTGCTGCATGGGCATACATCCGTGGTCAGTTTTGCTCCATATCCTTCTAGTATTCAAAAAATTACTGCATCATCATTGCGACTTTTTCCCTGTTTTTTTAAGATTACGAAAAATTGTAACCTGATAGCCAAATTCTGGCATTGATTTGTGATTAGAAGGCGAAAATAGATCGGAGAATCTCTGGGCCTCATACATTTTTTTTAGTAGAGTGGTGTAATTTTCCAAGCCAACTTTTAAAATTTCCTGCCTTTGGTGTATTTAGCAGCATTTCCTGATTCTTTCCCAGACGTAAAGCAAATTAATTTAATTAACTTGCAGGGATCTTAAAATGGATAACCTGTTGGTAGATGAAAATGAAAACCTAGTGTTAACATACATGTGCAATATTAAAGAGCTTGGTGATCTGTATGCCAAGGAAGTTAATCTAAATTTAGCACCAGAAGTGTATAGTTTTGAAGAAGTTACAGAGGCAGTTGATTGGTGGAGTTTTGGGGCTATATTATACGAATTATTAGCTGGAATGGTAAGATTTTTGTTTATACAGGTGTCCTAGAATATGTCAACTAACAATATCTTTGATTCATAATATATTAACAAAAGGAAAATATACAAACTATACTTTTTGATTAAATTAAGTCATACTACTTATTTAATACTTGACGTTAAATAATCACATTTTGTTAATCATAGCGAATTGTATGAAAACATTTAAAACCTACTTGATTTTTTAGCCCTTAAGTAAGGTTCACGTCACTGGTCTGACAAGCTACACACACCTAAAAATTCCTAAATATGTATCGCCAGAAGGAAAATCACTTTTAAAGCAGGTAATTAAAACTATTATAAATATAGAATATACAAAAATTAAAAAAAAAACAAGTGTCTGAATAAAAAAGATCATACATTTGCAATATTTATAATTTTCCTAAAAATAGTATGCAGGGATTATTAATATTATTATTACTTTAAGTACAGATGGTTCAATATTTTTGGTTTTTTTTTTTTCGAATCAAAAGGGTAAATTATAATTCTTGCAAGTATTCAAGTAAAAAGTGGAACAGTAGTACTTAGGTAAATAATATGATTTATCTAATATACAAGTTTATTTAGAATTCAGAAAGTTAATTATGTAAATAACCCGAAAGAAGTAACTTTGAAAATCACTACCTTTTAATTCTCTGTGTACATGCACGTACTTTTA
This sequence comes from Listronotus bonariensis, assembly GCA_014170235.1. Lineage (NCBI taxonomy): Eukaryota > Metazoa > Arthropoda > Insecta > Coleoptera > Curculionidae > Listronotus > Listronotus bonariensis. Next base: position 49,705 of record JACEGR010000519.1, read on the forward strand.
TACATTAATAAAATTGAATCGGTTATTACTAAACCACCTTAAGTCATATTTTGTCTATATTGAGATTTGTATAAAAATTCAGTTGTTTCCGTACCCGCATCGATTAGTGCTAAAATCCTGTAAGTCAACACATTAGCTATGGGAGATATGAGAGGTCGATTTATAGCAGCAACTAACACAGCCTAAGTCACTAACTTGGGGTATTTTAGTAATTTCTGAAAATTTAAAAAATATGACTTGGGGTGTTTTAGGTATAACTGATTCAATTGAATTATACAGCGCAAATTAACTAGCGACGCGTCTACTCAAAAACGCATTGACTTTGTGGTGGTGGCAGAGTTTTTCGCGTCACACGCGCCCAATTTGCGGCTTGCTTAGAGTTAAGACATATTCTGATAGTTTTTATTGTACTATGTTGTCCAGAGGACTATGATAGAGTTTTTTTATTATTATTTTTTTTATTAATTTATTTATGACAATTACAATAATCAATAATTAATTACAATATAAATTTTAAAAAACTATAAGTACCAATGTGCACAATGGACATAGGTCTGTGTGTGCACATTAGGCATAAGCTTTACAAAAACTTTAACATTTTATTAAAATAACAATACTCTATATATTGTTCCGAAACACCTCGTAAAACGTACCTTCGTTTTTATACCTTTATTAACAATGAAACGTAACTATGGTTACAACAACGACAAAATCTTTACTTGTCAATGTCTCGAAGTTTACACCACAAAAGTCGAATCTGTACTAATAATTCGAAGCTTGCAATACTTCAGAAATCCTTTTGGTTGGTAGGTTTATCTGATGTTTATGGATTTTGCAGTCAGAACTTTCCCAGACTCTTTGTAATAGGCCATCTTTAATAACCCAAGAGTCCCATATGGCCCAGTACCCTTTATGTCTTGAAGACTTTAAAGCTATTTGCTGATATGGTGACCTTTCCAAATTTTCTGTCTTAAGTTTGACAATGTCTCCAAGATCTGGATCTTCTAGTTGTTCTTTAGCCAAGATCTGAGGGTCCCATTCTTGAAAGCGCTGGAGACGTGTTCTTCGGCAATTGAATTCTTATGTGCTGCAGTGTTACATTCGTCCGGGCAAGGTCGTCTTGATAGAGCGTCAGCATTTTTATGGTTTAGTCCTTTTCGATGTTCAATTTTAAGTCGTATTTTTGAATACGTTGTAGCCATCGTACTATCTGACCTTCAGGTTTCTTGAACTGACGTAACCATTTAAGTGATGCATGGTTCGTTCTAAGGTGGAATTTCTGGCCATACAGGTATTTATGAAAATGCTCAATTGATGTAACAATAGCCAAAAGTTCTTTTCTGGTAACACAATAATTTCATTCAGGTTTGGAAAGGACTTTGCTAAAATAGGATATTACTTTTTCATGGCCATCTTGTATCTGTGACAAAATTCCACCAATAGAAGTATTGCGTGCATCGGTATCCACAATAAATGTTTGATTAGGTTGTGGATATGACAACACCGGGGATTGCACAGGGCTTTTTTAGGTGTATAAAATCTTGACAATCTTCAGTCCATTCGTAGCTGTTGTTGTTTTCCGTAAGATGATGTAATGGTCTTGCAATATCGGCAAACCCATGTATGAACCGTCTGTAATAGGTACACAGTCCCAAAAACTTCTTATTTCATTCTTTGGTATAGGCCAGTTCTGAATAGCTTCTGTCTTCTTTGGATCGGTTCTCACTCCATCTTCTGTAATTATATGCCCCAGGTACTTGACTTCTTTCTGAAACAGGTGACATTTTTAGGTGGTCGTTAAATGTTTTTTCCAAGAATTATTATGTCATCCAGGTATACCAAGTTAGTCCCCTTAGAGTCAACTACATCAAACGTGCAAAAATGGCAGGGGCATTGCATAGTCCAAATGGCATAACATTAAATTGCCACAGTCGGGTCCCGGTCGAGAAAGCAGATTTTTCCTTGTCTTCCGGATGAAGTTCTGCTTGCCAATAGCCACTTTTTAAGTCTAATGTGGAAAACCATTTTGACCCCGTCAGTGTGTCTAGGGTATCATCAATTCGTGGTAGTGGAAAACTGTCCTTCTTAGTAACGTCATTCAGCTTCAGAAATCAACACAAAATCTGGTGAAACCATCTTTCTTCATAACTAGAACCACTGGAAATGACCATGGGCTCTGGGATGGTTCTATGATGCCTTGATTTTGCATGTCTTTTGTAACTTTTCAACTTCTTCTTTCTTGGCTAAAGGAATTCTTCTCGGTGGTTGTTTTATCGGTGATGCGTCTCCAGTGTTTATTCGATGTTGAACTACACTAGCTTTACCCAAATCTTGATTTCTTCCAAGCATAAATACTTGGTCTGGGTCTTACAAGGATTTGGATCAAATCACCAGGTCTTGTAGAGCATCAGGTAGTTTACGTGTGGAGTCTTCTGCAGGTGTGGTACAGGGATAGGTAACTATCATAGCAGCAGGTTGACAGGTACCGATTTTGTCACCCATTTTGACCTGTTAAGGGAAATTTTTCAGGTTTATCATTCTGACAAATAGCAAATTTCCCTTGGTTTGCGCCAGAGTTCTTGCTGGTAGAATTCCTTTAGCATATAACGGACAATTTTCTACTGGTTCGACTAAAACGATTTCACCTTCTTCTGAATCTTCAAACCTTGCTTGTATGATGCTTTCTTAGTTTGGCAGTGGAATAACATCTTCTGTGAGGACAACTTCTCGAATCGATGTTTCACTGCTTCGTGGTAGTCTTATTACGATCTCTTCTTTATTGGTTCGTAGTACCCGTGTAGAAGGTCTAGTACAAACTTTTGATTTTCCATAATGTAAAGGCCAAGGATAACTTCGTCCAGGATGTCGGCAAAAAACACGACGTGGATAAATATTGTTGTTCCTAGGGTTATTCTGGCTTCACGTATGCCTTTAACTGGTATAACTTATCCATTAGCAGTTTCCAAAAGGTAATTCTCACGATGGTATGTGTGGAACCACTGTCTAGTACCATCTCGCATTCCCGACCGCATACGTTTCCAGGTACTACCAAGCTGTTTTATTTCTTCTGGGTATGTCGGATATGTCAGATTAATCAAACGTACGATGTCAGCTTCATATTCCTAAAGGCTTTCGTTATATTTCTGTCTTCGTCCCTGGAACTGCGCGTTATAAACTTCCTGCAAAAGTGTCTTGCCATATCTCATTTTCAGGAACATTACAATTGATTGATAGTCGCCTTGTTTTTCTTCAGAAATATTTCTTAATACCTCCATGGCTTCACCTCGTAGAGCAAGCACTGGTGCGCGTGCCTTTTCTGGTAAACTCCAATTATTGCCGTTCGCAGCAGCAGCTTCGAATTGTCGAAGGTACGTAACCCATGGTACCTTTCCATCAAAAGTTGGTGATTTCAGAATAGTTCTTGGAGTACCACATTCTGAAGCGACCCCTGTACTAGCTATATTCTAAATTTGACGATGTAGTTGTTGGACTTCTTGTTGCACTTGACCTTGAACTAGCTGTACGGTCTGTTGTATGTCTTCCATTTCTTCTCTAACATCTTCTTTAGTTAGTTTTAATTTAAGCAACATTTCTTTTCTCATTTTCTCCGCACTGATGAAATTCTCCTTTTAGGTTTTCTCGAATCTTCATCTTTTTTTTAGTTCATGTTTCATTTCCGCTTGGCTCTTTTTATTGTCTTTTTGGATTTTATCTATTTGTTGTCTTGTTTCTTCTTGAATTGTCCGAATCTCAAGTTTCATTTCTTGTTGAGTTCTTTTCATTTCCTCTTGATTGGCCTTTATTTCTTTCTTGAGGTCTTCTTTCATTGATTCTTGGCTGGTCTTCATTAATTTTAAGTCTTCTTTCAGTGTTTCTTGGCTGATTTTTATTTCATTTTTTATGTCCGTCGTCATTTGCTTAATTAGTGCACCTAACTCCTCCATAACTGCTTGCTGTCTTGTTTCTACTGGCATCCAATCTTCCTAACAACTTCGGCTTCTTCGGGTAATCTCGTTCCGCTTCGGACACCAAATATTCCGAAACACCTCATATAAAAAACACTTATCTTCGTTTTTATACCTTTATTAACAATGAAACGTAACTATGGTTACAACAACAACAAAATCTTTACTTGTCAATGTCTCGAAGTTTACACCACAAAAATCGAATCTATACTAATGATTTGAAGGCTTTCTGTCGCCCTTTTATAGTTATGTGGAAGAGAAGTAAGTTTTAATGAGGTCAGAGACATAATAAATAATCTTAAGAATAAAAAAGCTGTGATATATATGGTTTAAGTGTACAAAGCATTTTATCTGTTAAAAATCAAATAATTGTACCTTTAACAAAACTGATCAACCTGTGTATACGTGAACAAGTTTTTCCGTTGAGTCTTAAGAAAGCTCTTGTTTCTCCAATTTTTAAAAAAGGGGATAAAAGCAGTGTAAACAATTATAGACCAATCTCTTTGCTTCCAATTGTTTCTAAAATATTTGAAAAAATAATAGCTAACCAAATTATTAATTTTTTGAAAACAATAATCTTTTTTCGGAATGCCAGTTTGGTTTCAGACAGGGTAAAAACACTATAGATGCTATTCTGGAGCTGTTAAAGCATATTATGAATGGTTTTGAAGGTCAATGCTACTTGGCTGCCATGTTTTGTGATCTTAGCAAGGCGTTTGATTGTATGTCCCATGATATTTTACTACAAAAGCTTAAATATTACAACTTCGATGAGAGCAGCATCAACCTTCTCTCATCGTTCTTACAGGAACGGACACAAGTTGTGAGAACTGGGGCAGGGCTTTCTACGACGGCTCCCGTAAGTATGGGTGTACCTCAGGGATCTGTGCTGGGACCAGTCCTGTTTCTTATTTTCATTAACGACCCGCCTCTGGGAAACCAGCTAGGCAATTATGTTCTCTTTGCAGATGACACCACAGTTTTTGCAGCTGAGAAATCTGAACAAGGAGCTGCTGAACGACTTGATGAGGCCAGGCTGGGAGTTGAGGAATGGTTCCTCTCAAACAGACTGTTGCTGAACCAAGAGAAAACTCAGTTTATGACATTCTCGCTGAGACATAGAGCACATACTGACCGAACAGCGTCAGTGAAGTTTCTTGGGTCACCCTTGATGAAACTTTAGGATGGGGTACCCATATTGATAGTGTATGTAAGAGATTGGGAACTAGTGTGTTTGTATTGAGAAATCTGTCAGGGTGTGTGTCTGATGCCACCATGAGATCGGCCTATTTTGGAATCTTCCACAGTGTTATGTCTTATGGTGTGCTTGCTTGGGGAGGATCCGCTCATGCTAGTAGAGTCTTTGGACTGCAGAGAAGGGCAATTAGGATTGTCTCTGGGTTGGGCTACCGGGATGATTGTCGGGGTGCTTTTGCTGCACTGGGTGTTCTGACACTTCCCTCATTGTTCATTTTAGAAAATCTTCTTTGGGTGAGACAGAGAGAAGATGTGCTTACATATCAGGATGTGCACAATCATGACACCAGAAACAAGACCAACTTGGTGCCAATGCATTGCCGTCTGGGGAAGTGCCAGAGCAGACCGGAATATCTAGCGATAAAATTATTTAATAAGCTCCCAACCAGCATGAGGGAGAGGCCAATTAGGCTGTTCAAGTCATGCCTCAAGGAACTCTTAATAAAAAAATCGTTTTATGATATAAATGAATTTTTAAATTATAAATTTTAATACTTGTTTTTATTCCGCTTTACCTCAATGCATTAGTTATGTTTTAAATTAAGTTTTTTGTCTGTATCTTAACTTTTATTTCATTTTTAACATGTTGTGTGACAATTTTAAATATTTTAACTTTATTAAATGTACTTTTTATGTGACATATATTTTGACGAGTGGAAACTTTTTGTAACTTACACAATAAAGAAGTTTGAGTTTGAGTTTGAGTGAAAAATGATCTAGAATTTTGGATAAATATCGCGAAAATTTCATAGTACAGGATGGCATAAAAGCTCTCAATGGATAATTCGGGCGTTCTCGGAAACCTTCGAAAGTGATAAAAGAACTTGGAAAAATTAAGCTAAATTATTTAAATAAATTAACAAACTAAATTAAACTATCCTAACTCTCGAAAATTCTCTAACGTAGACGCATTTTTGAAAGTCTGTAACAATATTATAAGGTGGAAGTATGACTACGATGACTATAAATATTGTCAATACACTCTATAAAAATTCAATAATATGTTTGATTCTTTGCGTGTTACTTTTTATCCACAAATCCAATTAGATTAATAATTTGTGTCAAAACATAATAAATCATTTTTCCTTATTGCTTTTTATTTATATAACTTACTAGTTTATTCTTTTAAAGCTATTAATATATGAGCCCTACGAGAGATTAGGATCAGGTCTAAATGGCACTCAGCACCTAAAATCACATCCCTTTTTTCGACGAGTTTCATGGAATTTGATGGATCCTCCAAAAAATATTAAACATTACGTTATGGCATCGCTATTGTGATATTATTTATTCCTTAACTATAAGTTAAAATAATAGTACTGTAGTACCTACACTTATTACTGTAACTCAGAAAATTTATATATTGCATTTATAGGTTTTTATTATTTAATATGAAATTAAGCTTTAAATAAACATGGTATTTTTTAATTTTGTGTTTTAATTACCCTATTAATTTTTGCGTTTTTAATTTTAATTGTAATAAACAAAAATGCAAAGGATGTAGGAGAGGTCCGGGAAGCCCCGCCCACCTAAGCAAATTTGAATATTTTGAAGCGTCAGTAACATACAGTGTGAACAAAATATTATTTGGCTTTTCTCCAGAATAAAATAAAAAGATTTATTAAACATTTTAAAAAAATTGAAACTTTTATATACTATAAAGAACTATTTGTTGTCCTTGCACAATATAATAAAAGTTAAGTTTACTTTAAAAGTTATAAAATAATGAAATATTTAATATAAAGTTACTTACGATAGAAAGGTTTCAAACTCTAAACAATGGTTCATTAGCTTTCGGTTGAAATTATTTTAATCCAATAAGCTAAAATCTTAACAAGACGCCGGGACAGGAACTGGGCTAATGGTTGCGTCTCAAAAATGTGGTAAATAGATTACCAAAAATGTGGTAAAAAGTTTACCAAAAACTTACTGATAAACGTGCTAAAAATCTGAAAAATTCTTTTGTGGTATTATCTCATCAAGCAAGACTTTTATGAAGAGGCACTTTTTTGTAAAGTTAATATTTAAAAAGTTTTCCGTTTAGTAAGAACTTCCGAAGACACGCTGTATATTAATGATGCAAATGAATACTTGTGTATCATAGTAACGTTTCAATTTTCACAGAAATGCAACCTGCGTCAAAAACGTTTTTCGGCAACTAAAGGATTAAAAGCCGTTTTGCGGAGCGGTAATCAGTTAAGTTAGCATTTTAGCTTTAATGCTTGTATTGAGTGATAGACAAATTGGAGGTTGCGTTTAGAAATTATGACGTTAAGCTTCGTTACCTGCTGGGCAGGGCTTCCCGGACTTCCCCTATATTGAAAAAATTTAAAGCTATAATATACAGAGTGTCCGCTAATTAATGGTACACAAAAAAACACAGATTCTTTATGCCAAAATTTTAAGATTTAACCAAACATACTTATATCCAAAAGTTGACAATAAGAAAGATGTCAAAGTAAAAAAATATTTTTATTTATTTCGTTAATTTTTAATGTTTTAAATATTTTAATAAATCTTGGTATCTAGGGTTTTTGACATAAGCTATTTAGATTTTTTTTTATTTAAACCAGAGGGAGCTGAATACACTATTTAAATTTATCTGAAACGTCCCAACTTTTTTGTGCTACTCTGTATGTACCATCTAAGTAAACCAGTAAATTACCCTATGCTTTCTACACAAAAAGGTATACTTTGTAAGAATGGCTCTGAGCTACCATTTCCAATATATTTGCACTTAAATGGTTTAATTTAACAAAAAAATTCCTGCAAAAACAGCATATTAGAAATAACTATCGGGTGATTCATTTAGAGGTACTACTTTTAGTATCGGTATTTTTGGATAGATGGGAGGGTCCAAATTTCAAACTGTCATGGTATTTGTGTTCAGTACTGTTTGGCAATTTATCGTGGAAAGACTAAGCTCCCCGCACAACGTCTAAAACTTGTTCAACTGTATTATGAAAATCATCATGCTCTTAGGAATGTGTTTCGTGAGCATTCTGGCAACTTATGGTCTACGCATAATCGGGCGTACCGAGCCGACTATTCGCTGTACCATCACCAAAATTTAAATTACAATTTTCATTATTGGATAATCCCTGACCAGATAGGCCACATTCGGCATGTAGTGCAGATAATATAGCGGTAGTAGCTGCGAGTGTACGAGATAATACTGAATCGATTTGGCGCTCGGAAATTGGAGCTTAAGAACAGACCATGTTAGGCGCAGTCAAGGCCAACATTTGAAAGGAATAATCTTTAAAAAATAAATGTAAGATCTAGTTCTTTCATATGAAAATAAATATTAATTTATAAACCTATTTTTTTTAATTTAATTTTTTTATGGTACAGTGGAACCTCTATAACTCGAAACTAAAGAGACCGCCAATTTACTTCGAGTTAAAGAATATTAGTAAGAAGATGATACAAAATTTCCAAAAATGTTTTATTGCATCAAAAATAGTATAATGATAAGTAAACATATTTTAAAATTTAATAAGCCATAAAGGTATATAGTTAACTTAATAATACAATAGACAATTATAATTTCAGCGTAAAATATTATTTTTGGAAATAATCTGCAATCAAGTTCTAATGAATTATTTTTCTTTCACAATCCAATTCGTAAAATTTCTTTACCTGAACAAGTGAAATAAAAATATGATTCGTCGTATTTTCATTTATATTAAAACCTAACTGTATTTTTTTTGTTCCACATTCTACTTTTTTTTTAATTTCAATCTTTTTTTTCAATTTAAACTCTTTTAAGTTTTCGTGGTGGCGACATTTCACAAACCATGCACGTACTGTTGTGGAGGTTTCACTGTTCCTCCAATTGAATTGCCTATTACAACTGCTTCATGATTTAATGTATTCTTCCATATACTTTTTGTTTGCACTAAACCACCTAAATGCAAATAGCTTGGGCACGGTTACTAGAAGACATTCTTACAAAGTATACCTTTTTGTGTAGAAAGCATAGGAATTTACTGGTTTACTAGATACCGAGTTTCATTAAAATATTCAAGATGTATCAAAAATTTTTATCGAAATAAATTAAAAATATTTTGTTTACTTTGACAACCTGTATCATACTTATTATCAACGTTTGGATATTTACTTATTTATTAGATATAGGCAACAATTCATTTCACACAGATTTTTGATATAGGTATGTTTGGTTAAATCTTAATATTTTGGCATAAGGAATCTGGTTTTTTTCTGTATCATTAATTTGCGGATACCCCGTATATTGTAAAGCCACCCTTACACGGCCAATATTATTGTGTGAACATTAGATATTAATCAATATTTTGAAACTGTTGGAAATATATTACTGACACAATATTATGTTATAAAATATTATGTGTAAGGAAAACTTAAAATAGAAATAACTGAGTCATAAAATTCTTGTACGTAATTTTATTAATACATATAATAAACAAAAAAGATAACCACTTTAAATTCATAATTATACTTGGGTACTATTATGACATCACAACTTAGAGTGAATAATTATTTGATTTATCTATATTTATAAAATGTTTTTTATATAAAAATACAGTGTCTTAAACCATTGCATTATTTAAAAATGTTAAAACAAAAATTTAATCAAGTTAAATCGATCTGATAAAATATAACAAAAACTGTATGACCTAAAAAAGTACTGCTGCTACATAAAATCGTCGAATTCGTCCAAATCATCGATAGTATAGGCTGACAATTGCTGAAAAGAAAAACTAGAATGAAATATATGTTATATTTTTAATTTAGGAGGTTGCCGTAGCACCATAAATTGAGCTAAAACGCGATTCGCTGCCGTTTTTGAAATATTTGTTTTGGAAAAAATTGTAAATAGAAAAGTTTTTTTAAAATGATCCAAAGATTATCTGAAAGTGGTTATTTTTATGGTTTTGTAATTTTGGGAAATTTTAAGTGTTAATTATAAACATAAACAAAAATTAATTAACTTTCCGATAATCTTTGGATCATTTTAAAAACTTTTCTATATACAACTTAAAAAAATTAAAAACGGCAGCAAATCGAGTTTTAGCTTAATTTAACGTGCTACGGCATCCTCTTAATTATTAAACTAATCCTTTATTTATATAAAGCCAAATTTGTGGCTTCTCTTGTCATTAAAAAAATCTAAAATCTTGTTTTCCCATACAATTGAAATTCTGAAGAAAATGACAAAGGGTACATCGTAAAAATCGAATCCGATTGGACGGTTCGCACACTTCATCCTAGAATTTATCAGATGCAAATAATCCGGTTCTAAATTCTTTTAACTTCGAGAAAGAAAAGCATATACAATGACAAAGAGAGCAAACAAATAAAAATAATCTTCCAACCTTACTTTGAATATTGTTTTAAATAAATTTCATTTAACTTCAGACAATAAGACAAAATAATATTGCAAACCACTAAAAACACTATCACAATATTTTAGCAAATATTTAAGCTTATTTTAATTCCTACTTTTGTTTCTAGACTTATCAGCTGTTTTACTTAAATGTCATTTTCAAACCTTTTCCAAAACCGTGAATATCGTACAAATTTAACCTCCGATCCGACTGAACTCAATTTAAATCTCTTGAAAAACACGATTGACTTATGGTGTTCAATTCAATCCCTTACTCAATCTGAAACATGTATATTGCAATTTTTTGTTGGATTAAGTTTTATCCGATCTGTTGAATCGGATTCAATATAACGATGAACCCTTAGTCAACAAACAAATTAAGAAGATTAAATAAATATTTTTTTTCATATAGAGTTTCAGTTCAAAACGCATTTTTGACAAAACACAATTTTCAGAATTAACATATTTCAATAAAAAAAACTTTCTGAAATTCTTAAATAGAAAATGCACAGAAAAAAATTGTGTTTTATTAAAAGTTGGGTTTTATCTTTTTTAATTCAAATCATTCTCTTGGTGTGGGTGTACTTTAAGAAAAAACATAATTACCATTTATTTAATTAACTAAAAATTACAATACAGGGTGTTCCACCGGAAATTGCTGCGATCAATTTCTCAAAAAGTAGGCCTTGAAAAATTTTTGGGACAAGATTTCGAAAACTATAAATTTTTGGAATAGACATGCTTGTACAAATTTACCCTTATTTTTATTGCTTAATAGGATAAGGTTATAAAATATATGAGTTTTTATTAAAGAAAAAAATACTTTTAAGTCCATATAATTTTTAACGATTATTTTTTACTACTCTGTATTTAATAATTTTTAAAATAGCTATACAGTCTACTTAGGTAGTTCTTTCTCTACAATGAACCCAACCCCAATTTATATTGAAGGCTTTTATTTAGAAAAAAATTGATGGTTATTTAATGGCTTGAAAACATAATATATGACAATTAAATATGTCAAAATCGGTAGAACTTAGGTATAAAGCACTATAAATGAAATATATTTATAATTTAACGCAGAATCTGTTTGTCTGTTGTTAATAACTTCCGGTATAACCGGAAGTGAAAGAACTGTTAAAGTATTTTAGTCGCATGTCCCCCACTGACTTTTTAATGTTCTCAAATTTTAAAAGTTTTCAAAGGCCTACTTTTCGAGAAATCGATTGCAGCAGTTCCCGTTGGGACACCCTGTATGACTTACCGTATTCACTGCATTCTTATCATCCATCATCCATAATTTCGATTTCCCCTTTCCTTTGTTCTTTTGGTCTTATCTCCTTTTTCTATTTTTTGTTTTTCTAAATATAAATTATCTAGGGCATTTTTTATTTTTTAATATCATTGGAGGTCACTGAAACAATACAATACAAAAATGTTTTTCTCTATAATGTAAAAGCAGTAATATATGTTTAGTAATATGTATATTCAAGATGAATATAAACATATACAGAGTGGTCCCTAAGTAAAGGGCGAAAATTTAACTGGATAATCGTGAAGTTAAAATATTCCGATTTAACTAAACTTACCTTAGTAAAAAAGTTGATATTAACTGGGAAACAAGGAGTCAAAGTTCAAAAAACATTTTTTGGTTATTTTGATAATATTTGATACATTTTAAATATTTAGTGCAACCCAAACATGCCTTTAAAAACAGCGTATTAGCCGTAACTACAACTTCCTTTTCATAAACGAATTATTTAATGTATTCACCCATATACTTTTTGTTTGCACTAAATTACTTAAATGCAAATATCTTGCAGAGTACACCTTTTTTGTGTAAAAAGCATAGGAGAATTTACTGATTACTTAGAGATTGTACAAACAGAGTAGCACAAAAAAATTGGGATGTTTTAGAGAAATTTAAAGTAGTGTAGGAGGCGTCCTCTAGTTAACACATAAATATTAACATCAGATATGAATAGCTGATGTCAAAAAACCCTAGGTAACAATTTTTATTACAATATTTAAAACATATCTGATATGATTGAAATAATTTATAAATAATTTTTGAACTCTGACACCCTTTATCTCACTTAATATTAACATTTGTACTAAAATAAGTTTAGTTAAATCGTAAAATTTTAACTTGAAATTATCCAGTTGAATTTTGGCCCTTTACTTAAGGACTACCCAGTATAAAAAAAAATCAAACAAGGCCAATGGAAAAAAATTATTAAAAATATATTTATTGTTATCTCAAAAAGTGAAGTCTTTGGGGATAAAATAACAACAAATAGATATAGCAAAAATGCATAGAGACCTTTGATAAGAATATAAACCTTAATCTATATGGTTATAAAAGATATACCATAAGGCGGGGATGTGAACCTTTGGCAGCCATGCCATTAGTGGCCCACAATATGTTTGGCACATAGTGATTACAAACTTTATTATGAATAAAAAAAAAGTGTGAAGTAGGTATTTAATATTATTATTTTCCCAATAACCACAAAGATCAAATTATTTGATGTCACGTTGATACATAAAGGTTTTCCATACCCATAAGGTATAAGTGGCAAAAAAGTGTAAAACATAAATATTTAGACATTATTTTGTGATTCTTTGTATGATCAAAGTCAGATAAGACAGGATTTTAACAAATCTGATTTTTTTACTCTTTACTATGAGATAAAATAGAAATAATTTAACATTAACTTGATACAAAGTGTAGTGATGACTATTTAACAAAAAAAAAACTTACTGCTAGCACACAAATTTCGTGCCAATCCTTCGGTAAAATTAACAAAATCATTTCCATGGCTAGACAGAGGAGTTAATTTTTTAGATAAAGAATCTGTAAATCCTTCAAATTCCTCAGAAGTAGAAGGTAATTTTAAACCTCCAATTTCAGCGTCTTCTTTTTCCCCAAAAGTTGTTTCCAATGCTAACTTCAGGTCAGATTCTTTTTGCATTCTGAGTCTTTCTTCGGGGGATATTTCTTCATCCTGTTCTTTTAATTTTCGTTCCAATTCTTCCTTCTTTTTGGCCTAAAATGTTTGAAATTGAAAACTATTAGGTAGTTACTTTCTTAAGTAATGCATATAGTTTTAGTACTTTCATATTATAAATATTTTTGTCTCTATAAAATTAAAAAAAGACTAATGATTATTAGGCTATAAAAACAATTATTTTCCATCTAACAATTTTAGTTGTTGATATTATGCAAGTGTGTCTGTGTCAGCCAACACAGGTTGTAAATTGGACCTCAAATATTATGCAGTTTAAGTAAAATATTGAATTTAGGCAAACCACCAATAATTCTATGGTATTTCCGAAGCCATAATTTAATTTAAATGACAGGACTTGGTGATATTTTTGATGTAAATTGTATAACAAAAGTAAACTATACCTATCTTAATGCAGTGGAATATACATATATATATATATATATATATATATTTTTTTGTTATAGTTGCTTTAATGCTTAAACTTGATTAATAAAATTGTAGTGTCACCATAGGTAAACTTTATTGTTGTGAAACAAATGTATTTAAATATAAAATAATAAGAGCATAAAAATATATCTAGCAAACTAAGTTACCTCTTTTTCAGCTATTTTTTCTGCTAATGACTTTTTCTTTGATTTTTTTACTTCAGATGGTTTGTTTTCCTCCTCCTGCTTCTTTTCTTCATCCTCATCTTCCCAGCTTTCCTAAATATAAAATACTTACAAAAATCAGCAAAAAAAAAAACAGCATGTCTGTAATATATAAGAATTTCTTAAACAAAACTAGTGAAGTGCAATACTGACAAAGCTATCTAAAAAGGTATTTGGGTTTGTTTAAAATCTTAATGCCCCTTTTTACAATGGCCACTTAAGTTATGATTCAGTTGGACCCTACTGGTACATGAACCTGTTCATTTAAAATATATTGCTCTTTTGGCATTTACTGGACAGCAATATACATATTTTTTGAATGGGCAGGTTCAAATACCATTCGAGTTGAACTGAACCATAACTTAAGTAGCAATTGTAAAATTGAGCCTAAGTAAAACAAAAGTAATAATTCTGTCAATAGCACATCAATGTTTTTATTCTATTGAGACCAGATCGGAATTGTTAAGATTTTAGATAACCAAAGTAACTACAAGAGTAGATTATTCCTTGAAATGTGCTACATTAGGAAAATAAACATTCCATTAACTACAAATCTGATACTAGTCAACTTAGTAATATTTATTCTTATATTTTAACTTGCATGTAACTGTCCCACACTGTATATAGTTGCTTATTATAATGTGTTGAATGTATTTTTTTTTTTTTTTTGTTTTAAAAAAGGATAAATATTTACGTTTTTTTTTATGTTTTTATCAGTCAGGAATGTATTATTTATATGACAAGATATTTTATTTTAATTGTCATTACCATGTTGAGCGTGTTGTTGGTTTAAGTGTTTTGAAATAACTCTATTTCTGTGAGTAAAGTTTTTTTTTAGTTTTTTTGTCAGTACTTATGCATTCTTTTTTAATGTCTTTTTAAATTTTTTAACTATAACTTTAATATGTATATTCTTTTTAATGTGTCCTTTTCTTTGTCATTGTTTGTAGTTTACTTCTCCTGAGGAAGCTATTGAGCAATGGCGAAATATAGATGTATTTAAGAAAAGGAGTTTCTTTTAATTATTCCACAGACCGCAAACCCGATAAATTTCCCCAATAATTTATATATAAATATATATATAAATTAAGATAAAGGTTACTTGCTGATAACAAAGTCTAATGATTTTTAGCTAAATAAATTAGGTATTTATTAATTTTTAATGGTAGAATAAATTTCTTTTAAGTTATAGGTAAAAATATTTACCTACCAACATATTTAAAAAAAATAACAATAACAAAAATTCAAAACTAGCAGATAAAATACAGAGCAAAATTGAACATAATCCAAAGTGATAAAGAATATTTTTGTTTCACTTGATAACCCTACTGCAGTTAAAGCATATGGTTATAAAATACAAGTAAAAAAGTAACAAAGTAACGTTGATAGTAATTTAAGTTTTAAAATAACCATATTACAAGCTTCCAATTATATATGGTGACATAATACTTTGTGGTACGAGACTGAAACTTTAAATTTACCCTTGCTATTATTTCTTGATTTATACCACTTTCTTTTTATAACCTACAACCCAGTTTTCACTTGTTAGTCCTTGTAATAAACCATGCGTTATAAGAATAGGTTAATAATAAATATATTATAAATTTAACAAAAGATACATACTTTAACATCATCGTCTTCATCCTCACCCACCCATTTATTGGGCTTCACAGAAGCAGGTAGTTCTGGTAGTTTAAAATCTTCATCATCTAAAATACGTTGTGTGTAAACGTCTGAATACAGATAATAAAAAAAATTACTTACCCCACGATTCCATTGCGCCGAATTCTTGGCAAAAATAAAAAATATATAAAATTGGCACAAAACTGAACTACTGAACTAAAAGTTCACGTGTAAAACGTGTGCGCTAATGTCACCCAAAAAGGAACAGCTGAGGACAGATTAAATTATCTAGAACTTTCTAGATTGCGAAAATCAGGTAATTAATTGTTGATATCAAACCCGAGGTTTCACTCTTTTGTGTTTTTTGTTTAAATTTACTATTTTACTAGATAAATCGTTTTCTACAATACACAAATTTTCAACTAACTTTCGCGTATCCATTTCACACTTGGCCAAGTTACAAATCAATTACACCAACATAACAACACAAATTTTTTTAGTAACTATCAGGGTTTTTAGACGTCAATACTATTGGTATAGGTAAAGTTAAGGGTGCGTTCCACTAAGCGCCCACAACGCTCAAAATGCTCTTTAAGCCGGCTGTCCATGAGAGCGATGTTCCGCCCGCGTATTAAAAATACGCGCAGAGAATCCGCTGACACGTCCATTGTAGCGGAAAATATTAAAGCGTTTTGTTTTGAATATGGTGATTTTATGTTAGAATTTTTTTGGTTGATACTACGGTTGTGAAGGTCACTAGATGTCAATCATGATCTGTCTCTGGGATGGCAAATGGATTGGATAATGGATAATAATAAACGATTTTAATTTTATTATGTAAAAAATTAGGCAACTTTGGTTAATAGCTTTTCTTAGTCGTTTATTTACCACATACACTTTTTTTACCTATTTACCTTAGAGAACAAGCTAGACGCTCGCCTGCAGTTATTGGCTCACGAACTGTGTGAGACTTGCTAATAGTTGAACCAAGCTTTCTATAACAATTTGTCAAAATGTTCCTTTGACATTCTTAGATAATTGAAGTGTTTTTCATCATCATGTTGTCTTAACTCCTTTAAAAAGTATAATATTGGATATGAACTTTTCTTTGTAAAAAAAAATTCTAACCCAAAACCTGTGCCTCCTTTTTTTTCTTTAAATATCATACTGAAGTAAATAATTAAAATAAAGAGTAGTTAATGTCGTCCATAACACTTCTTTTATTTAAAATGGATCTTTAACGTCTTGTCTTATTTATTTATTTATTCAATTATTCATTTATTCATAAATTCACAAACTCTACATTTATAAATTTACAAAAAAACCTGATCAACAGAGAATCCAATTACAGAGCGGGTACAATTTTTATACATACTATGTATATACATAATAAGATAATACAATAAAAACAATAAAATAAAATAACAAAAAATGTACAAGTTGCCAATACAAAAACAGAAAACAGTAAAAGAAAGTGAACATACTTTCCAAACTAATTTTCCAGAACCTGGCCAAGAATAGTTCTAAACGAGTCAAGACTTACAGAAAAGATATCGCAATGAGCCTGGATTTCATTATACCCAGCGCACATTCTACACAACCCTCCGCTGATAAAAGGTGTTGGAACATCTAGTAGCATATGGAGGCACATGCAACGGAACAGTTAAGTGACAAAAGTGCTGGATCATCAATTTCATTATGCAAAATCTTGTACAGATAAAGAAGAGCATGCACATTTCTTTTTTTGACAGGGTATGCAGATTCAAATTCAAATTCAAAATCCTTCATTTCTTTAATCATACATGTATGTATAGAAAACGTCAATCCATTTAAAAAGTACATATTTAAACACCAATAAATACACAAATATAAATCTTTTAAACTACCTACAAATTTTTACAATTTAAAAATTCCGCTACAGAATAAAAACTATGTTTAAGTAAAATTTGTTTAACTTTAGATTTGAAGACTGAAATGTTCTGTATGGTTTTAATATCTTGGGGCAGGTGGTTATACAGTTTGGATGGCATAATTACGCAACTGTTGGCCGTAATAGAGAGATTATGTTGTGTTATTAAGACGTCGGATGTATTTCTTAGGTTGTAAGCTAAGTTTCTGTCCGAAAATCTAACAGTTAAGTGTGGATTTTCTTTAATATGTAAAACACAAGACAAAATATACATAGACGGTATTGCCAAAATCTGTAGTTGCCTAAAAAGTTCTCTACACGAGTCTCTCTGAGATTTATAAAGAATAGTTCTTATAATGCGTTTCTGAACTAAAAAAGATCTTTGACGCCTGCTGAATTTCCCCAACAAATAATACAGTAGTTTATAGCAGAGTAAACCTGTGCGTAATAGTAAATTTTTAAAATTTCGATGTTAACAAAATTGCGAAGATTTCGCAGAACGTAACACTTGGTAGATAATCTTGTGCATAAGTTATCTGTATGTTTAATCCACTTTAACTGTGAGTCCATGTGCAACCCCAAGGATAAGGATGAGTCTTTTTCTTTAAGTGACTTTCCATTCAGGTGAATGTAAATACTGTAATTCTTAATAGTTGGGTAAAAATGTACAATTTCTGTCTTTGACGCATTTAAACTTAGACCGTTTAGTTGACAATATCTCCGCATATCATCCGCACAATTACTGGCAGCTTCAGAAAGTTCCTCAGTACTTTTTGAACTCACTGCGATAGTCGTATCATCTGCAAATTGTGAAACATTACAATTTGTAAGATAGACATTTAAATCATTTATAAAAAGAATAAACAGTGAGGGACCTAATGTACTCCCCTGAGGAATACCCAGATCAATGGAAGAAGGCTCCGATTCAAGAAAATTACCCTTTACGTTAATCCTAACACTTTGAGTTCTTCCTCGTAAATAGGAAGCTAACCAGGAAAGCGCATTATTACGAATGCCATAATTTTTTAATTTATTCAGCAATAAATTATGTTTAACCGTATCAAAAGCACGAGATAGGTCGAAATACATGCAGACGGTCTTTTTTGTTGTCAAGCTCATCTACAATAAAATTAATTAGATAGATTAGAGCGTCCTTGGTCGATAGTTTCTTTTGAAATCCAAATTGAGAAGGACTTATAATATTACTAGCTATGATTCCCGGCTTCGCTCGGGAGTTTTTGGTTCGTTCACTACAAAATAAATTTAATTAATTTTATAGCGTCAACAACACGTGGTTATTATGCTGTTAAAATGTAGCTTATATGACACGTTCGTAGATTTACCATAGCAGCGCCATCTATTGATTACTTACTCAACCCAGTCGAACAGACAAATAATTAGCAATAAATTAAAATTGCGACTATAATTTGAGATTTAAACTATCCTATCTCTCAAGTTGGATCGAACTGCACATGGTGTGAGAATTTTATTATAATCGGTTAAGTGGTTTAGGAGTCCATTGAGGACAAACATTGTGACACGAGATTTATATATATTAAGATTTTCAATTAGAAAATTTTTTAAATTTTCACAAAAGGCATTTTCAAAAACTTTTGAAAATACTGAAAGCAAGGATATGCCCCGATAGTTCGCCATATCATCAATAGGCCCCTTCTTATGAATAGGTATAACGATCGCCTGCTTTAATAACGACGGAAAACTTCCCTCATGAAAAGATTTATTGATTAGGGTTGCTAATGGATATTTTATATAATCAACCACATGACGTAAGACTGAACAAGGAATACCATCAAAACCCATGGAATCCTTCTTAGAAATATTAAAAATTATACTACGTACCTCATCAGGAAGAATATAGTAAGCAGCTTCATTTCTGGTACATTATTATGCGATTGACTCTTTTCAGAATCGTTGTGTCCGTGGCATTGTTCAGCCAGGTTTTTAGAAGTCCCCAAAAATATTTATTAAACTCGTGAGCCAGCCTCTCTGCTGGGATTTCAATTTTTTCGTTATAAAATTTGACCGGCCTCGTTTTACCCTTACTAGTTGATACTTCGTTTTTAATAATTGACCACGCAGCAGAAGACATATTGTCAGCATTTGCCATAATGTTTGAAAAATAATTGCGCTTTGCTGTATTAATGCTCTTTCTATGATGTTTTTTTAATTTTAGATACAGATGTCTGCGATTGACATGACCTATCAATTTGTACGATTTATGAATATCCCTTAATAATTGCCCTCTATTTTTTATTTCAGTGGTCACCCACCCCTTAACTTTGTGTTTTTTATTGTTTTTTCTATATCGTTCCTCTGGAAAAGCATTAAACACCAGAAAACAAAATCGATCAAAAAATGCCTCAAACAAATTATCTAGTTTGCCGTGAGGATCAATTAGAGCATTCCAATCTTCGCTAGCAACCATATTTACAAATTTATCTACATTAGTACGAGATTTAAAATTTCTTTTATAAAAATACGAACATTCATTATCATTAGACAAACATATTTTATATTTTATCATTTGCATAAAATGATTGGACAAATCACAATATACAGTATTTACAATAACCCTAGACATATCAACATTTATAAAAATATTATCAATAATAGATTTTTTGTTATCCTGCACACGCGTGTACTCATTCACACCTGGTACAAAACCGTAGGCTGATAACATATTAAGTAGGTTTTTTCCATCTCCGGTTAACTTATCTTTTTCAAAGTTGACATTATAATCGCCACAGATAAATGTTGGTGTGTTAAGTCGAACTTTATTGGTCTGCAATAATTGTTCAACGTCATGTGTGAATGAGCTAACATCGCCCGCAGGAGGCCTGTATAGGCAAATTACATTAAAAATAAAGGATTTATAGTTTATTTCTGTCACTATATATTCAAAATTTTCCTTTATCGGATCATTGTTACTCACAATGTTGCGATATACTTGTAGATTACTACTTCTCAAGAATATTGCTACACCTCCTCCATGAGACTCGGTTCTACAATAATAATTTGCAAGAGTATACCCTTGCAATTTAACAATTTCTATTTCGTTTAATGAAAACCAGGTTTCTGACAAACAAACTACGTTAGGCAAATTTAATGACTCTAGTAATACATAGAGCTCTGTCATTTTATAGCGGGCACTTCTTATGTTTGAGTGACAAACTGAAATAGGGGGATTTTTAGACGAACTCTCCTCCTGTATGTTTAGTTTGTCCTCGAAAAAACTTGAACTGCTTGATCAGGACCCCACTTGGCCATTTACTTGGATTGTAAAGTTCGGAAAGGAGTTCCTCATCATACTGAGTGCTGACCCTAAATGAAGCATTTGTACCCTTAGACTCAAGTTTAGCTACGTCAAAAGTGATGTTAGGCCAGTTTCTTCTTAAGTGGTTATATATATTTTCCTCTGTGGTGGTTCCTATACATCGTCCCACATACAACCATATTTTTCTAGAGGGGGCTTCAAAACTTGAGGATGCTTCCCGATTTATACTGCTGCCTTTTATTATTTTTGGTTTCTTCTTGGTCGCTACGCTACTGGTCTGTTTATTGTTAGACCCTTCTGTGTTAGGAAAATAAGATGTATTTTTAAATCTGCGACTTTTTATTGTATCCTTTTTTGGAACTTGTTCTACTACAGTGCACGTTGATGAATCTGATCCACCCTGCGAGTCCAACGTGTCGTTGTTTCCCTCATCAATAGGATCGAAACCTGACTGCTGTTTATGGGGTACACCTCTTTCTGTAAACATTTTTATAAGTTCTATGTTTGTTTCACGAATTCCCTTAACCTCAGCTTCAATTAATTCAATTTTTTCCATTAAGGGTTTTGTAGCCTTTTCTAATGCAGTGTGAATGATCTGCAATAATTCATCTTTTGAAATAGTCAAGTATTGCTTGTTACTGGTACTTTTATTATTATTTCTAGTTTCCATTGTGAGATATTTTTACTCAAGTGCATGCAAATATTTAAACGCTGGCAACGTCGCAAATAAATTTCTCACAATCGCAGGAATGTTTATTAAACTTTATCTGATGCTGCCTCCATGCATGCAAATATTTATATATAAAAAACCAAAATTTACGGATAATAAGCTAATGTTTTTGTACGTACTCAGTAAAATAAACCACCAACAGTAAGATTATTCACGATTTGGTAATTAAATTGTAATTATTTTTCGTTAAATTAAATGTTTTTGAAGAGAAATAACTAAACACAACTACTAACGAACGTGCGACGTCGCCGACGAGATTATATCTCTGTAATAAATATGATCGCAAAAATGTATTTTATACTTTTTCAATTGCGTATCCGTGACACTGGTAGTAGGGACTCCAAACAACCGAACAGTATTCCAATATACTGCGGACATAAGAAAAAAATAAAACTTTGATACAATTAATATTGCTGAATTCACTAGTGTTTCTTACTACAAAACCGTACATGCTCATAGCTCTACCCACAATATCTTCCACATGCCTGTTAAATGAAGGGCCACTATCAAACAAAACCCCAAAATCCCTTATTTTCAAGCAACAACTCATCAAGCTCATCAACTAGTTCAGGGTTATAGTTCGCCTGGCTATTAATTTGAAAAATCCGCACAATCTAGTGGAAAACGCAAAATATCTCAACTTTTTGCGGAACCGCGTCGAAAATGGCGGGAAAAGCATTTTAAATTTGTACTAACCAATCAAAATGCTGAATTATCATCCGCGAGCGGAAAACCGCTCTCATGTACAGTCGGCTTTAGGGTTCCACTAAGCGCTCACAACGCTCAAAATGCTCCTTTAGCCGTTCCACATAACGACCGCAGTAGTTGAGGTGGCGGAGAAAACATCACTCATGATGTCACAACTTGCGCTCACGCGAAGTTAACGACGACCTATCTGGGGTGCGTTCAACTAAGCGCTCATAACGCTCAAAATGCACCTATAACCGTCGGCAAAAGGAGCATTTTGAGCGTTGTGAGCGCTAAGTGGAACGCACCCCTGAAAAGGTGGGTTGAAGTCGAGGTGGATAGAGACAAGGGTAGCTTCCCAGTAACAAAATTTTTGAGAGCCACGCTCCAGGGCTTGAAGCTCTTGGTCTGCTATAAAAAGTTAAGCCGGCTGTCCATGAGAGCGGTTTTCCGCTCGCGGATGATAATTCAGCGTTGTGATTGGTTAGTGAAAATTTAAAATGCTTTTGCTGCCAATCACAACGATGAATTATCAGTGCCGCATTAACCATTAGGCTGGCTTTAGTCACTGGAACGCATCCTTAGACAAGGAAAGAGAGATAACCTTAAGAAATTTTAAAATTTCGTTGTTTATAACCTTTCTTGGCTTTATAATAATAATCTCTTTTTAATATCTAATTCCATTTTAAACAAATAATTTTAAAAAATGCATCTTTAACCATAAAAAAAACACGTTTTAAGCACAAAAACCAAAAGAAGAGCTGGTGCATGAGGGGCAAGGGGAAAGAAAAACGGAGTAGTTCTGGTGCATAATACTTTTCGTCACTGGAACGCCATAAAGTACAACGAAATGCTCCTGAGCTACTCGGGAGCGCTCTATTTGCGTCACTGGAAAGCCTCTAAGATGGCCCAACTTTGCTATGACAGTAAACAGCTGATATTGTGACGTCATGGGAGTTCTTTTTAAATCAATTTAAAATTAAAAGTATTCTTTGTACAATGGTTAAAGTCTTTTTATTCCACTATTTACCCACAAATATAAACAAAATTAACACAAATTTTATAAAACAATAAAGAAATAACGACATTTTTTTGAAAAGGATACCCTTGGCGTCACATCTATCGGCTGTCAAATAAAAAGTTAGGCCACCTTGGGTTAGAGGTGTGTCTGCGATCGCAGTCGCTGCTACAAATCACCGGTTATTAACAAATCATTTTGGTAGCTACTACTGGAACGCCATAAAGTAGAACAAAATGCTCCTGAGCTACTCGGGAGCGCTCTATTTGCGTCACTGGAAAGCCACTCTAATCCCATCAATCGACTTTTAGTGTATTCCTTTTACCTTGTAGAACCGTTTTGAACCATTCTCTAAACTGTCAATAGTGTCAAGAACGGTTCTACAACATGAAAAAATGTCAAAAAATTGTAAAAGGAACACTTATGGTGTCGTTCCGGGCGGTTCTGGAGCATAAAAGGAATACAGCATTTGGTAAAACCGTTCTTGACACTATTGACAGTTCAGAGAACGGTTCTACAAGATAAAAGGAATACACTAATTTGCTGTATTCCTTTTACGCCGGCTGTCCATGAGAGCGCTTTTCCGCTGGCGGATGATAACTCAGCGTCGTGATTGGCGGAAAAAGCATTTTAAATTTGCACTAACCAATCACAACGCTGAATTTGTCATATGCGAGCGGAAAACCGCTCTCATGGACAGCCAGCTTTATGCTCCAGAACCGCCCAAAACGGCACCATAAGTGTTCCTTTTACAATTTACAAGAACGGTTCTACAAGGTAAAAGGAATACACTATAAGTGGAACGGCTAAAGAAGCATTTTGAGCGTTGTGAGCGCTTAGGCGCTTAGTGGAACCACAAAATACAAAAGGTTAGGTGGAACGCACCATTGGAGAAGAGAGACGAGGTTCATACTTTTATTACGTTTGTGTTCCTGTTCGTTTAGTGTTTGGATGTGGATTTTCAATTTTAATCGTCTAAGAACGAATACAAAAAGCAGTATTGTGATAAAAAGCGGTTGTTAAACTTCTTTATAAATAGTCATGAAAAACGTTTAGAAGCAAAGAAAATATATTTTACCAAAATGGCAGTAGGAACCACAAAGGTGGTGCAAGTTACAAACATTGCACCACAGGCAACTAAGGATCAGATGCATGTCCTTTTGGCTACCTTGGTAAAATTGAAGATATTCGTCTTTATCCTACAGTTAGGGATGTATCCATTCCTGTTCAGTCACGTATTTGTTACATCAAGTTTGTGGATTCCACTACGGTAGGCATAGCACAACATATGACTAATACAGTCTTTATTGATAGGGCTTTAGTAGTTATACCAGTACAAAATGGAGAGATTCCTGATGAATATTATGCATTAGAGATGACTCGCAATGGCACAATTGTACCAGGCTTAAATGTAAATGAGCCCAAACTACCACCCCATGTTGTGAATTCAGTACATGGATCAGGAAGTGAACAAGTTATATTAACAACAGACTCTACGCTAGAATCTAATGGTTTGCCAAACTACCCACCACTTCCAGCTACTTATGACAGTGTAAAAGTTGAAGAAACCAGAAGAACCATACTGGTTCAAAATATTAATAGTGCTATAACTCAAGATGAATGGATTGAGCATTTTAGTTCAGCAGGTGAAGTTAAGTACTTACGGACTTGCACTCGCTCATTAGATAACAGTTCTCATTTACTTGTTGAGTTTACAGAACAAGCTAGCATAATTAATGCACTTAAAATGAATAGAACTGAATTCAAGGGAGAAATATTAACAATACAGCATGCAACTCAACCCATAACTAAACCTCAAGCAAAAAGTAATGAAGCAGCCCAGAAAGAAATAGAGGAGGCAATGACAAGGTTCAAAGAAGCCCAAAATATGATTAATGCATCCATTGAACCAGTTATAGGCATGCTGACCAAAGATAAAAAGAGTTCTAGAAGATCCAGATCTAGATCAAAGTCCAGAGATAGAAGACGTAGAAGATCAAGGTCTAGGTCTCGACGTCGCTCCAGGTCGCGTAAAAGACGTTCTTCATCGAGAAAGAGATCAAGATCTAGAGATCGCCGTAGAAGATCCAAGTCCAGGTCTAGAAGACGCTCCACATCTAGGCCAAGACGCAGATCTAGGTCAAGGTCTTCAAGATCCAGAAAAGTCGTTCACGATCTAGGAAGCGTTCCAGATCTAGGGATAAAAAATCTAGGGCTAGATCCAAAGAAAGAAAATCAAGGGATAAGTCCAAAGAACGAAAAAGATCCAAAGATAGAGACAGATCAAAGGATCGTAAAAGCAGAGCTGATTCTAAAGCTAAAGAAAAGACCAGTGATCTTAAGGACCGAAAAAGTGAGAGTGTTGATATTGACAGAAAACGCTCAAAATCCAGAAGCAGAAGTAGAAGAAGATCAAGGTCTAGAGATAAAAGAAAAGAGAGGAGGAGATCAAGGTCTAAAGGAAGCCGCAGAAGATCGCCATCTCCTCCTCGTAGTTCTAGAAGACGTAGCAGATCCCGAACAAGGGAGAGAGACCGTGATTCCAAGAAAAAAGACAGAAAAGATAGAGATAGAAGACGTTCCAGGTCAAGGTCTAAATCCAGAGGTAGAAAAGCAGATAGTAGAGCAAAATCTAGAGGAAAATCTAGGTCTAAATCGAGATCCAGATCCAAAAAATCAAGAAGTCGAGATGAACCATCGAAACCACCAGTGGAAAATGAAAAATCTATGGAAACTTTGGAAGAAGCAGAAAAGGACTCTGGAGAAAAATCAGATAACATGGATATTTCCAACTCCCCATAGTTAGCCACACTTCTATATTGGTCATTTTAGTTAGTGGATCTTTTTATATTAATTCAAGAAAATAATTAGAAAAGAATTTTATTAAATTGTGTCAAGATTTATTTAATATATAATATCTATTAATTAAATACAAATTTCGTCAGTATACTGCAAAAAGTGACCAAGTCAAAAATATTAGTTTTTGACAAATGATCATTTGGCTACAAAAACAGAAAATTGCCAATTTTTTACTTGGTCATTTGTTGCAATTATGCTCGATATGAAAAAAAATTGAGGAGTTGATTATAAAAGTTATTGCATTTTACACCTCTATGTAAGAAAAGGTATGCAATAATAAAGAGAAAAAAGTAAAAATAGTTTGTTTTTTTATTGATTTGTTTATTACCTGATGAAACTTTAGAATTAATGATTTTATTAAAATAAAACACTTACTTTTTAAAAATTTCACTTAGATTCAGAACTTTTGACATGTGTTTCTCTACCACTGTATCTTTTTCAGACATAAATTAAACTTATATTAAGACATACTGGGTTAATAAAAAGTACTGCAACTCTTAAAGATCTTTAAAACCGCTAAAGCTACAAAAATATATTTTTTTAAGTTTAATTTTAAATCTTCCTAGCTAGTTACTACTTTTCATTTTATTTTTTGAATTATTTTTATTATTCAAAGGAATATTTTGCACCACTCTGTATACCATATGGCAATTATTATTATAACTTCTATCATTTTAGATAAGTATAGTTAAATCTATCCGCGGACTTAATGTATGTAGAAGTATCATATTTTAATCTAATAATTTTCTCAAAAAAACCATTAAGCAATAAATATTCTTTCTTTTTAAGTATTTTTTTCTAATGTGGTAGCTCTCCTACCTTGGGTAATTTGTTTTATTATTCAAAGTAAAGTTTAGACTTTTTTGAGATTTAAAAAATAGAAAAAAAATCAGTTAAAAACTTGCCTTGCATATAACAAAAGATTCTTTAATTTTTTATGTAATTAGGCTGAAGTTTAATAAAATAATTTATAAAGGAGATTTTATGCTAAAATAACAGTCCATTTTTAAAAACATCTTTTATATTTATTCTTTATTTTTATTGCCATATTTAATCTTATTTTTAAACTTCTTAGGATTAATACCATAGGCTGACAATCTAGCATCTGAAATTCCAACATCAACAGGTCCATTAGATTTTTTCAGCTTTTTACTGCCACTTTTATGATTGGCAGCCTCACCAAGTTTTCTTTTTCTGTTTTTCTTTTTATTTTCATTATTTTTCTGTTCACCATCTTTTTGTTTCTTTTTAGGACTGTCTTCTAATAAACCGTCACTTTTACTAATTTTCTCTACATCACTTTTATTAGCAGCAGAATCATTGTTCGCCATTTTCTTTTTCTTCTTTTTATTTTTCTTTTTTTTCTTTGCCGCATCTGTTTTAACTGATGAATTTGAAGTTTGAGATTTGTCATTTTTAGTTTCTTTAATTTTTAAATCACTGATATCTTCAGTTTTTGTTTTATTTTTATTATTAGATGCATCACTCTGTGTTTCTTGTTCACTACTTGTTGACGGTTGCACTACATTCTGATCATCATCTGGTTCCTCAGAAAATAAACTAGGCAAAATTCTTTTTTCAAAGATATGTTATTAGCTTTTTTGAATATGCTATCTGATCATATTTTTCGACATGGGCAGGGCGGTGTTGTACTGCCTTTTTCAAAGAACACCACCTATTAAGTTCCTTATCTTTGGCTAGCAAAATCTAAAAAAAAAAATAGAAAATGAAATATGTAGATTAATGTTCATTTGCTACTTCCCTAGGAATAACATTGGTTTGAGTTTTTTCTAAGTTCAAACATCAACCAGAACAAAACATTTTTAAAATTACTAGAGCCAGTAAATATCACTACTGCATAATTGTCAAAAAATAAAATAAAATGGTGTATACTCCACATGTCGAAGGTTTAGAATACAGGTTGTCCCAACTCGATTGTAAATATTTTTGATGACTATACAGCTTATTAACATTATTATTATTATTATTATGATATACCTATACAAAAAAAAAACATTGGAAACAATAATTTTATTGATAGTACATATTGTTAAATATACAAGGTGTACCAGAACTAACCAAAACTAAATTTTCATTGTTAAGTTAGTTTTTATAAATGGACCAACCTGTTTTAACATATAAGGTCTTAATTGAATTTTACATAAAAAAATTTATAATATACATGTCAATTATTGCTTGTTTTTAGATTAAAGAAGTAAATGTGTATTAAAATAAACTTAATAGCTGATATACTTATTAGTGATTCTTACAATGGAAGGTAATTAATTACTTTTTATCATATTATTTGTTACTCTGGCAGTTAAAAAATATTTTAAAACAATTAGTACCAAAATATTATTTTATTACATCCCCTTGTGCCAGTAATGAGAATAATACTGTCATTCTGTTCATATCTTAAAAACAAGAAATAAATTTATGTATAGTGAATTATATGTTTGTGATGTAGAATTCAATAGTCAAAATATACAGGGTGCTCTATTGAAAAACCCGACTTGATAATGAAAATTCTGTATTTTATAAATATTAGAAAACCCTGTTTGGTCCAAAATAAAAAAAAATGGAGAAAATAGTTACAACATACCGTTATTTAAGAACAAACAAAAAAAAAGAACTCTTTACATTCATAAAAAAAACTTACTTCTTCAATGGATAAGCCAAAATCATTAGGTATCACCTCTCTGTACTTAAATCTACAAGGTATATTACCAATTATATCCTCACAATCAAGTTTATAAAACTCGTCAAAATATTTTTCATAATTTTTGTCATTTGGATCATATTTGGGTTTGGGCCGATTAAGCGCTTCTGCCACTTTTGATTTTCTTCTCCGTTTCTTTTTTCCTTTAGTATTCTCTACAAATTCTTCTTTAGTGGAAGTGGATGGGTCATAATCCGCGTCCATCTAAAAACATGCGATTTTTCACTGTTTCTACCACAGGTTAAAATTACTTAAACCAAAAAAAGCACTTGACTTTAAATTTTTACAAAAAACTGCTTGATTATTCAAAATAATTATGATTGTCACTTACAATAAAAGAATCATCCTCACAGTGTGGTTCATACTCTGTGTTATCTTGTTCACCATTCTCAGCAGCATTCCAATGTTCCCAATTTTCTAAAATTAATTACCATGTACATATTTAATTAATTTTCTTTATGTCATTTCATTTTTGGTTATTCGTACAATGTGTATAAATAATGTAATTTGAATTAAAGAAGTTTTATATTTTATTCTGTTTTAAATTATGATATAGTGTATTAGTAAAAAGAGCAGCAGTTCTAAAGTATCTCTAAAACCGCTAGAGCTACATTTGCCAAATTTGGTGTGACCTGTGGAAATTAATAGCAATATTGGCACTGTTGCCAGATATACCAGTTATGAGTACTTTTTTCGATTTGTTTTAAATCCTGTAGCAAATTGCAAATTTTTAAGTTTAATCTTTATCAGTTGTCAATAATGTCCTATTTATTTTTATTGCATTAAATTGGGCAAATTAAATTTAGTAAATATTCAAAATTTTGTCTTTATTGGTTGCTTAGGCATGATCTACCTAACTTTAGGCAAAAAGCAGCTTTTAGCACTGTTTAATTGTTCTTGCCAAATATCAAATTTTTAAAAAGACGCTTTAGCTGTTTTAATGATATTTGAGCGCTTCTGAATTTTATATCAAAATTGTGGTGTCATATCTCAGCAACTAGTAAAAACGTAAATTTGTGAACTTATTAA
The DNA here is from genome assembly GCA_014170235.1 of Listronotus bonariensis. Classification (NCBI taxonomy): domain Eukaryota; kingdom Metazoa; phylum Arthropoda; class Insecta; order Coleoptera; family Curculionidae; genus Listronotus; species Listronotus bonariensis. Next base: position 79,825 of record JACEGR010000519.1, read on the forward strand.
ATTAGCCATTCCCATCTTTTAAGATAAAAATAAATTGGCCATCCATATTAAGCTGCGTCCAGACTTGCAACAATTCGCCAAATATCCGTCCAAACAAACCAACCTATTTGCCCGCTTCTTTGATGCAAAAAACCGACAAACTCTGAATCACTGCGGAATCATTTTCCAAACCCTTAGAACGACGTGAATTCCGTCCACTTCCACGTCCGCACTATGTGGGGCTATGTGGCGCGCTATTCGGTGCGGTGAATTTTTGCAAGTCTGGACACAGCATTAAAAAATCGACAAAAATGTGTTGTGAAGAAAATGGAAAATCTGACAATGGTGCCGTGCTTTTACTGTTAAATTCTTCATGCCCAACACCATCAAGATACCAAATTTTGTAAATGCAGCTTAAGTGGTTTAAAAGATATTTAGGAGTTGCAGTATTTACTAACCTAGTATTATATTGATATTTTAAACACATTATGTCATATAAAAACTTTAAAAATCCATTTTTAGTTATACAACAAAGAAAAAAACCTTATATCCAGAATACTATTTATATCAAATGATACTAAACATGGTATTTTTTAAACAATCTCTAAAGCAAGCACACTAGCTGCTCACCGGCGGTGGTAATCTCGACGCATAATAACCCTTTTTACCTATGCCAAAGAAAAGGTCCGAAATCCGAAAGGTATTTTTGACGCATATTTAGTTACAGGTAGTTTGGTAGTTTTGTATAGGTTAGAGAAAAAGAATGGTTTAATTAAGGAAAAAAAAGATTTAATTAACCAGAATTATTACCTCCCCCCACCTATACTCTGTATTCGGTTTGTGGTGTTTTGTTACTTGATATTACTCGAAAATTTTCCACCAGACAGAGTATAGGTGGGGGTCATGATTAGTTCTGGTTATAGTCAGACAATCGACCATTTTCTTTTTCATTTTGTACTCTGAAAAACTGGTAGAGACCTCAAAAAATTCTGTCCAAGTATGACCTCCTAATTTTAATAGAAACGTCCTCCGCCTTTCAGTTTTATATTTTTATATTAGTATTAAAAAGAAAAATATATATCTTGGTCTCTACTACATGAAAAAATATATGTATGTAAATGTTGTAACTTATTGTTCAAATTCTCTCCTGTACAGGTACAAATAACATACAAATTATGCGTCGAGAATACCTGCAGTATTACCATGAACCCTTCGCTAGTGCGTCGAGTTTACCCACTGCAAAATTTGCATAATTACGTCTGCATCGAAATTAAATCCGTCCCTGCTCACTTACAGTGTGGTCAAATCTCTTACATGCTATTTAAATATTATTCAAGGTCATTAAGTTAAAAAGCATGTAAAATATTTGACTGGACCGTGAGCGTACCGAAACCTGAGCGCCTAGTGTGCATTGACCATTAGTCTAAGTGCATTTTACACACACCGGCAAAATCGGTGCCGGTGTCGGCACCGACGCCGAGTTTAATATATATATATATATTAGTATTTTTACACAACATAGCCCTAGCCGGGCGACCTCTGGCTTGTAGATTTCACTGTTTTGTTATGTACACTACTGGTTCCGACTTGCCGGTGCCGGGTAATGTTTTGATGCAAGTTAATTTATTATTGTTTTTCCAGTAATGATTGTCGTTTTTAGGGCGGTTTGTGTGTGTTTTTTTTTTTAATGAATAAATTGTTTATGTCCGACGTTAATTGAAGTTGTAGAAATTAAGCCTTGTTTATGGGATAAAACTGCAAACAGTTTTAAAGATAAAATTTAAAAGAAAAAGCGTGAAGGGAAGTATGTGAATTTCTTTAAGAAACTTTCCTACAAAAGGATAGAAAAAAAACCGAAAATAGGTATGTTAATATAACGTCGCCGGCACCGCCGCTGATATTGCCGGTGTGCAAAAAGCAATGTTATACGGTACCGGAGCTGTCGCTGGTACCGGCGCACAGTGTCTTAAGCAATGGACAAAAATAATAAAATAAAGTATTTTTCAAAACGTTTTATACTTTTTATCCTAAAGATAGATAACCGGCCTGCAAAATACAATAGGTTTTTTTCTAATTCCTATTTCTTTAATTTTGTCGTCCCAATAGGGATTTTTATCGATGCAGATTTAGCACTAAATTAGTTGTTGCTATTAATGTGTGCAAATAGCGTGATACTTACAAAAATATCAAGCTCTAATTTATAAACAAAATATGGAATTTACAGAAAAAAGTATGTCTTTTAAATCAATACTATAATATATTTTGTATAATTTGATTATAATGTTATAATGGGCTTCGAAATTTATTGTCCAGACTATATACCTATTTTTAAGTTAATTAACTTTACAAAAAGGTATAAAAAAATATTTAATATCATATCGTAATTTTTACGTCATTATTTAGCTATGCTTATGTGCTTTTATTTTTTATCTCGGTTATCTGCCTCTGCCTGTGACCACGGTTATTTGATTTATTTTTCCAGAGCAAGTTGAGACTTAATAAAAAATGCCGGCCTCGTAGACACATGTTTAGAGAGCAAAAAGCAAAAGTTTTAATAGAGCTAATTACAGATGGTTTTAACAATCAAGATCCTATTAATCCAAAAATAATTAGTACAAAACCGTTAATTATAAAAATGATTTACAGTTTTTGTATATAGTATGTATAAATACCTTAAACCAGTCCAATTCCAAATTTACACCCCCTCAACTTTTTTCTTTTATTCTACAAAATTAACAAAAATATCAGTTTTTTGGCTCTGTAGTTTCAAATCAATTATCAAATTTTTATTATCTCTTAAGATATACAGGGCGGGACAAAAAGTATAATATTTTTAAATGCCACACCCTGTATATTATATCACCATTATAAAGAACGTCTAAAGAGCTTTACAAAAATTCTAAATTTGATATGTCTATCTCTTATAGTTTTGGAACTATTAATTTTGCCCAGCAGTCCTATCGCTGTACTGTGCGGCGCCGACTTTGCCGGAGTGTATAAAAACACCCTAATTGAATTCAGAAACTTGTTAAAAAAAATTAAACAAACTTAATAAGTATAGTTTCTAGGACTAGGCGATGTATGGGATAATTAACAATTCTTTTTCTTGTGTCTTATTGCTATTTTAAATTGTGTATAAAAAATGTTCCAAATTTGAACTTTATCATTGAAGTCATAGAATTTATGACATACTTACTTAATTAAAATGTCATAAATTAATATCTAATATTATTATTTAATATTTAGGATTAACATTACCTTACCTATCTCTAATTCTTCATCAATATCTGGGAATTCTGGTTTCTGGTCTCCTTCTTCTCCTTCATAGAAATCATCATTAAAGAGTGATTGCATCCTTTTGTCATGTGCTTCTGGATCAAAGTCTCCATCAATATCTTCTTCATGAAAGCCAAGTTCTTTATTACCTTTTAAGAAATTAAAAAAATATATATTTATAAAATAAAATTATATCTACCAATACCACAACTTAAAACTTAATGTACATTTTAAGTATAGTTTTGGTTAACATTAATACCTGTAATTTCTTTTAACTTCTCTATTTTCTCCTCAATCTCAATTCGTTTTAGCTCTTGCAGCTTTTTATTTCTGCCATTTTTTCTTCCTTTTCCTTCTTTTTTCTTTCTTTAGTTTCTGCTCTTTTAAGTTTTCTTCTATCGTCCGTTTTTCTAAGGGATTTTTCAATAGTTCTTGGATATCTCTTGATCTGAAAAATAATATATAATAATTTTCAAAAACATACATATTGTATGCTTATTTCTAAACCATTAAAAAGTCAGATTAGCCCTAGTTATATTAATTTTCTATAATCCAAGATAAAGGCATCTAGTTTTTTTTAAGTGATATTCCCGAAAGTTATGATACAAGTTAATAACTGATCAATACACAGTGTGTCCCCGGATAGGTGTTACAAGAGGACAAACGGACCACAATCTTAGGAATTTATAAACGCTTTTTTGAAAAAACTGGTCCAAAACTTAATACAAAGTTTTACTTCGATTGATAATATACAGCGCGAGTTATAACTAGAAATATAAAAAATAACGAAAAGGCAAGAACCTTTATTTTTAAAATAGGATAACATTGTATAAGTAAATGTTGTAGAGAATTAAACTTTATGTCAAAATTTAAAGTTAAAGAATTAATATTTCTGTCAATTCTTTACATTGCGCACTAAAATATGTACTTGGCTTAAAGCAGCAAATTTAAAAAATAATTTCAATTATTATTATTATTTTTTTATTTTGTTTTATATTTAAGCTGTAATGCATAATGTAAAAAATTGGCAATAACATTTTTTTATTTTCATTCTTTAACTTTCAGTTTTAACAAAAAATTTAATTCTCTACAATATACATACATTTAAAAAAATATATATACAGGGTGTCTCTGAAAAGTGCGGAGAAAAGCTACCAGATTCCTAAGGCTAAAATATGACGATCTAACCCAACTCACCTTAGTAAAAAGTGGATGGTTTCGGTGATACAGGGTGTCAAAAATGTATTCTGGTTTTAGTTTTTTATAAATAATTTTGTTAATAATAGGTCTTTTGTCACAATATTCAGCTAAGAGGTTTCAGAAGGTGAGAAATAAGAATTTGCTTAAATTTTATTGTTAACTTTAGAGGACGCCACTTACGGTCTCTTGCACAAATTAAAAATGATTTTAACACTCTGTATCTCAAAACAGAGTGGTTACAAAGCTTATTTTTACTTACTTTATCACCCTGTGTTTCAAAAAATAAGTCTTTTTGGACATAGGTTTATTTGAACTTTTCTTCTTAAATTTACCTAAGGATTTACACCGTAAAAGATTAGCATCTAATTCTAAAACACTCTATATAGCTTAGACCAGGCCGTACAGGAACACCCTGTATCTATGAAATCATCCATTTTTGGACCAAGGTAAGTTGGGTTAAATCGTCATTTTTCAGCCTCAGGAATCTGTGGTACCATAAAGTGAGGTGTCTTCGGACAGCGGGGGCGACTTCGGACATTTGGTTTTGCTCACATATCATCGGCCATAATCGACTGCCCGCTTCGTAAAAATGGTACGCTGATATTGTTTTTACGAAGCGGATAATCGATTATGGCTGATGATATGCGAGCAATACCAAATGTCTGAAGTCGCCCCCGCTGTCCGAAGACACCTTACTTTACAGTACCCTATTTTCCGCTCCTTTTAGAGACACCCTGTATATTTAGGAATCTGCTGAAAACACAGTTACTTTCATAACTTGTTTTAAAGCATGACTTTAAAAATAATATTAAATTTTAACAATATAATAATAAAATTATAGCATAAAATCAATACTTACAAATTCCTGATCTGGCTCTTCAAATCTAAAATTGTACTTATGTTCAAATTCCTCCTGTTTTTCAACTTCATTCTCATCCCCTGTTAAACTTTCATCAGAATCATGTATTATCTGGTCATATGTTGGAACATAATTATCTTCATTTAAGTCCAAATATCTAAAAATAAAAAAAATATACATATATGATAAGTTATACAATTAATTTTATTTAATTATCGCTGTATCAAAAGAAGTGCCTTTCATACTAACAAAAACTGTATTATGTCAAATTAGGTTGAATTTTGCATTATCACAAGATCTATTATACATGGAAAAAATATATTTTCCTATAATATATAGGTAAAAATACCATACCAAATTTGAAACAGGAAAATTATACCTTTTGTTTAAAACATAATCCCTTAAAAATTTTTCTTTGCTATCCAGTTTTGGATTATTCCAAAAATCTTTTAATGGTTTCAATTCGGACTTAATTTCTTCATCTTCAATTTCATCTGTCTGTCCATTCAACCATTTTAAATATTCAGCAGTTTCTTTTTCATTCTCTTCTTTGCTTTTTTTTCTATTCTCTAAAAGGCCACCTGAGCCATCTTCTTCCTCATCTTCATTGTCTGCAGCTCGTTTTAATAACTCTTCTCTAAGTTTTTTCTCTTCTTCTACATAGGTAGTTGGCCTATAATAAAATATTTTGAATAACAACATAAAATTTGTAGCCAATAGGATAAAAATGAAACTGGGTTCCCTAAAAAATTGTGGATTAAAAAATATTTACAGTGGTAGTTTTCAGCAGCGGCTTGTGATGGCGAATTTGGTGGGTCAACCTGCACCATAGGTAAAAACCCCTCTTTTTATTAGTAATTGATCCATTTTTAGCGATAATATGTTAAATAGTAAAACAAATACTGGGAAAAAGTAATTTTATAGACTATAATAATTAATTAATAAAAAAATATATATTTAACAATGGTGTGGGTTGACCTACCAAATTGGCCATCACCAGGCGCTGCTGGTAGTTTTATAAGAAAAGTTAAATTAAATACCTCAAATTTGACTTAAAGATGGTTGCAGATATTAACCAACTGAAACTTTTTTTTTTAATAAATAACTAAGACAATGGAAATCCAGAAAAATATCATTTAATGAGCCACTAGTCTTAGACGCCATTGGCTTTTGTGGAGACACATTTCAAGACACTGAATCAGGTCTGAAATATTATAGTTTCCCTATTGACCAGATGTATGGATTTGGCGCTTACCTAAGCGACAGTTTCATAAATATTTTTCTACCATTTTCCTTGAGTTTAGGTTATCTGGATTTTGGATGTATTAAAATAAATGACAAAGATGCCAAAACACAAGTTACAAGTATAACCAATCATATGAAAAGAGCAATTATAGTAGAATGGGAAAAGATAAAATACAAAGGTATATTAATTAATTATTTAATATAGTATCAGTACTAGATCATGGTTGATAATTTGTAAACTAAAAAATTTTTAGTACCTAGAATAGAATAAAACCCATTGTAAAAGGTAGAAAATATAACAAAAATTAAAGGATAAAAAATTACAGGCGATCTAAGGTCGGGAAGGGGAGAATTAAAATATTAAAAACGGTTTTTCTCGATTTTCGGCTGAACTACTAAGTCTTTTTGAAAAAAGTTAAATAGTAAAGTTTCAGGTAATAAAAAAATCTACAACTTTTGTATTTACAATTTCTTTACATAACCTCAAAATTTATGTAAAATATTCAAATAACCAAGGTTTTGGATTATTATTAAGAGTAATCCAATAGAAGTGTCCCACTTTAACAACAAAAATATAAATAAATAGTATAGGTAATAAAAAAATCTACAACTTTTGTATTTACAATTTCTTTACATACCATCAAAATTTATATAAAATATTCAAATAACCAAGGTTTTGGATTATTATTAAGAGTAATCCAATAGTGTCCCACTTTTAAATGGAAATAAAACAACTAAAGTAAATGTAATTATTTTATTTATTTTTTTATATGTTAGTACAGTATATACCATTAAGTATAAAACAGTATGTCTGACAAATGGCTACCACTTCGTTGGGTAGTGTGAATCCCAGATTTCCAGTTTTTTCGATTACAGTCTCACATAAAGTGGGTTAAATTTAATTTATAGTCATTCAAATGTTGTTCTGTAAATCCTCAGTTGTTAGTGGTTTATTGGCCTACACCCTGGCTTTCAAGTACCCCCATAAAAAAGTCGAGGGGCATTAAATAACAAAGTCATGGTGGCTAACCAACTTCACTACCATGCGCGTTTGGTGGGTAAAACCCTAATTTTTTTATAATTAAAAAATGTTTAACAGTTTGTACTCGCTCTGGAATCATGTATATCTCTCCATGATAATTTGTTAAAACTGACTGTAAACATATGCAAAATATGGTAACATTATCGCAAAGAATTTAAACAAAATTCGTGATTGAGATGGGACATTCTTATTGGATGACCCTTTATAAAAATATACATTACAATGGTAAATTTTTCTAAAAAAAATATAATTTTTTAAAGAAATTTTGTGAAAACTTACCTTTATTTATCCCAAATATACTGTAATTTTTTGGATTAAAAATATTTATGTTGACATTATTTTGACTTAATATTGAAAAAGAGGGTATTTTCAATTGAAATATCAAAATATTGGCATTTGCATAAAAAGGTAAACATCACCATGGTAAATTCTCTCAGAAAGTTAATTCCCATAGGACTAGTAATTTTGCCAGAAATCGACATAGTCCGTTTTTTACTATGGATGGTGGAGGGGAGGATAACCATCTGAATGTTTTAAAAAGTGTCCGTCGAAAAGAGCAACTGGTTGGTGGCGCCACAGTAGCCAGAGGAGATTTTTTAACCAATGAGCATGAATTTACAAAATGAAAAAGGACAGATAGATACAAAATAAACAGGAAAGAAATACCAAAATCCCTCCACTGGCTACTGTGGCGCCATCCCAATTTGCTACATTCCGATGGCCACTTTTTCAACTTGTCCGCCATAAAAGATGGTTATCCTCCCCTCCACCATCCATATTTTTTACCCTTAAAAACTCACCCCCTTCCACTACCCTTTTTTTCTCTATATTTTTCAATGAGCTTTATTCTTCTCTAAATTTTTTTTTGCCTTGAAAAATTATTGACACTGGTCTAATAACGATTTAAAAGAAAATCGGATCCGAGTTTTTTATTTTATTTTCTGAGAACATATACCATTGTAATGTATATTTTTTTACACCATTAGAAGTAGAGATTTTAACGAACAAAATGACCGCCGACTTTTTGCAAAATGCCGATATTTTGATAAATGAATTTTCGATTCAAAAAACGGTACCTTTTTAATATTAAGTTAAAATAAACATTTTAAACCAAAAAATAACAGTGTATTTGGGACATGCAAAGGAACATTTTTACCAATTTTTTAAAAATAATTTATTTTTTTGTAAAAGATAAAAATAAAAAGCCAAAATCTTGGTTATTTGAATTATTCAGATAAATTTTGAGGTTAGGTATGTTAATACGAAAGTTGTAGATCTTCACATTGCCTACAACTTTGTCATTTAACTTTTTCCATAGAACTTATTGTATGGCCAAAAATCTAGAAAAACCATATTTACACTTAACACCCCTTCCTCTTCCCCTTCCCGAGCTTAAGGTGACGTTACTTAAGTTAACCACGGTTCTTGGTTTTTTCAGTTCCCGTTCCGTAACCTTACCATTTATGAAATCTGGTTAGATTATGAAACGCGGTTTCTTAACATTTCCATGTCATCGGTATTACCGCTGTCAAACTGCTCTTTACCGATCGGTAAACTTAGTTAACATACGGAACCTTACCTTAATCACCCGGATTTTATTTTTCCTTTAATTTTTGTTATATTTTCTACCTTTTTTAATGGGTCTTATCCTACTGTTTTTTTCACTTTTTATCTCTTTTAAAGTGTTCTTAGATAACTGGAAAAATTACCAAAAATAAGATTCAATATTAATACTACCTAGTGTTATCACTTGTTTCCTCTTCAACTTTTCCTCCATTTTCTAATAGTAATTTTCTTTCATAATCTTTCAGGTACATGGGTTCTTCCTTTTTCTTTTTTCCTTCTTGACCACATCTGTGTTTTTGAAGAAATTCACACTGTTGTCATATATTTTTGGATCTTTATTTTTTAGATATGCTAAGGTTTTAAAAAAATCTTTTTCCACTTCTTCAGTGAGTTCTGCAGCATCTTCATCATCTGATGAACTGGAAGACTCACTGTCTTGTAAAAAATTTTCTCCATACTTTGTTTTTACTAAAAATCAAACATTTTATTATTTATGATATTATATGGGTGTTTTTGTCAACAGACCCTATTATTATTATTATTACAGACCTTAAATAAATCTAGATTCAATATAGATAATTAAATTTATGAAAGTTCCAATATAACATCTTGGATAAAAGAGCAGAAAAAAATTATGTAGAAATAATCCTGAATATTAACAAACATTGGATGTTAGCAATGGGTGATATGTACCATTTCAATAATATATTTGAAAAATATAAATAAATATGACGTTGTAATGTTTCATCTATTGGAACCCGTGACAATAAATGCATTATTATTATTATTAAATACGATCAGCGCCGGATTTACGCTTCGGCGGTCCATAAGCAGAGCATGTGGTGAGAGCCCCCTCAAACATTTTCATGTACAAAAAGGTTCTCCCCAAAAAATTTTGAAGAAACAAAAAAAAGGTCCCCACATCCATTCAACGACAAACTTTCTTATTTTCTTCAAACATTTTTCCCTTTTAATTCCTTTCCTTATTTTTGGTCATGTTGTGGAGGCCCTATTATGGTGGCGGCCCATATGCTTAAATCCGGCACTAAAAACTAGTATAGAGCCTTAAGCTCTCAAGCTACATCTAAAAATTTGGAGTGAAACTATTTGATTAAACCGACCTAAAATGAACTAAAGAAAGGCGTATACATTTTTCATTTTTGCTTTAAAAGAAATAAAGTAACATTTATCACAAACCAATCTAAAAAAAAAATGTAAAACTAAAATTTAGCCCTTTAAATCTTAAGCTATGATTGATAAAGTATTGATATACTTTATTAAGCAGTTAGGTAATTTTCTAGAAAATGGGAGCAACTCCGATTTTGACGAAATTTGGTATACGGGGGTTTTTGGGGCGCTGATCACGAATCTGAAAGAATTATTTGGCGGAAACGTTTCGTTCTCGAGATATCCATCATCAAAGTTGATATTTGAACTAACCTTATTTTCACTATATTCCCCCTTCTTTTTGCACACAATTCTTGATTTAAAGCTAAGTGTCACACAATATTTGATTTTCACCTTTTAAAACCCCGTTTTCTACGTTTTTACATTATTTTTGAATTAAATTGCGTGGCTTTTCTTTGATAATCCGGCAACCATACATACACATAGGGCTTCATGGCAAACTGGGATTAAAATGATTCAAAGTATAGCTATGCAGTTTAATGCAAAAATAATGTAAAAACGTAGAAAAACGGGGTTTTAAAAGGTGAAAATCAAATATTGTGTGACACTTTAGCTTTAAATCAAGAATTGTGTGCAAAAAGAAGGGGGAATATAGTGAAAATAAGCTTAGTTCAAATTTGAACTTTGATAATGGATATCTCGAGAACGAAACGTTTCGCGTCCCAAAAACCCCGTATACCAAATTTCGTCAAAATCGGAGTTGCTCCCATTTTCTAGAAAATTACCAGCAATTAATAACCCTATATAATTTTTTCTAGCATAGTATTTTTATTTTCATAATTAGTTGGTAAAACACCAGTTGCTGAATAAAAATAAATACTTGGAATATATTCACGTATATGGTAACGGTAGTATGTACTTACATTTACTAAGTTCTTCCTTTTTCCTCCAGACATCATAACCACTGGCATAATCCTTTGAAATTTTAAATGCAGCGCCAGTGTGTGGATCCTCGTCTTCAGACTCCTCTTCAAAAATATCTTTGGATATTTTCCCCATATTTTTATTTTCACACCACGAGACTAAAAATGAGGTTAGGAGAATCATCACTTTAAACAGCTGATTTTGACGTTGGTATTTACCTTTATCGTTTTTTCATGATCGAATTAGTTCGATATTTCAGATGTAGTCTGTCTTTTAAGGTTTAGCCATGTTAGAAAAGACACAATGCTATAACCAAGTAATAGATCTATTAAAACAAATGTTCTGTTGCATATTTGCTCATGTAGGGTTTGTTTTGTTTGTTGCAAGTTTGTTGATATAAATTTTATCAAGAATTTTATACAGAAAAACTTTCATTTTAAACATTTCTGGTTTACAGGAACAAAATTAAAACCATTTTTTCAATGAATGTACACGCTGAAAGACTAACAAAACCAAAAAACATGTCTGAAGAACTAAATGGAGTTGCTGTTGTTATTATAATTGGATTGGGTGTTCTTACAGTTATCTTGCTATTTCTCTTTGCAAAACGGCAAATTATGAGATTTACTATAAGGTCTAGGAGGGGGCCTCATGTACCCATAGGACATGATGGACCAAAGGTTAGTACATACATCTATACCCTCATCTAGTACCATTATTTTCAACTTAACTTTTGAGTCAGCATTTTGTAATAATTATTTATAATATGTACTATTAAAAAATATGGTTTTTAGGCATTAAAGCGGAAATAGAAAGAAGACTTGATTTAATACCTCGAATTATATGTGAGCCACAACTGATAAGTAAAACTGACCCAAGATATATTGTTTTTCCGGGACAACAAATACCAGCCCATTATTATAGACTAAAAGCAGTTGATGATGTTAAAATTTTAGGTAATGATAAGTAATTAATAATTTAATAAAAGTCATTTATGGAATACCCTGGAGAATACCACTAATAATTTTATAAACTATGATAAAATGGTTTCATTTTAGAAAATGAAATTACCAGACAAGATACCTGTTTAGTTAGACATCCAAGTGAAAATTTAAGAGCCTATTTATTAACCACTTTGGCAGCTCCCCTAAATGGTAGTGGCTTAAGATTAATTCATCAGTTTTGTGACTTTTATGAGCATGCTAGACATGATCCAAGTCCTTTTGGTGATGAAGAGTATCAACAGTATAACAGATTATTCCTAAAACTTGTTGATGCGTAAGTAAAAATGGAAATTATTTGTTATCGGACACCATGCCGATTTTGATGATTTTTAAAATACAGTGGCTTTTTGGGGCGCTGAGTACGAATTTCAAAGAATTTTTAGTTGGGAAAGTTTTGTTTTCAAAACTTTCCCAACTAAAAATTTTGTATGCCAAAAATTATCAAAATTGGCGTGGTGTCCGCTAAGTAAACAATTACTAAAATTTTATTAAATAAATAATATAATAAAACATTTTTTACTCTAAATTTAACTACTTTGATTTTACACTGATTTATTACTGTTTTACAGTGCAAAAATGTTGAAAACCTACAACAGCCGCAAGTCTTCTCCAAATAGGACACCTCAAAGAAAGCAGATAATTGATAAGAGCAAGAATATTAATTCAAATTATTCAACAGATGAAGAAATTTTAAGTGGTACTGATTCAAGACCTACAACACTGTCAGTACCACTTTCAGCTGACAATGAAACATCAGTTTAAAAAAAAGTAGGAACTTATTCTTAGGCTATATTTATAATGTTATAGACTGAGCACATTTTTAAAATTTAAATGAACTTTTACTAGTAATTTAAGATTAAATCTCATCCAAATTATAATGTAATTTTTTTTAATGTTAGTACAGAGATCTCAGAAACCGATGGCAGCTCCAGAGATGGTTAAATGGGAAAAGAATTGTAGTTTTTAGAGCTTAGTTGAATTACTTTTTTTCATCTAAAAAGATGACAACTTACTAGATATTTAAAAAAAAACGTTTTTTCTAAAAAAGGTTTTTCTTGATTAAAATTTGGAGTAGAAAAAAATGTTTATAAAAATTTGTAGATAATTATATTCTTAACAAAAAAGTATAATCCGATATTTAATACAGCAGTGTATTTCTCAGCTACAACATAAACTTGCTATTTTTTAAATGGAAAGCATAGTTGACTTTTTAAAAATAAAACCTTTTAGAAGCTTTTCGACAATGGACACCAAAATATACTTTAAATAAACACATACAGACCTTTTGGACCATATACAGTGTGTCTCAGGATAGGTGTTACACTCGGTGTTACAAGAGGACAAACGGACCAAACATTTTTGAATTTTAAAAAAACAAAATTTTGGCAAAACTGTCCAATACTAAGAAACACAATATTTTACATTGATTTGTATTATACAGGGTGAGTTATAACTAAAAATATGAAAAATTCCCAGGAGTTAACTAATTTTATTTCTAAAAATAGAACAAAATTGTATAAGTAAATTTAAAGTATAAGCTAAAAGTAAAACAAAATGTTATTGTCACTTTGTATATTATGCATTATAATTTAAATAATGGGCAAAAGAAAGTAAAATTCAAAGAAAATTTAATAATTTTAATTTTTTTTTAATCCACTGCTTTAAGCCAAGTATTCTAAAAAGTGTTAATGCGTAATGTATTTTTTTACTGTAATTCTTTAACATTAAATTTTGACATAAAACTAAATTTTGTACAACATTTACGTATACAATTTTGTCATATTTTAAAAAATAAAGGTACTTACTCTTGGTCATTTTTTATATGTTTAGTTATAACTCGGCCTATATATTACCATATGAGTAAAATTTTGTATTTATTAGTGTTAGACCATGCGACCAGTTTTTCCCAAAAGGACGTTTAAAAGATTCAAAATTTGCGGTTTATTTCTCCTCTTACACACTGGGACACACTGTATTAATATTATTTAAAATGTGTTGGTTTAAGGTTTAAAAAAGTAATAGAATAATTAAAATAAATAACAAAATTAACAGTTTACAATAGGAATGAAATAAAAATAAATAAATATTTTTTTTATGCAAGGGAAAAAAGTAGATTTCAGCTCGAGGTTATATTGTCTCCTGACGCGAAACGAAGGGAGACAATAAATCGAGTGCTAAAATCTAAATTTTTTCTGGGTATAATACACTATTTTTTTCTGTGAATAGACGACGAGTTAATGTTATAAAAATATATATATTTAAATATATTAAAGTCAGAAAATTGTGTAAAATTTAAAGTTTTAAACTAGTCGGCTGTTGTATTTGAAACAATTAGTCCTTGCATTACTATGAAAACCTATAAAGAAGTTATTAAATATCTGTCATTATAATTTTTTGACTTGACACATTTAAATAAATAAGTTAGAACTTAAAGTTCTTGTTTAGTGGTTATTTTAAATACTGTCCCAAGCAGCAAGCTGACGTCATTTTTAAGTCATTTTTGGTCATAGGACGTCATTATACCAAAATTATGACTTCTTTTTAATGACGTGTTTTTGACGTCGTTGAAGTGACGGACGTCTTTACAACATTTTTCGTCATGCTAGCTCATAAAAATCTAATAACGTCATGTTTTGAAAACCCGCCAGAAAAAGTTTGTGACATTATATGATTCGTGTCAAAATCTAACCGAATTATCATATGACAGAAAAATAGGACTAATAATTTTACAAAATAGAAATAGGAAAAAACTCTACCGATAGATGGCGCAATGGACAATAAACTACTACGTTTATTCAACATCTTCGCTTTTTATCGCCTACACCGTACTAGTGGTGTGCATATTCGAAAGATTTCGATATTCGAATATTCGTATTCCAAAGATTTTAATATTCGAAACATTTTATATTTCATTGAGAAAGATCTTTCGAAACATTTTATATTTTATTGTCAATAAGCTTTTATTATTTGCGGCAACGAATTATTTCACGACTTATTCCGAGTGTTTTCGAGTTTTGGCGCTATTTAACCATAAATATAACAGCTGATATTCTTTGTTCGTTTGATTATGGTATGGGGTATGTTTTACGGGTTGTCTATATTAAACGCCTGAATATAAAAATCATGCATCATTCATTCGGTATCTTTCGTATTTGTGTTCGGTGTTTACGAATATAAATTCATGACTGATAGTTCATGAAATATTTCACGACGAAATACGAATATTCGGAAGAAATATTCGAAACAATTCGAATATCTCGATGTTCGAATATCATTCAGAAGATCATTTGAAAGGTTCCAACACTACACCGTACCGATGAGACTAAAAATCCGAGACCGGTCTGCGGTTGGTAATTACAATTAGCTTTGAAAGATATATCTTTGGCTAGTGTCAAAATCTGCTTCATCTGCATCTCCAGGTTGGGCAGTGTCTCAAGGGATGCGACCTTGCAGTGCAAGGAAATTGCAAGCAGTAAGGAATTTTTTCCTATTTCAATTTTTAAATAAAATATCGTATCATTTTAGCTTTTAAAAAAAGTATATGCCTCAATTTTTTGTCATCTTAATGACGTCATTAACTTTCTTTCTTCTTTTTCTGTGAGGGAGGTCAATTTAACGTTATTTTGTCATCTTATGACGTCTTTGCTGACCAAATGTGACCAAAATGACTAAAAAGAGACGTCAATAAGACGTCAGCTTGCTGCTTGGGGTAAAGTTTAAAAATGTCTGATTGTACTTCGGATATCAATGAAATACAAGTTTTGTATAATAATATGTTGTAAAATTAAATATCTAGCTTGTACTCACTTTTTTCCCACGGAAAACAAATAACTTTATGAAAAGTCACACTTTAGTACCTGTCAACAGAAATAAAATGTCAAATTTTTTCCCATCATGGGAAAAGTCTCACCAGTAAATGAAAGTTAAAATATACAATGTAAAGGCTATAAAAAAATATATTTTTAAACCAAACCAGCTTAATTTTTTGCGGCCAACTGGGAAAACGCAAAATTAAAAATTACCAAAACTACGTTTTTTTATTATTTATTTAAAGGGGAAGATAATTACCTGTAAATGCTTAAATTATTATGATATTTTTTTCAAAAACTATATTTTGAACAATTGGTATGTAGTTCTGGTTAGTTCAAATATTAAAATAATATAAGATTTTTTTTTCATTTGAATTATTCAAAATGGCGACTGTATACGCTAAATTATTATGGGAAGGTCGGAGGGAGACTTGTTCGACGGGCATTCTAGCATCGGTTCTAGTGATTTGGAAATCCATAAAAAAAAAATTGTGGGTATTAATGTCTTATTTCGTTGGTGAACCTAAAATGCTTAAAAAAACATATGCATTTTTGGCTTAATGTTGCCATTTTTTTGCGTAATTTTTATTTTGGAATGTTGTGAGTTTACATAAAAAGTACTGTTGTTAAAAGGTATGTGCAAAATTTCAAGAAGATTGGTCTCTAAATTTTTGAGTTATCATGTGCCAAG
Organism: Listronotus bonariensis; assembly: GCA_014170235.1. Lineage (NCBI taxonomy): Eukaryota > Metazoa > Arthropoda > Insecta > Coleoptera > Curculionidae > Listronotus > Listronotus bonariensis. The sequence continues at coordinate 96,548 of JACEGR010000519.1, forward strand.
TTAAAAAATGTAGTTTTTTGAGAAAAACACGTTTAAAGTTTGAATAGGTACATGAAAATTTAATGATTTTAGTGACTTACTGATTAATCAGTCGTCACGGTTTACGCTCTGTAATATAATAAGAAATACTGGAAATTTTGTTCTAAAATTTTAGAGACGTGTTCTTAAAAAATACACTAACGTATTAAAAAAATCAATATATTACAGGTATCTCCCTCCTTAAAGTATATTTTGATAAATATACATTGTTGAAAATATTTAAAGAGTTTTTAAAATGTCATAGCTATTTATTCATTCTATTAAAAAAGTGCATGTTGTGGCTAAAAAACAAACTGATACATATATTAAATATCGTATTATAGGTACTTATTATTTGTGAACATAAGTATTTACAAGTTTCCTATTTACACTTTTTTCTACCACAAATATTTACCGAGTTACAGGGAAAACATTTTTCACATAAAATATATATTTTTTAATATCTGGTAAGGAAAGCCATGGTATTTTTAGATAAAACGAAAAACGCTTTAAACTAAGCACTAAAAACTACTATTCTTTCCCCTTTAACCATGTCTGTAAATGCAGAGGTTTCTGAGAAACCTGTACTAAACATAAAAAAATCTCACCCTGTATGTATAATTTGCCTTTTAGAACGACACTAGTTAAGTTAACAAGTTTTTTTTTATTTTGTTAAATTTCTTACACATAAATAAGTTTTAAAGTTTTAAATTAAAAAAATATTAGTTAGCTATAGAAAGAGCTTAACAAAAGTGTTTGACTTTACAAGGAAACTATCCCAGGTCAGGTGTCCCTTGCCGATTTAGATGAAATATGATGTAGTACATCAAAAAATAAGGGACACTTTTTTTTATCGGCCATTAAACACTTTTAGGGGTAAAATGTACCCCTAAAATCCACCTTTAACATTGTTGTATTTTAGAGGCTAATAGAGTTTTCGATAATAAAATTATGGCATTGATTTTGTAAAGTTATCCTAATTTGTTTTTATCAAGCAAAGAATAGGCTATATACAGCGCCGGTAATATTACACGAACCCCTTGGTGCTACTTTGAACAGTCCATAACTCAAAACCTATTTAACGTAAGTACATATAACTTCGTGTGTTTATTTATATACATAAGGATAACTAGAAACCCAAATTTCATGAAGCTAGGTCAAACGGTTATTAAGATATAAAGGTCCAAAAATCGTTCACTGACTGACATATATACAGTGGCAGATTTACATATTTGCCGTCCGTAGGCTATGCATTTTTGCCGCCCCTGAATTTTGATATCTAAGTCTACAATCATATCAACGTAAAACAATTTTAAAGACCAAAAAAAATGACTTGTAGTCGAGGGAATAAAGTACTAAAAAGATCAAAAGGTTGGAATGTTTTAAGACAACGGATCGGAACGCGGTTTTTGCTTCGTTTCCAAAAACTTTTTGTAAAATTTTTACTTAATTTTTACCTTACGCGGCGTCTAGACTTGCAACAACTCGCCAAACATCCGCGTCTAAACTAACCAACCTGTTTACGCGCTCCTTTGACGCCAAAAAACCAACAAGCTCTGAATCACCGGCGAATCATTCGCCAAGCCCTTAAATGACGTGAATTTCGTCCACGTGACGTCCGCGCTACGTGGTGGAATATGCGGTGTGGAGCGGCACGGCGCGAATTGTTGCAAATCTGGACGCGGTTTTTATACAAACCAGAAATTGCATTGCTTTTCAAAATTTATAAACTTTATAAATAGAAGTCGAAACTGGCCGAAGTTGAGTATCCGGGGATTTTTGAGGTCGCTGGTCACGATTATGTTTCTTAAATTGATCTTCCAAATACCTGAAGCTCAGAAACGTCGATTAATGTCATTGCCGTGGGACTCTCCCAAAAATGCGAGAAAGGAGAGAAACTCGGCGCCCGAGGGTCGCCTATTTTAAATATGGCATCTGCGCGAACAACTCACGGACACCTGGTGCGCCCCAACTTATTGGACCCGAAAATCATTTTTGGGCGCAAAATCGTTCGTCTTTTTCGGGTGTGCCTGAAAAAACCTCGGAGACGACTTTAAAAACCATCAGGTTCCGGTGCAGCAGATGCTCAGGGAATCGTTTTTAAAATTTATTTTCTAATTCAGTGGCCCGAAAATCCCCCATAACGATTTTCGGTCCTTCTATTTCGATTCTGTCAGGCAAACTGGAAACGCAATGGAGATGACGTTTAGGGTTAGATTTCGGTGCACCAGCACAGCAGGGATCGTTTTCGACATAAAATTGGATTCAGCGCCCTACAAAACGCCCCCACAATGATTTGCGGGTTGTTTTTGGCACTCTTTAAGAAAGTTCTCGGAGATGACGTGAGCGTCCAGATTAGGGCGCCACAGGTGTCCGTGGCGTGTTCGCCAATGCCATATTTAAATTCAGCTAACCAAAAACCCCGGCGAGTCCGGAGACTAGTCTCTCGCCTTCTCCGCATGAATTTTGGATGAGTCTCACGTTGGTCAGCGTATATAATAGGTATTCAGTGGGTCAATTCGAACATTATAATCGGCATTAGCGGCCTCAAAAATCCCCTGGTACACGACTTGGGCCAATTCTGACGTTTATTTAAAAAGTTATTAATTTTTCCTACGGGCGTCTTAGAAAAATCCAATTTACAAATGCATTTTAAACTCTAGCAATGCAATTTACAGTTTGTATAAAGTAGAAATTGGGTATAAATATTACAAAAATAATTTTTGAGTCTAATTCAAAAAACGCATTTCGATCCGTCCTGTCCTAAAAATCCCGAACATTTTTGCGTCATTGCCTCGATTTTTACTAACAACCTTAATACTAATAAAGCATGTCGCAATTTGTAAATCGAAGTAAAAATTTATAAATTAAATTTGCCACCCTAGGCTCCAGCCTACTGAGCCTGCTGGTAAATCCAGCACTGCATATAGAGCAAAAACCTAACTTACTTCCAGTTGACCTAGAAAGATGAAATTTGGATTTTAGTTTGGTAATGGTGTGTAAGCCTAGGAAAAAATCGAAAAATAAAAAAAAAGTTAAAAAATAGGGGGTTAGCGGGAAAAAAAAGTTTTTAATTGTAGCGTTTGAACAGTTGTTCAATGCACTGTTATTTTTAACGTTTAAGAAAATCTAGACATTAGCGTAAAAAAGAAAACTATGTAACGGAAACGCAAGAAAATATATTAAATCTAAATACCTGCCTAGTTTTCTTTACAAAAAGTAATGATATCCCACCAAAAACATAAACGTGAACAACGTCAGCCAAGTTGAATACTAAAATTATGCTTGGCTGTGGGCTTCGCCGCAGAAAGAATGGAGATCTAAATGAGTGCCAAGTTCTGTACAAAATCCAAATATGTATGTGATCTTAAAGTAGGTTAGATTTGACTTGGTCACTTTTTATGAGAATTAAAAAATATTTAAATAAGTTGAATAACTTTATAAAACGCCTGATCTTATGAAAACTTGCCAAGTCAAATCTGACCTACTTTAAGATCTTATACATATTTGGATAATGGAGCTCAGCATAATTTTAGTATTGAAATTGTCTCACGTTTTTCACATTATTTATGTTTTGATGTACTTTACCACATATAGCAGTTTTAATAAAATCGGCAAGGGACAACTAGGATAGTTTCCTTGTTAGTAGTAAAGTAGTTCTAAAATTATCTACATATTCATCTATTAGGACATAAATTATTTATTTGTCTATAAATAAAAATCCATAATTTGAAGCTCATATGCCTTAATCTATGCAATTAAACTGAATACTTAATCAAGCTTATTTTATTGTTGCACTATAAACAAATAGACAAGAATTTGCCCATTAGGATGACTCTTTAGTTGAAGCAACTACAAAACATTTTTATACTCAACCTAAAGACAAAATTATTCTAAGAATGAACCAATTAGTTCAATTATATTTATTTACAGTTATATAACGACGATTTAAATTTGATTGTGTATGAAATAATATTTCGCATTTAAAACAAAAAACCATCATATTTTAATTGTATTAACAGCAACAACAAATTGCCGCCAAAAACAATTTAAAAAAACTAATAACGGTTTGCATCCGCACCTTCTTTTGAGCCATATGTTATTAAACACACCAATGCCAGACAAAATACGGTTTATATAGTATTGTTACAGCAATCATTTGCGCAATACTTTAACTTGAAATAAAAAATATTTAGGAATATATCTTTCAATATCGCAATACGAAAGCACAAATTTTAAACGCCTCTAACTTGATTATCAGTTGGTATGGTGTTGCTACTCAGTAAGTATTGCCATTTTTTCCCGTTACTTACTCTTCTTCTTCGCATCTCAACCGCTAAGTCGTCTAAAGTCGTGGTTATGTCATGTAACCAGTATATATGTCGCAGGCAAATGGTTATTTTAGCCAATGGCTTCTGCCTAGGCAAATGACTTCATGAAAATATTTTCAATTGAAAAGCAATTTGCCTAGGTAAATGCATTTTGCCGTTGTCCTTTTTAGGCAAATGACTGTGATATATTTAATAAACATATTAGGCGTTGTTTGTTGTTAGTATTATATGTTGTGTTACATTTTATTTAATGTACGTTTAAAATGTATTTTTTATTATTTTTTAAATTTGGTATTTCGTTTATATGTTCATGTTTTTGATTTTTACCCCTTTTATAATAAATATTCATTAAAAGAAATTGGAGCAAATTCTTTTATTAGGGGCGTCCATTAGTCATGCGCGAGGCTTGAACAGGGGGCTGGAGGGTTCGTAAAAAATCACAAAACATCACTAGGGGAGGGGGTGTAGGAAAGATATCATATGTATTTATTTATTTTGTTAAAAAGCTTGCAATATTAATGTCTATCTGAATATTTTTATAATGGTTCTTTATTTTCTAGAATAAAATTAGATTAAACTTACTTTAATTTAAAGATAATTTTGTAAAAAAATAAAGTATATAAAAATAAATATTTTGTACCAAAAAATACACGTGATAGGAAATGAGGAGTGGGTTTAGTTTAAAACCTCAGCAAGTATCATTAGGGGCGAGAAAAGGTTAATTTTTTTTTGAAAAACATCACGTAATTAATGGACGTCCCTTTACAAATATTTCTATTTCCATTTGCCTAAAAATTCCTTAGAGAAATGGAATAAACTAGCTTAAATGTCATTTACCTAGGCAGAAGACATTACCCTAGGCAGAAGTCAGTTGCCTAAAATAACCATTTGCCTGCGACATATACATATCCTTAAGGCTTACAGAATTGTTATAAAACAGTAATTATCTTTAGTTGTAAATATTACTGTGGGTGTAGACAAAAGAAAAATACCTGTAGATTCACTTTTTTCTTTAAATCTTATCCGTAAAGATAAAATTTGACAGATATCGTGTTAAGAAAAAATATAATTACAAATATTCCCCTCATCAAAAACAGTACCTCCAACTCAACAAATTGCTTTCCGAATCCATCAGTGGCGCAACTAGGATTAACTTCTGGGGTAAGAGTTAGATAATTTAGCAGAATAGCATATTTTTAGCTTTTGGGTAAGTAGTTATTTAAAAACAACGACCGTGGTGGCACTACCGCGTTGTCTAAAAGGTGCTGTAATGTTTCAGTGCTTGGACAACGTTGACGAAACAGGGGGAACGATGGGTTAAACATCTAATAACCCAACACCCACGGTACTCTGGTATTTAGGCATATGCCTTCGCAGGATGACAAAAAGATAAAAAAAACAAAAAGAAAATGAAACAAACCACAATTATATTAAACAAAAAAGCTTTATTTCAACTACTTTTACATAATTTTTATGAAGGTTTAAGGGTTTTTAACATGATGTTAACCTCAACCACCAAGTCATCAATCAAAATAAATACACTTGTGTAATGCGTGTGTAATGATTACAAAACGGTTGTTGTTCCTTGCAAGTTTGTACTTTCAAATTTGTCGTCGAAATTGCGGATTTTTTAGAGTTAGACTCGAGTTTAGATGGCAAAAATATATCAAAAAACAATACACTTTTTTTTGTAGAGCCATGAATTTTCCCAGGTTAAAATTGAAAATTTCTTGACTTCTGAAGCATTTTTAGTATTTTCCTGATTTTCCCTGACGTTAAACAAACTTCCTGATTTTCTTCAGGATTTTTCTGTTTTTCAGGTAACTAAGAACCCTGTTATTATACAAATAAAAATGTTCACAAAACAAAGACGTTTTCCCAAAACTAAATCGTTGATGATACTGACTGGTCTTTTGTTAGGTCTGATATAAATGCAAATGAAAAATGTAACAAATTTATGCAGATACTCTGTGATTACTTTAAATTAAGTTTTCCAATGAAAAAATGTTACACTAGGAGTGATAAGAATGTAAGGTGGTATGACCAGAAGCTAACGAAAATGAGGGAGCATCTTGGGTTACTAAATGAGCTTTATAAAAATTCTAGATTACCTGAGATTGCAGAAATTAGAAATAGTTTTAGGAAAACTTATAGAAAAGGGATAAGAGGTAAGAAGTAGAAGAGTAGAGGCTAACTCAAATTATATAAATAATGCAGACAATAAGATAAAATAAGCTGCATAGGAAATAATATACATGACACTAGAATTACTTATTTACTTATAGTTATTATATCACATTTTGACATTAAAACTGTAGCTTATTTACTTCTAGTTATTATATGATTATTATTTTCTTTTTCTCTTTGACGACTGTATTTTGTTTTTAAATTTTGTGAACATGAATAAAGTCTATTTGTCTATTGTATACATTTTTGGTTCCTTTGAAGGCTAGTACTTTCCCTGTTTTTGAGCACAACTGAAAACCACTTTCATTACCATTGAATACTCGAGTAGGGTCATCCAACAAATGCAAAAGACCAATTTCTTCTAAATACTAGTGTATCTCAGCAAACCATTTCCGAATGTCTTGTTCTGAGATATTTGCGCTAGACTGCGTAACTCCCTCACTAGTCCGTTGGACAGTGTTAGGGTGTCTTTTTAAAAATGTTTTTATATACCCACCCATCCCCAGGACAATTATCCTTTGATTTGACCGTGGTTTCCTAAAAAAAATTGGATACACTACGTTGAAAATTTTCAATTTTTAAAGGGAAACCCTTCTTCATTAACCTTATAATCCAAAGCTCTAAGATATACTCTTCATCTTTTGTTAAAACTATTTGCGGTCCGAAGAAAGTCCTATGATCAGGATTTTGGAATTTAAAATGCAGAGTGGACTTTGGAATGTTATATTTTCGGGCAATTTCTCTTATCTTTGGGTTTTCCGTTTTCCGTAATTCCCTGAGTGCTAAAATCATATTATTAAGGTCATTATTTTTCTTTTTTTCCTTTGGCACTTTTGAGACTCCAACCTGAAAGCAAACAATATTGGACGCAATAAGTGACAATTATTGAACAGCGTCCAATAACTGACAGAACAGTATGTGATAATTAAAATTAAAAGTTCAGTCATAAGGAATTTAAATGCTTAAAATGAATGCAAAAAACACCATTGAAACTCAAAGCTCTGAAAAAAATAGTTATTGGACACTATCCAATAAGTTTTTTTTATTGTAGCATACAATTGCGGGACAGGTGAAAATAACCTCAAAATATAACATTTATGAGTTAAAAGTCACTTTATCGTGTAAATTGTATGATATCTTACCAATCTCCAAACTGCCAAAACAATAACATTCACCACTATGCCAAAATCGTAACAAAACACTAGACTCAACCGAAAAGAATTATTTTTCAAGACGATTGTCCGTTTCCGTGATAGCCGCCGGGAAATATTTATTTTGACATTTTGTTACTGCCAACTGTTATAAAACCTATGAACTATAACAATGTTAAGTACTAATAGATTTTATCAATAGCTATAGATGTCGCTTTTTGTTTGTTGTTATCAATGAAATGGATATAAACACTGGAACGCGGACGGTATGAGTAGAAAGTGAGGCCATGTGCCGCTGCTGTGGGAGGAAATGCCATCCTTTTCCCACTCATTCTTACATATGAGACAAATTTTTGAATTATTAGATCCTGTTAGATCCTTTGTTTACACTCCCTTATAACAATTCAATACCCTAAAAAGAGATAGCAATCCCTCTTACAGCATTCGTCCTTGGCCACACTTTTTTGACAATGGCCGAATCGGCGTGCTTGTTCCAGTATTTATTTAGTTCATTAGTTGTTATCTTATTTTTAGCAAATCAAAAGCGACTGTCCAATAACTACTCAGTGTCCCATGACTGTCCGTTTACCCTATTTTAGCCCTAACCAAAGACAATTATGGTTAAACTATAATTGTCTTTGCTCTAACTTAAAAACAGAAATAGAAACATATCACTTTCATAACAATACTAAATGCAGAATATTAAAGCGTAAAATAATCGTTAAATTTTATTTAAAATTCTGCATTTAGGTATGTTATGAAAGTGGTATTTTCCTATTTAAGTTTTTAACCCATGGCAATAATACTAAAAAAAGTTTAGAGCGCCCTCTAAAAAAATATAATTTATTATAAAATTATAATTTCAATAAAACTTGATTTAAAAATGGTGTATTTGAAACACAGATCTTATAAAGTAATGTAAAAAGTAAAGAAAAGTAAAAAATGGCAGCCAGAAAGTAAACTGGTGGGCAGCCGATAAACGCTGCGTAAATTGGTGTCATATAAAAACAACTTTTTATTTCTTATGTTTTATTAAACGGAAAAAAGTTATTGTTTATAAAAAGTTCTGCATGGTCCAAAATCTAAAGGGCAAACAATCAAATATCAAATTGTATCAGTTATCTACGAAGTTTGGTCAAAAATTTTAATTTTCGCTTAAGAAAAAAGTACCAGAACTGTTATGAAGAAAACATGTTTAGAATAATAAACACCTTTTTAATTTGCAAAACTTGTTTATTTACAAGGATTTTTTTCTTTAGTAACAATGAAAATTTAAGTTAGTACATTAACGCAATACTTTTAATAATTATAAAGCCAACTTATATAGACACACTATATTAGATTAGGAATAAAAAGCACAAATGTATTAAAAACTAATCTTTATTATACGTCATTATTTCACAATCTAAATATTTCATCCACTTGGAATTCTTAGCAAATTCTTCTTGATGTCTTAAACAGCATAAAGACATACCAAAGATTCGTTGGTACTCTTTTGGAATGCTTTCAGCTGTGTTCATATGATAAAGCCATTCTAAAATCTAAAAAGTTTATTGATGTAATTTAATAAAATTTTATACAGGGTGGGTACTGTAGCTAAAATTAATTGCCTAAAAATTAAGGGCAAAAATAAGTCTAACAAAATAATACATATTGACCATTCCAGAATGACGTCATTAACAGGTCGGCCATATTTGCTGGGGGCACACAATCACATTTGTTTACATTGTTTTTATGGAAAAATTGTTAATATCTCAATATTTTTTATTTAATTGTAATTTATTTAAAGACAATGCCTCATTTTTGTTCCGTTTTGAACTCCTTAAGGTGTGTTGAACTGTAACTAACAAAGGAGAATGTTTAGAATGCTCATTCAGCTGAAAGAAGAAAAGCATGAATTAAAGCTTAAAAAAGGGGGTCTTTAAGTGAAACTTGATCATATTTGTTCCAGGTATCTTATAACATGTAAGCAGGTTTATAAAAAAACGTTTTGGAATTTACTTTGCCTAGATTAATCCATTAGTTTAAAAGTATAAAAATTAGATTTTTAAAATCTATTTTAGGAAGACCTGTTACTTTGGAAGGTAAAACAGATTAAGGTAAACAAATTCAGACCTAACCAAAATATGTGATATGTTTCAACTGCCCAACCAGGTAACAGTTACAAGCGCTAAGATTCAAACAGAGGTATATTGTAAATAACATATAAAGTTTCACATGCTTTTAACTTATTTTCTTTATAGAACCAAACCGAAGCATTCCATGAATTTGAAGATGTTCCAAGCTCCGATCCAAGGGAACATTCTGCTGAACCTGAGAATATTTCAGCCAGGAACATCAACGAAAATTTGGTTACTTAATCGGTTAAAACTGACCTAATTGATGAATACTTAAGACAAGTATTTAATAAACAAATTTTTGTAATTCTATAATTTGCACTTTGCTATTAGTATGGTTAAAAAAAACGAAACAATTTTTATGCCTTGGATAAAATTGTTGTAGTATGTAGGGCTTTTATTATTTTATTTCCTTCACAAATGCCAGTGAACTAATTTTTAATTAAAAAATATGATTTTTTCAAAAATTGTATTTATATTATAATAAACAACTGTACTAATTGCCATTTACTATTATTATAATATAATTTTATTTTTTATAGCTTTACTTCAATTAAAACATTTATCTGTCTGCACCTACCTATAGCAGCCTACTAGTATCAGATCTATTTGATAAAATATACAGGGTGATTCAAACATCGATCACGAAACTTAAGGGGGTGATTATACTTGACAAAATAAGGGTAGAGCTTCATATAATTTTTTTTTCAAAATGTCATTCGTTTTCGAGTTACAAGCCGTCAAAGTTCAATTTTTATTTTGTTTTTTCGCCATATTGTATTTATTTTTTAACCAATCCAGTTAATATTTGGCATACAAATCGAGCTTTGCAGATTATAAAATTTTAAGACAAAAATAGTTTTTTAAATACGGCCAGAGGGCACTTTACCTAAAACTTTAAATTTATTTACATCATAACTTTTTTATTTTGACAGATATCGCAAAGCTAGAGGCGCCATTTTATAGACAATCAAAAACTTAAAAATACGGTACTCTTTATTAAAGTCGATAAACCTCACCGTTTAGGCACCAATAGACATCAAAGTTTTCATAAATTTTAATCAAGTTACGTACATACATACAGGGTGTCCAGTAACTCAACCGAAAAACTTTACGGGGCGATTCTACAACGGAAAGTAAGAAAGAAACTTCATATAAACATATGCCCTAAGCCTTTTTGAACTAAGGTGTGTTAAATATTGAAAAAAACTTTTTTTTTATTTTTAACACCCCGTAGTTCAAAAACTAAGAGGCTTAGGACATATGTTCATGTGAAGTTTTTTCTTATTTTCCGTTGTAGAATCGGCAAGTAAACTTTGTCGGTTAAGTTACTGGACACCCTGTATGTATGCAGGTAATTTGATTGAGATTGATAAAAACTTTAATCTGATTGGTGCCTAAATGGTTGGGTTTATCGGCTTTAATAAAGAGTACCTACCTAAGTTTTTAATTGTCTATATAATGGCGCCCCCAGGTTTGCGATATCTGTCAAAATAAAAAGTTATGATGTAAATAAATTTTAAGTTTCAGGTTAAGTGCCCTCTGGCGGTATTAAAAAAAGTACTTTTATCTTCAAATTTTAGAATCTGCAAAGCTTGATTTGTGTGCAAAGTGTCAACTAGATTGGTTAAAAAATAAATGCAATATGGCGAAAAACAAAAATAAAAATTAAACTTTTAACCCCTGTAACTTGGTAACCAAGGAGATTTCGACATTTTGTCAAAGGACTTACTAACATTATTTTTCATTGCAGAATGACCCCTTAAAATTTCCTAACGCATTTTCCAAACACCCTGTATATGTGTGTAAAACCTGCTTAAGAGATAAATCATAACCTGACTTTATTTGTGCAAATAAGTTAAAACCACATTTGATACCTTAGTGACATTAATTTTTATTAATATACGGTGTGGTCCATTAGGTGTGCAACAAATAGGAAGGTTTTTTTATTTGTAATTGATCAGAATATTGTATTCTTTATAACTAAAATATGTTTAAGAGTAAAGCATCCTTATGTCTAAAAATAAAACAAAATGTTAAATAGAAAATAATAAAAAAATTAATTTATGCCTAAATACCCACTCACTAGTGGAGCAACTAGCCTCTGGTTTTTGAGGGGCTTAAGCACCTGTTTATAGAGTATATTTTTCGAAAAACACTAAAATATTTTAAATGTTTAATAATTTTAGGCGGTTAATCGTTGTCTTGGGGGCTTAGTTCCCTTAGCCCCTTCCACTCACGGCATCCTATTCCGTTTTTTTCTTGAAATTTTTTAATTAACCCTGTTCAGCAGAACTGTACAGGGTGTTTTTTTTTGTTGGAATTATAGGGTATAGACTCAACAATAAGAGATACAAAAAAACTAAGATCCGCTTTTTTAGTGTTTGGTTTAATGGCGCAATCAGATCCACGGTAACTTGATTGGTTTAGAATATACGGGGTAATTTTCAAAATTCGTCGATTTATATTATGTCTTTACTTGGACATTTATGGAGATAGTATAATAAACTTTTAATACAAAAGTTTTATAACTTTTTACGTAGAATCAGTGGTGTACCTAGAATAAATATGAATGTTTTAAGTTTTGAGATATAACCCATATAACTTGCATTTTTTAAATGGGACAACCTGTATCTCAGTATTTCAAAAATTGCATTTTTTCTTGCGATGACAAAAATATATATCACCTAATATTTCGCTAACAATAAAAAAATAACGTTGGCCTGGATTGAATCAATATTTATTTATTAATTAAACAAACACGACCACAGAAAATATAATTATTTTTATTAGCAACTAAACAATTATCTGTACCTTTTAAATCTTTTGCGCTGGTGTTTAATCACAAAATGTGCTCAAATGCTTTCCATGTTGTTGGATGCATTTTTTGAATCGGCTTGTAATTGAACTAATGGCGATATACGGGGTTACGTTCATAAATCATTACAAAGTACACATTTCTTACATTACTGTTACAGATGTCGTTTCTAAATGTATTATTTATTACACTGCTTTCTGTCTTACAGCGTTCAAAAATAGTCTGGGAATGTAACTCCGTATTACATTCTTTACCGTGCTCACGAGCGCGGTAACAATTTACCGATTTTGCGCATTTCATATTTGTTTCTTAAAAGAATAAGAAACAAACGAAATTTTTATAATTTTTAGATTTAAAAGTTTTTAAAAAGAAACAAAAATATTTTGCTGATGCTACTAATGTTGTCAGAACAACTTTGTTCTTTTTTAGGCTCTTTTTATTTAGGTACTGATTTTTCTCCAAACCACAAAATACCTACAAACTTTTTCAAATTCAAAATAAGGATATCGTTATACAAACACACAGGTTTTTTTTTAAATTTATTGCATTAATAAGTATTAATTTGTTTAGAAATTGATTAATAGTATATTAAAATTGTAAATTATATTAGATTATAAACATCTTTCATGCCAGATTACAAAGGACATTTACGTTTCATTTCCTGAGTAGCGTTCAAAAATTGCTTTTACAATGTAATACTTTTCAAATGTCATTTTGATTCCATTACAGAGTACAAAGATTACTTTACATTTTATTTATAAACGCAAAAAAAAAACAAAAAAATTCTGACACATTTCAAATAAATAAGTTTTCCAATTGTTGCACATTTAATAAACCACACATATGCACTTTTTGTTTTTTTAGTGACACACAAAAATTGTTAATTGGCATTTTTATAAACTTATTACTATATAAAATCTTAATTAAGTTTCCAAATATATTTGTAATTAAAACTTCTAGGCAGATTTCATACCTTAAATAATTAAAAAAAAAAAACCATTTTTTTACTTTTTTACCTGTGCTGTGTAGTCAGACCAACCGGGTTCTTCAAGAAGAAAACTTATGGATGCAGGAAAGAAATATTTAATACTTGTATAATCGTATTTGGGTAACAAAACAAAAAATCCTGAAAAATATACTACTGCCATAGTCAGCATATCACAGAAGTATTCAATTTCCTTTAGGTCACATCTGTCTGCAACTTTTGCCTGAAGGTGGCCAAAATATTCCATTAACCATATCGGTGCATCTTCGTGATTTACATTATTCTTTAAAGCTTTAGTAATGTCCTCAAAAAACAAGTCAATCCTAAAAACAGTAATCGTTACATATTTGAGGAATTTTGGTATCAGTTTTTGCCACACAAATAAAAAAAATCTACGCCACTGCTGTTATATTTTATTTAAATTAGTTAAATAAAATTTCATTTCATTTTTTACCCCTATACACTACATGTATTTGTTGGTTTTATTACATAAGTGTAAGTAAATATTACAAAATATAATTTAAAAAAAGGATCCTATGTTTTGCGTGGTTTGGGGATGAGCAATTTAGCGAATTTTATTTATTTTTCTCGAAAACTAAGAAGAGACAAAAAAGCTGTGTTTTGTTTTTTTTTATTCAGGTGCCACTGGACATAATAAAATATAATCAAGTTAGGGCTAAATACGTCCCTTAGGGGTACTGGATAGGGAATATTTCAGATATTAAAAAAACTGAAGTTTTTAAAAAGTTTAACACCTATCTTGGAAAAAATGCATATTCAAACCTACGTTTATTGAAACTTTTTTATATAATAAGATGGAAAATACGCCGTTAATTTTTTACCGAAATTTGGAAATCCGTAGTTGCTTAGCATAGAGAATACCAGAAAAAGTTGAATATAAGGTTAAAAACTCTCTTCAAGATATTCTTAACAGCAATTTATTAAACACATTAATTAAACTTCCTAAACAGTTGTGGTTTAAGCTTAGTTCATATACTTGCGATTTGCTAATTTTATTGGTCTATTTCAAACAAAACATTTGAACACGTTTCGCAAATCGCATTTCGTAAGTTTATATGAACTAAGCTGAACTCTCTCAAATGTGAATAATATATAAATATATCGCACCTTTACTGATAAAGTTGCACGACTCGAAATTTTTAATATTTTGAATTTTAGTCATAAAACCACACAAAAAAGTGCCATCTGTTGACTACTAAGGTTTATGATACTGCAAACAATTGAGTTATAAGCAGACCCTGCTAGCAGAAGTACTCAATATTATTTTTTATTTTCAGACTTGAAACAGTCGGAGCGGTTTTTGCCGAGCCAGCAGTCGTCGCTCGCCGACTCGTATTTTACAGCGCTCCGTCTGTGTAAATCCTCATTTAGATTGAAAACAGACGGAGCCGACCGGGTCGGCGACGAAGACACACCGATCGGCTAGCCGACTCGGCGACGCCTTTATGATATTATCACTACATAGTATAAAGCGTCTTTCTGTATGTATGCTTAGATCTTTAAAACTACTCAACGGATTTTGATGCAGTTTTTAATAGATAGAGTGATTCAAGGGAAGGTTTTTATGTATAATAACTATAATAACATGCTTAATATATTAGAGAACCACTGATAATTTCAAGATTTCTAATGTGAAGTCGTAAATAAACACAACGAAAAGGGAAATTGCTATGGTTAATTTTGGTTAGTAGTGGTTAAATCTAAATCTGGTTAGATAAAATTTAACGCGTGCGAAGCCGCGGGCAAAACCTACTATAGTATAATACAAAACAGACGACCGGTTGGCACGACAGCTCCTTCTGTTTTTAGCCTTAAGTTAAGCTTAAAAACTAACTAATAGTCCGGGAGATAACAACGTCGGAAAAACAAGAACTTTAGGTTGGCTGATTTTTTGATATGTTGTTCTCCCTCCTCTACGGTTCAGAAGTTAGAAGGGGAACGACTGTATAATTAGCAATGATAAAAGGGTCTGGAAATAAAAAAATATGTTTGGTAAACCTATCTAAAGATAAGAAATTGAAAATTAGGTTCCTTAAAATGTTTTTAAAACCTTGGATTATTACCTGTACTGGTAGAATGCGAACTAACTAATGCAACCACTACCGCCAGCCAGACAGACCAGGGTCTATCCAGAAGAGGAAGGAGAACAACATATCAAAAAATCAGCTGACCTAAAATTATTTTTCGAAAACGTTGCTACTTCCTATACTATAACTAAAACTACATTTTATACTTTCTTCTGAACTATTTTGATTCTTCAAATCCAAATTTTTATATTACATTTATTAAAAGTTTTTACCTTGACTATTTTTAGATTTTTTGGTTACTTACCCAATGTTTTTTTAGAAACAACCTCAAAAATTTCATTTAACCATCTAAGTGGAACTTTGGAATTAGAATTGCTAGCTAGATAACATCTTATCGCCGAAATTTTTCAAATTCAGCGTCGTCAAAGTTAACAAAATTAAACTTTGCTATATTCTCTTGTGCTCTTTGTGAAAAATGATTAATACAGTCGAAGAATAATGGAAAAGCCTGCAAATATTTTTGTATTATTAAAACATGTAAAGTAGAATTCAGCTAAAAAACGAGAGGCGTCATACAAATAAAGACGGCAATCAACTATTTCTTTCTAATCGCCTCGTTTAAATAGTGTGCGAGCAAACAAAAAAGGGAATAATTTAAAAGTGAGACAGAACTGATGACCGCGTGGCTTTTTCTTAGCTGAATCATAGTCTACGCAGATATATTTTTCTGCCGTCTTACCTTTGAGGAAATATCAGTTACAAATACAATTTGTGTCAAAACTTCTTCAATTACATGTTTGTTAACATCCTGAACTTCGGCGTCCTTTAATACTTCTTTTAAATAATTCAACAGGTCAACAAATGTGGTATCATCCTCAAATTGACTAAAAGCGCAATGAAGGGAATTTTCGATAAATGGTTTTAATATCATTGGCTGAATGCTATTGGCAAGAAACTTTATATTTCTATAAATATGTATACAATCTTCATTCTAAAAAATATAATTAAAAAAACATTAACTGAGTTAATGTGTCTTAAAAATCGACATACATAAATTAATGCTTGGAAATTATTGCAAATACAGGCTATTACAAATTCAAGGGCCACCATTAGGATCTTGGAAATGGTAAGAGATACAGGGTTGGTTAAACTGGGGCAAAGTTGGGCATTTTTGTGCTTGACAAAATTCCGCTTTAAAAATGTAAAAATTTGCAGCCATTCTGGAATTATCCGAAAAAAAACGAAATTTTGCAAAACGGTTTTTATTTATTTCTTACTTTATTTGAAGATATATTTTTAAAACAAATGTCACATTATCAATGCCACTTTTTCGTTCTATAAAATTATGTCATTTAATATGGGATCCGAAGTTTCGTCTTTGATCCGTCATCATTACCTTTGTTTTTTTAAATAGGCGGAATATTTGGTTTTTAACTTAATAAACACGTATTTTAATTCTAAATTCAACGACATATCACACTTTGCATTTATGCGAAGTTTAAAACCATCAGTTACTATTTCGCCGATTAAAATTACGATTTTATCCCAAACATTCGGAGAAATTTTCGTTCGCAGGTAAGTATGCATCCATTTTTTTATGACAGGCTACGATAAAGTTGATAGGAGGGTTTGATTAAATTAAACACTTTAGTTAAATACGTATGAATGAAAATTACATTAATTTTTGTAGCTTGTTAGTTGAATTATAAAAAATAGTAATAAATAAAAAGACAAATAATGAGTAGTGATGGAAAAAATGGATGCATACTTACCTTTAAATGAAAATTGTATCAATTTTTTTATGACAGAGCTACGATAAAGTTGATAGGAGGGTTGGATTAAATTAAACACTTTATTTAAATACGTATGAATGAAAATTACATTAATTTTTGTAGCTTGTTAGTTGAATTATAAAAAAGTAATAAATAAAAAGAAAAATAATGAGTAGTGATGGAACAAATGGATGCATACTTACCTTTAAATGAATTTTTTTAGAACGTTAAAAATAAAATCATGATTTTTAAGTAGCAAAATAGTGCATAAATGCACAGTGTGATATGTCGTTAGGATTAGAATTAAAATACGAGTTTATTCACTTTAAAACGAAATATTCCACCCATTTAATAAAACAAAGTTAATGATGACGGCTTAAAGAAGAAACGTCGGATCTTAAATGTAATAACATCATTTTATAGAACGAAAAAAGTGGCAATGACAATGTGACATTTGTATTAAATTATCTCTTTAAATAAACTAAAACAAAAATGTTTTACAAAATTTCGTTTTTTTTACCGGAAAATTACTACTAATTTTTAAATTTTTATAACGGATTATTCCTAAACATAAAAATGCGCAACTTTGCCCCAATCTAACCAATCCTGTATCTCTTGTCGTTCCCGGGATCCTAAAGGTGACCCTCGAATTTGTAACAGCCTGTATAGTTGCAAAATACATTAAACCTAAACAGAATTGGCTAATTAAGTTTTTCTTAAGTAAGTAGTGTGGTAAGTACAATGTTGCCATTGTCAAAGCAGTGATACCAAACAGTTTTAGGACTACCTTAGGCTTTTCTGTAATAGCAACGATGAAACTTTCTACAAGTCTTCTAGCTGAACCTGATAAGATAGCTTGGTGGGAGGCTAGATCTAGGCAGTAGCTCTTCAATTTAGGATTATGAATCAGTTCGTGTAAAAGCACCAGTCAAAAGGAGGTAATGGCTTGCTGTATTTCAGGCTTAATATTTTAAGGCAGTCCAGGTAAAGGTAATTTTGTTCAAAGTTTTCCCATTGTTTTACCTAAAATGAACGGTTACTCAGAGCTATTCTCACAAAGAACATGTCTTTTGTGTAGAAAGCATACGGGAGTTTACTGGTTTAGATAGTACATAGAGGATAGCACAAAAAGTTATGACTTTTAAATATAGTATGTTTGGTTAAATCCTAATATTTTGGCATAAGGAATCTGTGGTTTCTCTGTGTACAGGATTTTCATTTATATTCTGCCACCCAATTTCAACAATAAGAAAAAAGGATAGAAAAAACTTTTTTTATAAAAGTTTTATAGATTGTCATCTATTATCTTTTGAGCATAGTAGAAGAAACAAATAAACGTCAAAAATTCAAGAAACATAAAAGGTAAACTTTTTTAAATAGAACACCCTGTATAGTATACTATCATTCAAAAGATTTTTTCAAAAGCTGTACCAATATACAATATTTAATTTATCTATCTCTAATAGTTTCGAAAATATGATCATTTAAATCCGAATAAAAGCTTAGTGCTGTAGGTAGGTTTATAGCCTGCTACAGACGACATGCCAAGGCTTGGCAAATGTCAGCTCGTTCAAACGTTCCCGCATCAAGTGTATGCAAAACATATAGCAAAGCAAAGCCAACGTTGGGATGCGGGAACGTTTGAACGAGCGGACATTTGCCAAGCCCTGGCATGTCGTCTGTAGCCGGCTTAATAGAAATTATTTCTACTAGTTTTCAGATTAAAGTGGTCATATTTCTAAAACTATTAAAGATGAACCTATTAAATGTGATATTTTTATATAGCTCTTTAAATGATCTTTTGAATGGTAATATAATATACAGGGTAACAGGGTGTTCCTTTAAAAAGTTTACCTCTTCATTTTTCTTGAGTTTTGATGTTCATTATTTTTTTTTGTGCTCAAAAATAATAGATAAAAATCTATAAAACCTTTATACAAGAATTTCTTTTTCTGTCCTTTTCCCTTTAGTTAAAAGTAGGTGGCAAAATATAAATGAAATTCCTGTACAATTAACTAGCCGACACACTTTATATATTATGTAGTATGGTATGGAGGCCTTTCAACAGAGAATAAGAGATAAATAAAACAAAAATTACTTTGACACCCTGTATCTGTCTTATTATCAACTTTTAAACATAAGTAGTTGTAGTTAAATCCTAATATTTTGGCAGAAGACATCTATGGTTTTTGTGTTTACCATTAATTATAATTAGCGGACACCCTGTATATACTACCATTTGACACATTTTATTTAGAGCAAAATACACCTGAATCACGGCTTGAATATTTGCTCTAATCATACTTGCCTTTACAATATTCTGTTTTAAAAATTCCCCCAATGCTCGTACAATACTATGTGTTGGTAAACTTCCATAGCTGTCTGGTTCTCTTTGTGCTTTAACTTGGTAAACATATTTTAAATACCCGTCTATTTCATTTGAAACTAATTTAATCAAAAACTCTCTTGCTGCTTCTTTGGATTTACAGGCCGATAGGAACGTCAGCCAGGTTTTTCCTGTAAATAAAAGAAAATAATAAATTGTCCTTTATTAGGCACTGTTTTTTTTAAATGCATAATCTGAAAAAAAACAAAAAATAAATTTAAAATTTGACAGTGTGCAGATAAAATTGAAAATTATTGTAAATATTGATGATGTGACTTGATTTTGGAATATACAGAACCACTTTCCGCCACTGGGGACTATTAACCATATGGAATTATTTCTAAAAAACTATTTCGGCACTTTTAACTAAACTAACTTAATTTAGTATGGGCATACGGGGTAGCCCGTACCGGCTTAACCAGAACTTTAACTCTTTACTTAACTTCACTTCTATTACTTACTTCTTATGGCTCTTTCTCATCCCTCCAATAAGATCAATTTGTGTATATATACACAGTTGAACTCGGTGATTTTGATGAATAAACACGACTTATGACCCTTGCCGTTTATTTTATGACCTAGAGGCTGTTATTGTTCATTGAAAAAACCTTGTAGGTTCGAATTATTATTTGTTGTTATTTTGGATATGTTTTCTTCAATACCCAAATAATAAATATTTTAATTATATTTCTAAAAAAGGAAGCCATGATTTTTTGTTGCAAAATAATTGCTGTGTTGATTAAAAAATCATTAATAAGTAAGATAAATAAAACATGTATAAAATGTAGATTCGGGATATTTTTATATGGTCGTAGAAAAAAATATAGTGAGCATAAAGTGTCCTTTTTTACTCGTGGGATTGCCTCACTCGCCTGACGGCTTGTGCCTGTCACTCTCATTCTTAAAAAGTATTACTTATATGCACTTGTTCTGCCCTATAGTTATATCAAAAAATTAAAACAAATTATATATTTTAAACAATTTTTTCGTCACAACCAATGCATCTGGACCTAATGGTTCCTTTAATAGAGAAAAGGAGTAAAGAGCTTAATACTTCACAGCTTGAGTAAAAATGGCGGACTTACCTTACTTTCTGACATTGGTTATTAGTAAACAAATCACATTGTGTGGTAAAGAGGGCGTTATACATTCAGAGAATTTTTTCATTTTAAAAACGCAAGTATTTTATCCAAGATTGTAAAAATAAGTTTGGATATATTGTGGGCAGAACTCAAACAATAACAAATTGGGTCGAGTTGCCGTTGATTATAACAATCAGTGTATACTAAGGGTAACAATAATAAAACCTCCAACACTGTAGATTTATTCCATGGTTACTGGTATATACTGTATAAGCAATAGCTAAATGTATATCGGCCAGTAATGCAATAACAAAACAAACACTATTAGTCACTCATATTTAAATGCCGGTATTCATGTTAAACTGTCTCTTTTCCTCACATTGCCTATGTGTTGTCTTATTTAGCTGATCCGGTATGCAATAAAAACAAGCATATGTAGGGTTCAAATCGTAGTATGAGAAGGTTCAAATAGTTACTTCTAATAAAAATATTCTTTGTTTTAAATTACTTGTATATTTAAAATATAACATTTGAAATGGAGGTTAAAATTTCGGAACAAATTTAATTATTAGGGACTATAGTTGATTTACTTAAGATTAGATTCTTAGGCTTAGGCGCCACCGAAAATTGTTGTGCACATTTTCCTCATTTTCTTTGGTTAATATGTAAAACATGTTTAGTATTTCTACTGTAAATATTAAAAGTAAGAAATACAAAATAATTATTGTTTAAGTTTCAGACACAAATAGGCAGTGGCGTAGCGTGCCTTGGAGGAGCCCCGTATGACAATAAAATAGGCCCCCAAAAAAAAAAAAATGAAGACTTAAACAAAAAGGTTCCCACTTCCTGTCCTTGCATGGGTCCCAAAAGGAATTTGAAGATCCCAAAAAAGCCCCTACTTTCCCGTCCTTGCAGGGGTCCCAAAAAAAATTTGAAGACCAAAAAAACAAAAAAATTTCAAACTGTCCCCACTTGTCACAAACATTTTTTTATTTATAATTTTTGTTTACAAACATTTTGGGGTCCCTATCATTGATACGGCGGTAGCTACGCCCCTGCAAATAGGCCAACATTTTTCGGAATAATTCTCATATGTGAAAAGTGGCTCTTAAACAAAATTAAAAATAAACATGGCTGAAAAACCTTAAGTTGGTCACCTTTTGAGAATGTATTTAATTTTACATATTTAACATAGATTTTTAGATAATAAAAATCGTATTACCTGAAACTAATCCTTGCCCTCCCAACAGATTTTCCTTTTCATCTAAAAATGTATCAGGCATTTGAGAACATATTAACTCCAAACTAAACGAGGACAGAGCTTTAAGAGCTGCGCTTATCACCTCTTCACTTTTATTTGTTTTAACATAATTCCATAAATGTAGTACGACTTCTTCATTTAATTTGTCATATGATTGAGTGTATTCTAAACCCGGTATTTCACTCAATAGAAGGCATAAACTAAAAATATATAAATAGTGACACTGATTATTAATATAAGTCTAAACAATACAAACATTTTTAAACCGTGTTTTTAGCTTGCCTATTTTATTTGTGTGGGTCAAATTCAGTAATTGGAGTTTTACTCCCTTCCTGACGAGAGATCGATCCGATATTTGGTACACACTCTTAATCTTGATGACAATTGTAATCCAAGATGGCCGTCGATACAAAATGGCGAATTACATATTACTTCACAACAACTTCGATATGGGTATCAAATGAATGGGTTTGATTAATAGACTAAAGCTATGAAAAAATAAACTCCAAGATGGCCGCTTCCACGAAATGCCGGATTAGATGTGTATTTTTTCCACAACTACCTCAATATGGGTATCAAATAAAAGGGCTTGCTTGGTAGAATAGAGCTCACTATATAAAAAAATATATTCAAGATGGCCGCTACAAAATAGCAGATTACATATTTTCCAACAAAAGAAATGTTGCCTTTAATTTTGTCATGAACTTTCACTATTCACAAAATGTAAGGTAGCATAGTAGACCACGCAATTGTATATTTAGGCTCAAAATTGTTTCCGTAAAGACAAGCTTAAGTAGCTCTAAGTGGAGGGCAGTCAGTAATAGTGAGGCAATAATGAACTTAATAGAATGAGAAGTATTAACTAACAATAAAACTGTGAACTAAATAAAGAAGGCATATAAAAAATATGTTAAACGGTTTTATTACAATAAAAATGATGCAGGTTATGTCCTAAAATCTAAAAAATAATTCGGTAAGTACTAGCTACCAGATCGCATCAAGTTTTCATCAATCTGGGGTATTGATCAGACAAATAATATAGAATCGTTGGGCACGTAAAATTTTTATCATACTATAAATACTCTACGCCCAACGATTTTATATTTATCTGATTAATACCCCAAATTGATGAAAAGCTTGATGCGATCTGGTAGCTAGTACTTACCGAATTATTTTTAGATTTTAGGACATACCCTACATATTTTTATTGTAATAAAACAGTTAACATGATTTTTTGTATATAATTTATTAATTATTACTAATTACTAAGTATTACATCTTGAAATAAAAACAATTCCTATGGAAGTTATTTTTATTATACTCTCAAAATAATCGGAAAACTTTGTACAACAGAATATTTTTAAAAAAATATATATCAGTTTTTTAAACTTGTTAACTTTTAAGTATTAATTATCGACATTTTAAATTTTGGTTATGAAAATAAAATTTTACAATGCATTTGAAAAAAATAATAAGTGGATGGTCACAACTACAACATCTAAATTATTGGCATATATCACCTAGCCAAAGACATACAAAAGACACACTAGGCCAGGAATGGCGAACCAATGGCATGCTATACAATGTTTTGGGCACGTCATTGGCCACAAACACAAAACCACAAAATGTGTGAAGTAGGTGTAGTATGCACTACATCAGTAAATTCTGTTTTTTAGATTTAAGTTGGCTGCTTAGGAATTCAGGATGGTACTGTAGAGAGTTTCAAAATTTAAAATATCTTTAAAAAATGTTGTATAGATTTCAATGCCTAAATGTTATATCAATATTTTTCGGTAATTAGTTACAAACCGGACGCATCGCCGATTTTAATGAAACTTGGTACACGGGTTTTTTTTAGTCGGACTCGTTTCGTTCCAAATATTCATTATCAGACGTTATCAAGTCTGCTAGCCAAAACTAATCTGAATTCACTATTTCCCCACTTCTTTTTGTACAGTTCTTGATTGAAAGCTAAATTGGTACTTAATATTTGATTTCCACCTCTAAAAACCCCGTTTTCCATTTATTTTACCCGTTTCTTCCATAAAATTTCAAAGTTTCACTTTTAATCATTTTGATCACAATAGCCTTGGCGCCGCCAAGGGAAGATGTGGAATATCTCGAGAATGAAACGAGTCCGACTAAAAATTCTTTCAGATTCGTAATCAGCGAAGATGATGAATATCTCGAGAATAAAACGAGTCCGACTAAAAATTCATTCAGATTCGTAATCAGCGCCCCAAAAACCCTCGTATTTCAAATTTCATCAAAATCAGGTTTGTAAATAATTACCATTTTTTCCTGCTGGTCATATTTGCATAAACTATAAAAGTTCGGGGTGTGACCATACTATTTTTTTTTTGGAAATTATCATCTGATAAGCCACAAAAGTCCAACCCTGGGTGACAAATGTCAATCATTTGATTTTAATAACTTTTATTTAAAAAATAGCCGGATTGAGATGAGCAATTCAAAAAATGTTAGCTTGGATAAACTGTATTTGTTAATATTATTATTTTTTCAATAATCACCAAGTCAAAATTATTTGATGGAACGTCTATGGCCCCATTATACGTTTATTTAGGTTCGCCATTCCTGCACTAGGCGATTCTTCCAAGAAATTAACAACTGTAGGACTTCTGGTTAGAAAACACTTCCAGCAAATGGGCATTTACAATGGTCTAATAACGTGCCGGCTTTGCGAGGAAGAGGAGGAAACAGCCTTACTCATAAAATACAACTTAAGCGGGAATCCTCTCCCACATGAGCATATTGGCAGAAATCTGCTAGACGATAAAGGGCAGCGGACTTCTGCAACATGAGAAGGGTCTACAATAAGTCAATAGACTGCAATGCAAATATGATTGAACAGGGGTGGCGAGAACATGGGTGCACGGGAGCCAATGCATCCAAAGAAATATGTACAATGCACCCATATAAAAAAATGAGGATTCCCAAACGCGAAGGTTTGTAAGCTAAAAATTTAAAGACATTTTTTTCTTGTTTATCGGCGCAGTAGAGCATGTTTTGGGAAGAACAAAGCGAGTAAATAAGGGGAAGACCTTTTTTGCTTTTTAAACATGTTTGCCCATTTTGGATTACACCATCCAAAACATGCTTAAATACATTTTATACCTTCCATTACCCCCTCCCCTCTGGTCATGCAGTTGCCCAGGCACCCATATAAACATTTTAAAATTTGCCGCGCCTGTGCTGTGGTTGAATGACCAACCCCGCCTTAAACCAAACAACCAAAGTATTTAAAATTGTTTTTCCGTGATGTCAATAATGTCAAAAATTTTATATACCGCAATAAAAACTAAATAATTAGGACCCTACAACAAGAAGAAAATGTATCCTTAGCATAAATGAATATTTTCTGTAGTTTAAGCTACTCAGTTTAAAAATTTAAAAGAGTACAAAACTGCATTTAAATTTATTTATAAAAATACAGTAATAGAAAAAAAGTATAAACTTAGAAAAGGGAAGAAAATAGACAAACAGCCACATATAAGTATAAAAATATCAAATAGATACATAAAATTAACTAATAATAAAATTAATCACATCACATTCACATCGAATTCGCAGTAGGCTATAATATTGCGTATGACAAATAATCTGTCACAAATCGGTAACTTATGTTGTTTTAAAATGTTTTTAAGTGGTATATCAATAGTCATGGAAAAAATTATAGTATGTAACTCGCACGGAATACTGATTTCCTTCTGACTTACAACACTAGCCTGTAGCTTGTGCTCATACTAGTCGGAAAAGAGTAATATTTCATGCTCAACCCATAATATACTATTGTATATTATACAGAGAAAGTTTCTATTTTTGGATAATTACCTTTTAATAACTGGAACTCTGGTATCATTTTTAAATTTTGGAGCTAATGTAGCCCACGTTGTTACAACGTCAATAACCTCAGCCTTACACAAATGCGTTATTCCTTCTAATGCCAAAGCAGCTGGTAAAGCACCTATAATACTTGTGCAATCATTTAGAATTTTTGAAAGGTAAGCAACTAAGTCTCTACCATACAGTTCTGGACTAAAAATGATCATTTTAAAAATGTATATCTAAACTTTGGGAACTTTATATTGAGAAAAATACCTAGTCGTAACTATGGTTACTGACTTTTTAAACCAATAATATACATTTTTTTTATTGTGGTAACCAGGGTTACTAACTTTTTAAACCAATATAATGTTACACTTATTCGCAAACCTTGCATGTCCATCATCAAAAATTCTACCGGAGATACAGAAAGAAAACTCCTCCCTTATGCGGGATTTACACGGGTCGATTTTAGCCGTGCGATGAGGCCGCACGGCTAAAATTGTCTGTGTATAATAAATGCAGATAGCGTGCGACATTGATCGAATGTCTAAATTAATTTGGTTTTGCGGCTAGTTTACTGGCGATTAATCGTACGGCTAAAATCGATCCGTGTAAATCCCGCATTAGCCTATGATTTGCAATGTCAAATGTTTAATTAATTGTTACTTAATAGTTATAATATTACGACTGAAGGTATGAGGTTTTCGGGTAATGTTCATTTCTTGTCAAGTTAATTCATGATGCAAAAAGCTCGGTTTCAATAAATTTTGCAGTTATGAGGATTAAGAGGAAATTAGGGTAACGATAATAGATTTTTGATCAGGTGTTGTTGTCAATTTAAAGTGCCAAAGTACAGAACATGAACATGAATTTATAATGTATGACAAATGACGAGCGCCAAAGTTGTTCTACAAGTATACAGGGTGTCCGGGAAAATGTGGGAAATCTCTCGCACACGTATGGAACAGATGAAAATAACACGACAAGTTCCTATAAAATTTTTCCGTTTAAGCCCCCTGCGGAGATATGATCCCCTAAAAGGGGCAGCTAGAAATCGATTTTTCGTGAATAACTTTTAAAGCGCGCTGTATAATTTGATAATATTTTAGTACGATGCATACTAGTAAAGACCTCTTAAAATAGTGCCCTTGAAACTTATGTCGCTTCTTTAGTTTGCCAGGGACGGACTAGTTTTTGCACATTATTGATAATATTTTTTACGCCCTGTATGGTGAAGACACATAAATAAACTCTTATTGTTAAAAAATTTTTTACTCGAAAACGGCTCATTTTATCGATGTCAAACAAGAGTACCTTTTTTAGCAAAAGGTTTAAACTACCCAAAAGCATATTTTTGTGTCTTCACCATACAGGGCGTAAAAATATTATCAATAATGTGCGAAAACTTGTCCGTCCCTGGCAAACTAAAGAAGCGACATAAGTTTCAAGGGCACTATTTTAAGAGGTCTTTACTAGTATGCATCGTACTAAAATATTATCAAATTATACAGGGCGCTTTAAAAGTTAGTCACGAAAATCGATTTCTACTTGTCGTGTTATTTTCATCTGTTCCATACGTGTGCGAGAGATTTCCCACATTTTCCCGGACACCCTGTATATGGGCACTATTTTATGAAAATGGGATGTAACCATTTTTTTTCAAAGTATTTGCTTCTTTCAGATTCTTTGGGGAAAATACATAAGGTGGCTAGTTTAAGAATACAAACATGGTACATTTTCTAATTGTAAACTTACCATTTTTCTGCCAACTTCTTAAAAATATATCCCTTTGAAATATTTGGATCCAGCATGCAACCTCTTACAACAGATTTTTCTGGGGTATTTAGAATAGACTCTAGGTGAGAATAGCATTTATTATCAACCTCCCATGTATCATACATAAGTCGCATTGCAAAATGTCTTAGATCATTTGATTTCTTTGATATGGCTTGAATGGTTGCTATAACTTTTGGTACATTTTCTTTTACCTTTGCCATAAGAGGTAGCGTCTTTAATAGTTCAAAATGCAACCTATTGTCAAGAGTGTTAGATAACTGATATAATATCACACTGAGTACTGTGGGACATAGCTGTGTGTATTGTGAAGAGCATTTTACGATCAGCGTCAAAACTTTAAGTTGATTTTTGGTATCAATTTTTCTATGTAGTAAGAGACCACAAAGAAAAGAAAAAATGTTTTTCAAAAGTGCACAGGTACATGAGTAAAATTATCTAAAAATCCAGAAATTTCGTCTTCTCTTGTACAATCCATTTTAATACCTAATTGTAATGCAAGAAATATTTCTGGGTTGCAGAAAAAATGTAATGAAATCTATCTATAGACAATCTTGAAGCTAGAATGACAGGTCTTTCTTGGCATATGTGTTCGTCAAGCTTTAAAATATCTTCTATAATTTTAGGGCATCTTGTGTTAGCAGTGATGGACTTGCTATCCAAGGTAGGAGAGATGATTTTAGAGCGAAGTAACTGTATGGCTGGCACAGTTTTTCTTTAGTAGAAATAAACCTAAAAATGTTTATCTTTTTATTATTATAAAGTATTATAATAATGCAATTTCATACACTTCATTTTTTGATTTTTGTTAGTTTCTAGTTCCAGGTTAAACCCAAAATGTTTTATTGTATTGGGTAATACATATACGCGGAAAACAATATTTTTTTAACAGAATTGCCATAGGGTATTCGAATATCGGCGTTCCGAGTATTCGAATACCGAAAAGTGTAAGCAGTATCCGAATACTGAAATTGTTAAAAATTGTTACGTGTTTTTTTTGTCTTCAACTTTGTCATAGGTTTTATTTAGTAGCATTCGAATCTTTTCGTTTCCAGTATTCGAATACCGATTCCGGGTATTCATGTATTCAAGTACTTTTTTTCTTCCAAGTATTCAAATATTCGGTATTCGCAGTGGCGGCTATTCAGGTGTAGTAAGTGAAGTGCCACTTCACCAAAAATAAATAATAAAATAAAAAAATTACTATTATTCAATTCATTTTTTCATTTCTATTATTATTTATATTATATTTGTAAAATTCCCATGAAAAATCTAGCTTTCGCAACGCGACATCACTATCCGCTATTAGCAATTGCAAATAAAAACGGACTAAAGTATACACCTCATGCGGGGTTTTGTTTACGCTTTGACGCTCTGTTGCCATGACAACGCTATACTTGCTGGTGGGAGTATCAGGTGTATTACTTGGTAAATCGCTAGCCCTAAAAAGATAGTATAGGTTTTGGTCGTTTCGTTGGTTTTCACATATTATTTCGATTATTTCCGTTTGAGTATTCGCGACAGTGATTTTTCACAGGAAGAAATTAAAGGGCAGTACAGAGCACTTCTCTATGAAATATTAGATCATATTTTGATGAAAATGGAAGTAAGATTCCAAGATTGTTACAAATTAAAATTTCTTTGTCTTGCTGATACTGCAAAGTTTTGCCAGAATAACCAAATTTTTCGACTGATTCTTTTCAAAATTTATTGGAGATATATGCCGAATCATTTCCAAAAATCAGCGGCTCAAAAATAAACTTGACCTAATATTTGCTGATAAAAGTTATAGAAATATTTCATTGCAGCAGTTAGTGAAACAAGTTGGCGCAAATAAAGACATTTTTAGCGAGGCGTATAAACTTTTTTCGCTAATTTTAACGATACCGTCGACAAGCGTGTCAGTGGAACGGAGTTTTTCTTGTCTTAAGCCTTTAAAAACTTTCTTCTTAAGAAACACTATATATATCCCAAGATAGACTTTTATCTTTGACCAATATTTAAATTTAAAAGGAGCTTCTACAGAAACTGATAAAAACTCAAACCATTTTATGAAGATATAATTGATAAATTTGCTGCATTAAAAAATAGAAGGATTGATTTGGTGTATAAAATTTAGGTAAGTTTAGATATTAAGACTTTTGATAGTTGAGTATTTTCAATTTTGCAAAAACGGTAAATGCAATTTTTTCCCTTCCTGCCTACATCTGTTTTTAGACCCGCGAGCCGCCACTGAGTATTCAAATACTTTATTTATTTGTCCGGTATTCGTAAAATGCATAAATCTTTGTTATTCTCTTTTACATATTTCTGGATGTGATACTTAGTAACATATTATTATTTATACTCTTTGCATTTAACAAAATAAAATAATATACTTACAAAGTTTTACTAAATCTTCTAGATACAATGGTGGACTTACAAGAATAGCTTTTGATAAAATGAGTAAAGACAAATAATGGTGACAAAATTGTCTCTTTGATAATCTTTGCATTATTGTCTCAATAATCAGTCTGCAATCAGCATTGCTAACTATCATATTATATACAACTAAAATCTGTAGCAATATTACATATTCTGTAGTTGGCAAATACTCTGAAGATTTAATTCCTGATTGTAAGGCTTCATCTATTAAAATACTTGCTAACTCAGACTTAGTTCCACTCTGTATCTAAAAATTAGCAGGATTAAAAAAGTTATAATTAATAGACCCCAACCCCAGCAGGGTAAAATAATGTGAAAGAAGAATATGAAAATTTTTATAAGATGCAGATCTCAGCCATGCTTATATCCTAAATTTTTATGAAACCATAACCTGAAGCCAGCAATGCAATAGCTAATACAAATTCTAGAAACATTCCTAAATAACAACCCATTGTAATAATTTTGTTATGTTGGTATTTAAAAAATACTTTTCGGAAATTTTTTTCTTAGACTTAAAATATCACATTTAGCAAAAAAAAAATTAAAGCAATCTGTTTTTTTAGTAATTGTTTATTTATTCCATATAACAAAGGTTACATAAAAAAAACCCTAAGGGTGTGGAACAATGTCATAAAACAGTAATTAATTAATCTCTATCTTAATTAAATCTAAACATTTAACATTTTAAAACCAATTTAAGAATACAAATTTAAATTTAAAATACCAACCTAAGTATACAAATTTAAAACAAATTTAAAATTTAAAACAACTATTTCACTAAATTTTCTCTATCTTTATCATTGTAAAACTCTTCCAGAGTATAAAATGCCCTATTATACAAATAATTTTTAACAATTAATTTTAACCTATGGATTGGCAAGTTACGTATGCTTTCAGGAAAGTTGTTAAAAAATTTTATTATGGTGTATTGCACATTTTTTTGTATATATGAGAAATTACACCTTTCTGAGAGAAGATCATTCTTATTCCTAGTATTATATTGGTGTTTTATATCACAGTTGGTAAACATATCACAGTTTTCACGTACAAATATCACAGAATCAAGTATATACATACTAACCAGTGTTAAAATTTTTCTTTCAATAAAGACACTTCTACAACTTTCTTGCTGTTTCATTTTAAAAATACTCCTAATGCACCTTTTCTGTAACACCATAACTCTAGATACATCGGTGGAATTTCCCCAAAAAATCAGACCATACCGTAACCTTGACTGAACATATGCATGATAAGCAATCAATGCTGTATTGATCTGTTGATACATTTTTGGTAACTTCACTTTGTGTATAAGGAAAATGGAGTTACCTCCTATACTGGGAATTTCATAAATTTAGAATTTTTTAAAATACTATTGTTTTCATAAGTATTAAATTAATCTCACCAAAATCATAAATGTGAAAAAGGTGAGCAAAGTTCAATACTAAAATTAGGCCTAACTATGGACTTCGCCACAAAAAGAATGGAGATTCAAATGAGTCCCAAGCTCTGTACAAAATCCAAGTATGTATATATTTATAGGAACAAAATAACATTATAAACAAGTATAAAACTCTATTTATTTTTTTAATGAACACCTCTAACAATTGCTGATATTTAAAAATTTAAGATCCTAAAGTTGGTTAGATTTGACTTGGACAGTTTTTATTACATCAGCCATTTCATAAAGTTATTCAACTTATTTAGATATTTTTTATTTTCAGATTTTCTCCCATGCTTACACAATTACCAAGCTGGATTCCAAACTTTATATTTCTTGGTCATCTAGAAGTTTGATCTATGTATATGTCAGTCAGTCAGTGGAAAATTGACAACTTTTGGACCTCATATCTTTATAACCGTTTGAGCTAGCGTCATGAAGTTTGGGCTTTTAGTTGTCCTTATCAATATAAATAAACTTACTTAGTTTCATATGTTTAAGTTAAATCGGTTTTGAGTTATGGAGGAATCAAAAGTGGGACCAAGTGGTTTGTGTGATATTACACTCGGCGCTGACTAGCCAGTTCCTTTGCTTGAACTTGGCTTGACATGCTGCCACGTGTGGAGATCTGAGTAATAAATAATAAAATCATTACATAAGAAGTCTTAAACTTTTTTAAATCTCTTTGACATCCTACAAAGGTCTATGCCTAAATACCAGAGTACCGTGGGTGTCGGGTTATTAGATGTTTAACCCATTGTTTCCCCTGTTCCATCAATGTTGTCCAAGCACTGAAACATGCAATTTTGCATTTCACAGCACCACGGTAGTGTCACCACGGACGTTATTTTTAAATAACTACTAACTAAATATCTCTCCGCCGCTGAAAATCGAACCGGCGACTTCTGGCTTTAAAGATCAAAGCTCTGTTCACTGCGCTACAAGGAAGACCTTTATGCTAAATAGTACTATTTACTTTTTTATGATTTTTTAGTTTACCTGTATCCAGCTGCATAATGATAATGTCAAGTCAGTTTTATTTGATTCATCTATTTTAAGTAAAAATGACCAAAGTTTATGCCTTAGTAAATTTAACTCTAATTTTTCTGTTGGACTGCATATGCAATATAAATAAACAGGATTGTAGATGCTTGTAACCAAAGATAGATACCTAAAATTAACAAAATAATTATTTTTATTTTATAAGTCAATTTTTAAAAAGAAATATTGTTTTTGAAGTACACAGTAATAGTCCAAGTCAGTGTCGGTCTGGGCCCCAATTGGCCCACCGGGCAAATGATCAAAATGACCCCACTTATTTCTGTATAATGATAAAAAATTTATAATTAAAAAAATGTTTTATCCAGGCAACTAGTATATACTCCTACAAAAAAAATATATTTTTTTTCTTTTAAACATCAATACAATTTTTAAAATAAAAATCACATAAAATATAACAAAGTAAAACAAAACATTCAACAACTAAAATTATTATTTAGTATAAACATTTTTGGCAAGTCACTAGACTTAAAATCAATTTTTACGAGAAAATAAATGTCTGCAGTTATTATGAGTTAACATAAAAGTTTTAAACTTAATAAACTAGAAGTGAAAGCTACTTTACTTATTTCTCGGTGGTTTTTAAGAGTTTTTACAAAAATTGCTGTCGGACGGCGGCGTTATCTATCAATTAAATGAGTAAAAAACCGCCTGTAGTAGCAAATTAATTTAGATTTTCGGCGGCTTTCATACAGTGTATCCCGAGATAGGTGTTGGACAAGTGGACCAAAAATGTTTGAATTTTTAATCGGCATTTTTGGAAAACTGGTCACATGGTGCAAAACTAAGAAATACAAAATTTTACTCGGATTGGTATTATACAGGACGAGTTATAGGTATGAAAATATATATGTATAGTAGAAACAGTTTAAAAACGCAAATTCGGCACCCTTTGAAAATAATAAAAAAACATAAAAAAGGCCACCTGCAAATTCCCATAAATAAGGCGGCTTAGTCAGTGTTGCCACGCTGACTAACATTTACTTATAATAGTTTAATAGAAATTAAAGTTGATTATCTCAATAAACGAATTATTTTATTTTAAGATTTTTTAATATAAATAACTTACCATACCGAGGTAAAGGTGGTAATACTTAAATACTATCATCTTCCGTATCACATTGTACTTTTAGAGTTGTTAATGATTTATAGGGAAAGTTAAGTTTTTCTTTCTTACTTCAGCTATAATGTCACTTGCAGTAGGAGATATATTTTTCTTATAAAAATTATAAACTATATTTTTAATTTCCATTTTTACGCCTGTTTGCACTTTTTAAGCATAGGTTGATTTTTTTTGCATTCTTCAGTGACACCTTTGGTAACAATATTATCAGCAGTGCGAAAACAAATGTTTGCTAATTTACTAACTTTTTTAGATTTAAATAAATATTTAATAGTACTTGTTGAGCTTCGCGAGGTAGATGTTTTCCAGTCTAATCGGTAATATTACCGTTAGTATTCTCCGTCTTTTTGTGCCTTTACTAAGTTCATAGGGACCCCAAAGTTTTTGACTGTCCGTAAATGGTCGCCACGGTTTAAAATTATTTGAGGCACTTCAAATTGTCTCCAAATTGCAGTTTTTTAATCTCTACCAATAACACTAGACGAAATAATAATATACTGTACAGAAAAATAAAAACTATATAACAAAAAGCACTAAAACAAAAAAAATAATATAACATATTTTGGGCAAAGATCGTTAAAGTAACGAAATCAATCACTCTGTTTTCGCAAACAGCCAAAAATTAACTAAAATGTAAAATTTATTTAACACTATTAATATATATGGCAACATCTAATATTATTTTAATATCAAGACGGTTTTTTTCATTTAGTCGGGGGCAAGTGGTATTAAAATAGGTATAATATAGAATTTAAATTTATTACGTTTTACCTAATTAAATGGTTTCTAATTATCATTTCCTAGAGTTTTACAATCATAATATCAAAAGGGCTTATCATGCATATTCTTTGTTGTTTTAATATGCTATGTTAGCTTGGTAACAAGGGGTTACGCTTGCACGAGTGGTGCTAAGGGTTGTTATAAATTCAATAGGCAATGTCAGGACACTTTGATTTCTGGTACGTTTAAGTTTTGCGGGGAAGGGGGAGTTCACGATATTTGTTTGTGGTTTAATGTATTATAAAATTCATGCTGCAATGTTCACAAAGAGATTTGTTTACATTATGGTTTTTTGCCTATTTTTCGGCATCCTTTTCAGGATGAATTAAAGGTGGGTTCTACTATATAAAATATTTTGTTCCATATCGTAAATCGGGATTTTTCGCTATATATTCGGAACTTCGGGACGGAAGACAACCCTAGTGCTGCTACACAGGGGAATTCAAGGCAATGAAAATGCATATTTCTTAGCCTGGAAGAATCTTACAAATCCTATGTTAATTTTTACATCTCCTTAACCATTTGTGGAATACCAAAAACCTTGGCTTAATATAACTAGAAAACATTAATTCCATTTACAGGAAAAATATAGTTGCTAATCCTGATCCTCCATGAACATAAATTCAATATTACAAAGTTTAGTACTGGATAACAATAATACATATAACTTTATTCCATAAAATGTGTTCCTAAAATTATTAAATTTTTCCGAATGTCACTGGCTCTTGGACTACTTTATAAAACACGCCGCTCTCCTTTACAGTCCGTGCCGCACGTGCATCAAGCGGCTTATTATAAAGGAAAGTTAGCAAAGGCGGCCGCGAAGAAAGCCATGCCGATTTAATTGCTTACAACTTTTTTGTGCTTTTTTTGTTTTTAAAGAGTACCGAATTTGCGTTTTTAAACTGTTCCTACTATATATGAAAAATGCACGAGAATAAGGAACTTTTGTTTATTAAAATATTATAAAAATTGTATGTGCAAATGTTGTAGAGAATTGAATTTTATGTCAAAATTAACAATTAAAGAATTAAAGTAAAAAACAAAAGTTTTTGTAATTTTTTTACATAGTGCATTAAAACTTAATTACTGGACAAGAAGGAGGGAAATTTAAAGAAATACTAAAACACAATAAAGATTTTTGCCAAATTTGCTCCGTTGTGTCGTGTATTTAAGTGTTAATTCATAACATGTAAAAAATAACAAAAAATATATATATTTTTTGATGCTTTAACTTTAAATTTTGACATAAAACTAAATTCTCTAGAACATGTACTTAAAAAAATTTGTTTTATTTTTAAAAATAAAGGTACTTTACTGTTGGGCATTTCTTGACTTATAATTTGCCCTGTATAATGCTAATCGAAATAAAATTCTCTATTTCCTAGTTTTAAACCATGCGCCCAGTTATCCCAAAATTTCGTTTTCAAATTCAAAATTTTTGGGTTCACTTGTCCTCTTGCAACTTCTATCCTGGGACACACTGTCTACATAAATAGATAAAACCGCCGAACGACGGTTTTATTCTTATATTTGAGCAATGCCGGCGGCGGTCCTATAGCCAATACCATTAGAGAATAATATGAAAGAGATTTTTTACTTGTGTTTACTTAAACCCTTTTAATGTTCAATTTGTTTTATAGCATATTAAAGATATTTTGCAGGCGTGAATAAAAATTGTAAAATTCAATTTTTTTTGTTGTAATTTCTTATTTTTATTCCATGATATTACTTTGGATTTTTTTCCACTTAACTTCGTAGGTGGCCCCCAGGCAATGACCCACCGGGCATTTGCCCAGTAGCCCGGAGGGCCAGTTCAACACTGGTCCAACTAGCTATCATACCTTAAATCTTTATAACTTTGTGAAATTTCATTGTACATGCACATCTGGATATCACTGTGGCTATCTACTCTCAGTATTTTTATAAATGGGTGATCCATTAGTTGCATTCTAAATGCATTTTGATTACTAGCACTCACTGGTGGCAACTGCAGAATTTTTAGGTACAACAGATTTGCAATTATTTTTGTTAATGTTTTTAAATTGCTGGAAAACAAAAGTGATTATTGGTAATTGTCTAGAAAGTTGCGGCAACTCCAATTTTGATAAAATTTGGTATACGGGGGTTTTCTAGGGCGCTAATCACAAATCTGAAAGAATTTTTTCGAAAATGTTTCGTTTTTGAGATATTATTCATCAAAGTTGAATTTCAAACTATTCTTAGTTTTATATATTCCGCCTTCTTTTTGCACAAAAATATTGATATAACACTAAATTGGCATACAATATTTTATGAACATTTTAAAAAAAAAACCTCTTTTTAGTTATTCTACATGTTTTTTTCATTAAATTCCAAATATTTTACCCCCAAAACGCTGCAACCATGCATACACCTATGTGTATAATGGTTTTGGACATGGCAAATTGATTTAAAGCAAACCTTTTATATTAGTAAAGAAAGGCTTATAATCAATAAAAAACATGTCGAGAACGACACGTTTCTGAAAAACAATCTTTCAGATTCGTGATCAGCAGCGCCCCAAAAACCCCTGTATACCAAATTTCGTCAAAATCGGAGTTGCCGCTACTTGCTAGACACCTATCTGATTATTTGTTACAGGGTAATTATACAGTGTGTCCCAGGATAGGTGTTACAAAAGGACAAATGGACCAAAAATTTTTGAATTTTAAAGTGAAAATTTTGGGAATAGTAGTTGCATGGTCCAAAAGTAATAAATACAAACTTTTACCTCAATTAGTACTTTACAGGGCGAGTTATAAGTAAAAATATGAAAAATGCCCAGGAACTTTAATTTTAAAAATAGAACAAAATTGTATAAGTAAATGTTGTAGAGAATTGAATTGTGTGTCAAAATTTGAAGTTAAAACATGAGAGTAAAAAAAATGTAATTGTCCATTTCTTACATTACACATTACAACTTACAAGAGGGAGCAAAATTTAAAACAAAATTTAATTATTTTAAATATTTTTTAAAATTTGATGCCAGTAATTTAAAAACTGTTAATCCAAAATTTAAAAAATTGACGAAAATATTTTTATAATTTACTTTACATTTTGACATCAAATTTTATTCTCTACAATACTGATGGAATAAAATTTTGTCTCATTTTTAACACGCTTTTATTAACTTGGGTTGTAACTATCTATCTGGCTGCCTATGTAACGGAATCTTTGAGCCTAATTTTAACCAACTTCCAGCTATTCGATTTCTTTGAAACTTTGCACACGTATTAAGGACCCATGACAATGC
Organism: Listronotus bonariensis; assembly: GCA_014170235.1. Classification (NCBI taxonomy): domain Eukaryota; kingdom Metazoa; phylum Arthropoda; class Insecta; order Coleoptera; family Curculionidae; genus Listronotus; species Listronotus bonariensis. The sequence continues at coordinate 134,442 of JACEGR010000519.1, forward strand.
AATAATCTGCAAACAGTATCCCTTTATCTTTTTTTTTTAATCGCCAGGAAAAAAATTCCATTATATTATAAAAACAACACCTAGGATGCCATCTGTTGGAAAAATTTCAAACTTTGCTATTAAATGAAGAAGAAATTTTTTAGTGGATTGCAAAATGTTGGCAACGGTCCAAACATTGCCTGGATTGCCATCTGTTGGCAAAATTTGAAACTTTGCTACTTAATGAAGAAGAAATTTTTTAGTGAGTTGCAATCTTTTGCAAATTTTAAAATTTGCTACCATTGTCATTTCATAGGGGGCTGGTTATTTTCTTTTTGCTGCTTAATTAAATAGTATGTTCTAATTTACTGTTATATTAAGAATTTTGTGCAATATAACGAACTAAAAAATGAAAAATAATTAATAGTTTAAAAAACTAAAAAACACGCTTTTATATGCAACCGAACTAAAAATTAAAAAATAATTTTTCATTAAAAAAATATTTTCACTTCATAGTAAAAAGCGTGGGGTGCATTTTACTATTTTTTCATAACTTTTCCATCATAGATATTGGCAAATATAATAATTATAACATTTAATATATTAAGCACCCCACGCTTTTTACTATGAAGTGAAAATATTTTTTTAATGAAAAATTATTTTTTAATTTTTAGTTCGGTTGCATATAAAAACGTGTTTTTTTAGTTTTTTTAAACTATTAATTATTAAAAATAAACGTACTTTCCTCTTGGTCATTTTTCATCTTTTTAATTGTAACTTGCCCTGTATATTATCAATCGGAGTAAAATTTTGTATTTATTAGTTTTAGACCATGCAACCAGTTTTCCCAAGAGGCGTTTAAAAATTCCAAAATTTTTGGTCAATTTGTCCTCTTGTAACACCCATCCTGGGACACACTATATAGTAGTTTTTATAAGTTGTAAGCTATCCTATACTTAAATAAAAAGACCACACGGGGTCTTTGTAAGTAACATTAATAAATACTTGTACACTTCCAAAAAAATTACCTTGCTGAGGATATACTTGTAATAAAATCTACTAAAATTTGATCATATTGTAGGATTCCACTTTCGACCAATTTTAGTACGGATGTCCTGGCAACTTCACTTATTAAATAATTATTCCCCAAACATTTTTGTTTTAAATATGTAAATCCTTGTTTTTCATTTTTATTTTTGATAATATTTTCTACAAGTTTTGAAAACACGTCTGCTATTAACATGGAATTGTTAGTATTTAATTTATTATCTATGTTTTCCATTTTAATTAAATTAATGGGAAAAAGGTCCAAGTTTCAAAAATTAAAACAAAAACAAATAAATAGGTTAGGGATCGAATCACCTGTTTTTTTTGGTTTTTTTGAATAGTGACAGTTTATGTATACTTGGAGTGCGTTCATAAATAAAATGTAAAGTAATCCTTGGAATGCGTTCATAAATAAAATGTAAAGTAATCCTATACTCTGTAATGGAATCAAAATGACTTTTAAAATGTATTACATTGTAAAATCAATTTTTGAACGCTACTCAGGAAATGAAACATAAATGTCCCTTGTAACCAGAGGGTCTTTCCAGTGACGAAAATTTTTGTGCGTCACGCTCCAGGGCTTGAAGCTCTTGAACTGCTCTAAAAAGTTAGTCACTGGAAAGCATCCTTAGACAAGGAAAGAGAGATACTTTAAGAAATTTTTAAATTTCGTTGTTTTTAACCTTTCTTGGCTTTATAATAATAATCTCCTTTTAATATCTAATTCCATTTTAAATAAATAATTTTAAAAAATCCATCCTTAATCATAAAAAACACGTCTGAAGCATAAAAACAAAAGAGGGTTTAAGGCTTGTTCCTACAGCAGTTAGAAACCGTTTGCACACTGTCAGAGCATGCGCACGAGAGAAAATTCAACGGATTTTATCTTCTGCGCATGAGCCTGACGGTTTGCAAACTGTTCCTGACTGATGTAGGAACAAACCTTTAGTGCATGAGGGGCAAGGGGAAAGAAAAACGGAGTAGCTCAGGTGCATAACACTTTCCGTGACTGGAACGCCATAAAGTAGAACGAAATGCTCCTGAGCTACTCGGGAGCGCTCTATTTGCGTCACTGGAAAGCCACTCTGGATGTAACGAAAAATAATTAAAGATGTTTATTTATTTATTTATAATCTAATATAAATTACAATTTTAATATAATATAAATTAATTTCTAAACAAATCAATACTTATTATTGCAATAAATTTAAAAAACCTGTACGTTTGTGTTTGTATAAAGATATCCTTATTTTGAATTTGAAAAACTGTGTAGGTATTTTGTGGTTTGGAAAAAATCAGTACCTAAATAAAAAGAGCCTAAAAATGAACAAAGTTGTTCTGACAACCATAGCATCAGCAAAATATTTTTAGTTTCTTTTTAAAAACTTTTAAACGTTAAGTTTATAAAAATTTTGTTTGTTTCATATTCTTTTAAGAGACAAATATGAAATGCGCAAAATCGGTTAATTGTTACCGCGCTCGTGAGCACGGTAAAGAATGTAATACAGAGTTACATTCCCGGACTATTTTTGAACGCCCCGAGGAACACAAAAGAACATTCTCTTCTGGCTGTATATTTTCATAGAAGCAACTATGGCAGATTTCCTCCGATCACGAGAATTCTTATGAATGGAAGACAAAGACTTGTTTAGTTCCTCCTTTAATTTATTTACATAAAAAATGTCATGCGTCTTGAGCTGTGATATGTATGATGTGATAGCATTAGATTATTTATTTTTAGTGCATTTTATGTTATCTAATGTTTAAATAATACACCGATTTTCGTTGAAACACCACTTTATTTCACAAAAATATGAAGAATCAATACAAAAATGTCGACCGCCGATAATCAGGTCGATTCTCTAACTGCTAACAATATTCACGCCAACCAATATTTTTATCAACGTACGTCTTTAAAACAGTCTATCTTTCATAACAGGCTAACACCGTTGTTTATTTAAAATACTGCTTTGGAAAATGAAATTCAGGCAACTTGTTTATCCTACAGACATTAGCTTATCAATGACTCTCTCAGTTGTCGCCGACGGTGACATCACCGATACGGCAGACGTGATACACTCAGAATTAATAAGAGGAAACAATAACAAAGGTTCTTAGATTACTATTTTAATATAGACCACACAATATTATTCTAACATTTATAACTTTTACTTAATTATTGTGCATATTTAATTTATTTCTAAACCATGTAAATTTGTAAATGTGTTTTGCTTGTAAATAAATAAAATGAAATGAAATGAAAATGTTTCATTGGCAACAAGTGCTATAAATAAAAACAAAAAAATAAATAACAATTCTAAACTACTTATAATACTCAACAATCAATAATTTTCTTTAATAAACTCTATACTTAGTCTACGAAATTCATTTACATTTAAAGCAGACCTGATATATAAGTATAATAAAGGCAATTTATTATACTCAACTAAACCACTATAAAAGAATAAATTTTGTGTGCCACTTTTCTTGGCTATAGGAACATAAGTATTTGTGGCTGTTCTATTCCTCTTTTTCTGCAAGGACAACATATTTTTTCAGGGTCAAAGATTTCTACTTCTTAATTCGCAACCTCTTCGACTTAAATAAAAACCTTTAGGATCACATCTTTTTACAACTATCACTTTGAAAACAATGCAAAACGAAAAGCACAAACTCTAGACGCCACTGGATTAATCATCAGCTGTTAAAATATAATGACTTTAGTCAGTCTTGCCAACTTTTCCTAGTAAAGTGCTTTCCCTTGCGTCCCCGACCTTGAACCGCCTAAAATTGAGGATGTGTCGCAACCTATTCCAAGTATAAACCTTGCACACGACCCCTTCGACCTAAGGAAATAAACTTTTTAATAAGGAGCGCTCGATCCCATTTAAGCCTATGTTCACTAAATTTTGTGACGTAATCTTTTCCCGTAATTCTTTGTTTACAATCGTACTGGAAGCTTTTTTCGCGGTTGTGGTGTTATTTTTTGCTTTTTAGTTATTGGACTTTTGTATATGTTTAGTTTTAACTGTTTATAGTTAAATTGAGTAGTTATCAGTACTGCAGTTACAGAGAATTTTAATACCTGTAAACAGGGGTCACTGACCTTTGGATATTTTTTAAAGAAAATTTACATTTAAATCGTTATTAAGGGTAAGATACCATTTTTTAAAATGTTTTTAAGTGATTTTATTTTATTTTATGCAAGTATTGGTTTATTGTGTCAGATTAAAAAATATTATGGCAAAGAGGTGACGTCACAAACATAACCTATATTTTCGGACAAATATAAAAAATCGAGCGCTCCTTAAAAAAAAGTTTATATTTCTTGAGTTGGGCCACTTGTCTCTATCCACCTTGGGCTTAAGGCTAAAAGTGGTCCACAGACGATCAATATTATTGGGCAAAATATTGTACAGTAATATTGCTAGTCGTCCCCAAACAGTGCAATATATTCGCGCAATGACTATATTTAATATATTGCACAATAGCTAGTTTTGTTTTGTAACTACTGGTTAAAACATGGATAAAAAAAGGAGCTGCTTAAAACATGTTTAAAAATAAGAAAAACCTTTATATCTTCCTCTATTAGCTTTTGAACCCATATTTCTGTAATTGCTTTTGTAAAACAAATACTCTTTCGTATTTGAAAACTGAAATAATTGTGCAATATTACCCACACACGGCACAATAAATCGCTATTGCATTGCATAAAAATCAAACTATTTTTGATTGACACAAAATATATTGTACAAGCTCTCAATATAAACCACAAACGGTCAATAATATTGTACAAAATGAAATTTTGCGCAATAATATTGATCATCTGTGGGCCGCTTTGCCTACTGTCCATAAGAGCGGTTTTCCGCTTGCGGATGATAATTTAGCGTTGTGATTGGCGGGAGAAGCATTTTAAATTTGCACTAACCAATCATAACGCTGAATTATCATCCGCAACGGAAAACCGCTCTCATGGACAGCCGAGTTTAAGGAGTATTTTGTGCGGTATGAGTGCTTAGTGGAACGCACCCTTTGTTATTTAGGTAAGGTTCCGAGTTTCATAATCTAGCGATTTCATAGTTACGGAACGGAAACCGAAAAACGGAAAAAACCAAGAACCGTGGTTAACTTACGGAACGTCACCTTAACTTCACAATCCATATTCACGATCAAGATTAATTTTTCACTAACAAAACATAGGAAAGCAAAAGTTCCCTAGAAAATAATTTATATTTAATTGTAAATAAATATTCAGCAAGATTTTTTTTGGAAAAGTTGAAAATTGGGTTTAGTTAAAATATTTAAAGGATTTATTTTTATTGTGTACTAAGGACTTATGGCTAATCATTACGAAGTCCCCAACTGGTAAGATTAATTTCGCATATTAAATATTCAAGGTTATGTTTAATTTTTCTTTCATTAATTTTGTGTAGTTTTTGCGAGACTACAAAAAGATTCCAATTTTTTAAAAGATATACTACAACTATCGCTTTCAGGGCTGGTAAACCACCAGTTGGTCTACATTTGGACGTTTTAAAGGGTGACAAACTTATTCAAAAGCTAATGATTGACGAAAAGAAATGTTATCTTTTCGGACGGAATTCTCAAATGAATGATTTTTGCATTGACCATGCATCTTGTTCTAGAGTACATGCAGCTTTCGTGTGGCACAAGCATTTAAATCGAGCCTTTTTGGTGGACTTGGGAAGTAGTAAGTATATTGGAATTTTAGGAAAAGGATTTTAGGTTTTGACAGATATTATTACAGCTCATGGAACATTTATTGGTAGTTTACGCCTTGAGGCTTATAAACCTACACAACTGCCCATTGACTCAAGTTTTCACTTTGGTGCCTCTACAAGAAACTACATAATAAGAGAAAGACCACAAACAGGCATACGGCCAATTATAGATGAAATAGAAAAATCAGGTGAAGAAACTGAAGGTGGTCTGTTAGGACTGCCTGAGACTGAAACTGAATTGGATGTAAGTTTAAATAACTTAAGTAATAAAAAAGATAATTTACCACAAACATAGTTTTAGTATGTTCCTGGTATTTACATAAATTCTATATTTAACATGTAAAAAGTTATGTTCTGTAACATAAAGAATATTACAATTTATTTATACAGAATTATTACAGAATATTACAATGTTTTAAACAACCTCTACCAGCACCTTCAATGTGGTGCAAGCTGGTGTAGCCTTTTATTTCAAACAATTTTGTTTTTTTACTGTTAATTTTATGTTTTATCTATTTTTTTCTAAAAATAAAAAAACAATAATTGAAGGGCTTATTGTAATAACATGATAACCACAAACACCAAATATGGATTATTAAATTTAAAAAAGTTAAAATAAATGTGTAAAATAACCTTTTTTTTATAAAAAAAAATATTTTTATTTATCATTAGGGTGATCGTTACAATATATAAAGTTTATTTTTTGATTCCAATGGAAATTAAATATATGTTTACATATTTGAAATTTCCAATATAGTTATAATTATGTGCCAATCAAGTCACTAAGAGATAATTTTAGTTATTTATTTATTTTATTTATTTATTTACAGTTATTATACTATTATAATTAAATAAATTAGAAAATAATACTGATTTCTGTGGCTGAGTGGCTTCATATGTTATTAGTAATTACAATAAGGCCTTCAATTACTATTAAATACGTACTTAGGTACATACAGAAAATTACAAAGCAGCTAAAATGGAACCCTATAATACTAATAAGCAAAACTCCCAGACACCACAGAATTTTTTGACACAACCAAATAAGCTTATTAATATGTAGAGAACTTTTAAAATTGAAACTCTAAAAGAGTATGTCATTTTTTTCTACTACATTTGTGCAAATTTTAAAGATATGTATGTAAACTGGATGTTTGGGAACTGTGGGGGCCAAACTGCACTTCTAAATAAGAAAAAGGTTCATATAAACAAATATAAGCAAAATTCTTTGTTTTCAATATATAGAAAGATCTAAAAAAGGGTTTTGTAAATATTTTAAATATTCTTTACCCAGTTTTATTGTAATTTGGCAATGTTACTTATGGAATTCGGTGCTTTTAGCACTAACTTAATTAAAATTTAATTAAAACCTAATTCGTTCAGTGGAGTCCTGAGCAGCACCTAAATGAATATTTCTAATAAAAAATATTATATATATGCTACTGACTGTGAGAGTGTTATATTTCCTTTAGATTATAAAAATAGTATTACGAATATGAGTACTATATACAGTAAGGACATTAAAAGTCCTTCCCCCTTTACCTTTTGAATGGGACAATATATCGAGATCGAGTAAAAATTGGATAAAGGGTGTCAATTTAACTACTTTTTGGCATCAAAATGATTTCAGTCCCGTGGCCTAGTGCCAAGGGAGCATAAGCAATTTTTTTGTTAATGAAAAGAAGGGTCATATAGCACCCAGTTTTAAAGGCTCTTTGATTCCCTACTTAACGCTACTTTGTTTTTGAAAATCGGTCCAGCAAATCCAGACTTAAAACTGTTTCAAATTCAGCTTAAAGAGCGAACAATACGGTTTTAATGAAACGGCTAGGTCAATTTTAAAAAACAAAGTGGCGTTGAGTAGGGAATTAAAGGGCATTTAAAATGAGGTGCTACATGACCCCCTTTCCAATTATATATGCATTAATTTATATTTTTTGACGTCAGTTCATTCAATGGAGCTGCATTTTTGTAAAAACTTGTAGTTTTCCTTTTTTGAATATAGAGATTTTTGACCTTGAATTAAAAAAAAGTTGCTAGTGCCCCCTTGACACTAGGCCACGTGACAAAAAATATTTTCATGCCAAAAAGTAGCTAAAGTATTAGGGTTTGAAAAAAAAATGACAGGCGTTTTCGATGAGCACAAGTACCTTCCAGGCGAACTGAGGTGTGGCTGATTTGGGTGGCCATATTTCCAAAACTAAAAAAGTTAGATGTATATTATGTGGCATTTTCTTAAAGCTCTTTTAAGATTTTTTAATGGTAAGATAATATACAGGGTTCCTTATTAACAAAAAAAAACTTTTTTCACCTTGCATATTATCACCAGTATCACCGTCTCGGGTCTCGGCGGCCCTGGTAATAATCCAAAAGTTAGATAAAATAAAAACCTATGTATTAAAAAAATACGTTTGTACTGACTAGTATGTTTTATTGGTAACATTTATTCAAGAATCTGACAGAATTCAACACAGCACACAACAGAAGAATATCCATGTTGGGAATTAGTGATGATGTAGAAAAACGAAACAAAAGTCGCAAAAGAAAAAAAACTGTGTATCCTTTAATGAAGATGAAGAAATTATAAATCCTGAAGACATAGATCCAAGTATTGGACGATTTAGAAACCTTGTTCAAACCACTGTTATTCCCACCTCAAATAAGAGAATTAAACTAGCTGATAGTCTGGGTGTATCTAGCAATATATCACAAGAATTTAAGGTCCCAAAAGTTTTAAATCATCCACAACACGACTTATATAATGATCTACCCCCAGAAACTCAAATGTCATCTAGTGTGACGAATATGAGTAGTATATATAGTTCTTTGAGTTCAAGGTAAGTAACTGCTACCTTTTATCCCTTTTTTTGTTAATTATAGTTTTGGTTGATCATGGTAAACCCTCCTGGGCTGTTCCTTTTAAATTAATTCATTTTAATGAATATAAGATTTATCTATACCGGGTGACAATGAGATCACTTTCCGGCTGCCAAACTTGGCAGTGTTAAACAAAATATAAAGTTTTTTAATATTTTTAAAACTTACTTTCAGAAAAATACGAAATCAATTTTATTTTTTGAACTTTTTACTAAGTTCTAAACTTAATTTTTTTTAGTTTTTTTACCCTAGCTTAAAAACCAAAATAGGAACATATCACTTTCATAGTATTTCTAAATGCAGTATTTTAAAGGGAATCCAATGTAGTAAAACACTACGACACTTTATTTAATTTCCTTTTAAAAACAACATTAATTATGAATGGCATACATTAAAAGTACATTAAAAGTTTAAAAAATAAAAACATTAATTTGTGTTTATCTATCTCCTACAATGTTAAAATAACTTTAGGTTAAATTTGGCATTAAAGCTGAATTTATAGATTGACATTTCCGTTACCGATCGCCGTTTGACGTTTAGGTTTCTGATATAGTATATGAAAACGGTAAACAGAAACTATGAATGACCAATACATGCAAAGCTTTTTTGTTTCATCTTCAACTGAAAACGTCAAATGGCAAACGGAAACAGAAACGTTAATCTATAAATCCAGCTTAACAATAAACATTATCCTAATACCAAATTAAACTTTAAATTATTTTAAGATCGTTGGAGATACATAAATACAAACTTTTTTATTTTTTAAACTTCTAATGGAACACAAGCAATTGTTTTTACAACATATTCTATTAGTTTCTGTTTTTATGGCAACTACGATGAATTGCGATGTACGCCATTCAGTATCAAAAAGATCATTTACCTACATAATTAATGTTGTTTTTTTAAAGAAAATAAGGTAAAGTGTCGTAGTGTATTTAAAAATAAAATTTGGCGAAAATTTGTTTTAAAAATATTATATTCCGACTAAAAATGATCTGGAGAATCCGAAAAACAAAAAATATGCAGGGTGTCCCATTCAAAAATCAAAGTTCCAGCCATTTCCGGTGAAACCGAAAGTCGTAAAAGCCTATCATATACACCTAAAAATGACGAATCGATAAAGAAATAAAAAAAAGGCAGCCGGAAGGTGATCTCATTGTCACCCGGTATATTTTTTTATATAGAAAAGACGATACCACCCAAATAAAATGTTAAGTGGTAAAAGAGATAGGTTCTGCTCCTGTAAAAATGTATTATTTTTTATTTAAATTGTAATAAAAAATGCTTATGGCTATCTTGCTTTTAGGCTAGGTATTGTATTACCTAACCCAGCACCAGATGTTGATATTGGCATACAAAATCCCACGCCGTTTGTACCTCAGCAAGTGCAAGTACCAGATTCAATGGAACCGAAAAAGAAGAAATATGCGAAAGAGGCATGGCCCGGCAAAAAACTTGTACAAACTTTGCTTGTATAATAAATTTAGATTTGGTGAGTTGTGTGATTTTCTTTCATGGATAAAATGTATGTCTATTAAAAACATCAACTATTATAAATATCAAAATTTATGGTTAATTAGGTCATTTTGCATGTAACCAAATTATATCTGCCCATGTATTATTTTGTTTTAAGAACTATACATACAAGAATATAAAAAAATATTTTTTTTTAGATATAATTTGTAATTTAAGTAATTTGAACCTTGACTAAAGTTATTACAGATAATTTAAAAATTATAATATATATAATACAAAGAGTTTATAAGTATTATTAAGGCAGAATATTATGGTAGGGGAACCCAAGAGGGAATTTCGGAATTAACTACAGCGCGGCAGATTAATATACCGGAGGATACTTTGTACCCGATTAAGTACCTCCACCAAATATGAACCCCGTATACAGGGCCGATCATAAAAAACAAAAATATATCCATCAAAAACAGTGTATATTCCACTAATCTGACAATTTAAGAGTGACGTAAATTAAAACAGAGGTCTACAAAAAAAAAACGTCAGTTTAACATTTTCGAACGTGGCTATGTTTTTATTTTGAAGAAATTTATTTAGTGATAACGAAAAATATATAATCTGATACGACCTGAACGATTTCCACAAGCCAAAATAATAATAGTATTTTTTAAACATATTTAAAAGTCTATAGCCACTTCCCCTATCGTTAAAAAGGTATAATTTTTTTCTTCTTATTATTTAAGCTTTGCAACCCAATAGGTCTCTATGACGCTCGATTAAATCCCTATTTAGCATCTTGGGCTCCCCTACTATTAGGATGGGTATATCATTAAATTAGAACTTTCCCTTGTCCATATTTGACATATTTTTAATGTCATTCTTTAAGATAGTTTTAGTCTCCGCCAATTTCGGCCAAAAAATCTGATTTTGGAAGTTGTTGTGCGCTCGCCTAACTTCGTTTCTATTGGCGACGCTATTTTAATTTAAAATAATATAAAAATGATACAAAAGCAATATGAACATGGGCGCGCTTGTGGCTGCTCCGGTTGTCTCGGCAGCGTCGATCTCCGGAGTTAAACAGTGAAGTGCGCGCCCATAACTTGGATGGGTGACCGGCGGGTTTTGGGCAACGGCACGCGGTGTTCTGCTCGGGGGTGAACGAACGGACCGAGCAACAACCATCCAAGTTATGGAATGAATGGTGTGTGAATGGGAAGGAGTAGGGGTCAAGGTACAATAAGCCTTCAGGCTGCAGTGCACCACCTAGGGGGCGGTCGTCGGGCCTGGGTGGGATGACCCCGAAAGGGCGAAAAAAATATATGAACATGTCTTGTTTTGATCGATTTCCATATTTTCATATTGACTTTTCACAACGCCCTGTATGTATTAAAACAAATTAATGATGTAAATCGATAGAAGTGATAAAAGAGGTTTTGAAATTGATATAAAACGATTTTGGTTAAAGTGTTTCCTCATTTGTGTATTTTATCTCTGATTTTATCAGAAACACTTTTCTATATCATTTTATATAATAATCTTAAATTTAGCAAAAATGGACTTTACTAAATATGATGTTTGCATTTTGTTTATTTTTAACATATCTAAAGGTATTACAGACTGATGCTATTTTAAAAGAGCTAACACATGGCTCATTGATTGCAACATCTTCGATGGGCCAAATAAATAAAGCGATGATTTCAACTTTCTCGTTGGTTCTATCATGCATAAAAGACAGCTTTAGAGAAGGTTTTGAAGATGTCAAAAATTGTTTTTGGAATACCTGTGGCCATCTTAAAACGGGATTTTAAAATGTCGAGTCAATCCTTGAGTTAGTATCCTCCTACCCTAGAAGCTAACCATATTTGGTAAATCTAGGTAACACTGCATTTGACAGCTTTTAAAATTAAGCTAGGATTTCAACCACATAATCATTTAAGCCCGAGTTTGTTAACACGACTTTGTACAAGCCGCTCTAACTGCCAAATAGATTAAACATTTTTTATTGCAATTGTAATAGTGTGTATTAACAATTTGTTATAGTTGTATATATTTTTCTTTATTACAAAGGTTAATTAATCAAATAAATATGCATGTTGTGTTTCAAATCATGTATGAATAATTTAAATACATTTGATTTTTATTGAAACATTAAAAATAAAGGCAAATATATAGGGTTTAAGTTTTTATTAAAATCATGTTTTATATTTTTTACAACATGAAATAAATTGACTTAATAAGTAACAGTTTTAAAGAATTTAATTTTTGAGTCCAGAATGAAATGCAACCATTTCTCGTCAAAGTCGTGAATACCTGGTTTACGATTGTGACTATATGTTTCATATTTGTATGTGACCTAAAAGTTAGAATTAAAGTTTTAAATCTAAAAGTAGTCTTCAACTCATTTAATAAAGTTAAATTTTTCCGGACATCTAACTTTTTTACTAATTCACCTAAATTAAAAACGATTGTGGTGACTTATTGTTAATTTGTTATACTTATTATGGTAGGGGAGCCCAAGAAGAAATTTCGGGATTAACTACAGCGCGGCAGATTAATATACCGGATGATACCTTGTATCCGGTTAAGTACCTCTACCAAATATGAGCTTTGTATACAGGGCCGATCATAAAAAACAAAAATATATCCATCAGAAATTGTCGAGCGCGTCAGATTAAGATAGGGTGAGTTAATTACATGCTAAACAGTGTATATTTCACTAATCTGATCATTTGAAAGAGACGTAAAGGAAACGGAGAGCAATAAAAAAACGCCAGATTAGCATATTTAAACGTGGCTATTTTTTAATTTTAAAGAAAATAATTTATACCTAAAAATATATAATACGATACGACCATAACGATTTCCACAGGCCGAAATAATAATAGTATTTGTTTTTACATATTTAAAAGTCCATAGCCGCTTCCCCCACCGATGAAAAGGTATACATTATATAACAATTTTTTCTTCTTATGATCTAAGCTTTGCAACCCAATAGGTCTCTATGACGCTCGAGTAAATCCCCATTTAGCATCGTGGGCTCCCTACTATTAGCAAAGGAATGAATTTGAAATACCAACTTAGTGAACGTGAATGTAAATTTCTTATTTATTTATTTCTTGTAATAGGAATATTAAAAGTAAGTATATGAAATAAAGGAGAAAATTATGTTTTATAACATATTTATATGTACTAAAAGGTATTTTCTAATTATTATAAATATTTATTTAGTTTAGTCTTACATCCACTGTACATTGGGAAGGCTTGATTTTACAAACTTCAATGGTAAAATAGATGCTTGCCGTGGCTTGGGCTATGGGATACTTCCATGTTGGTAAGCTGTATATCGCCTGTCTTACATCCACTGTACATTGGGAAGGCTTGATTTTACAAACTTCAATGGTAAAATAGATGCTTGCCGTGGCTTGGGCTATGGGATACTTCCATGTTGGTAAGCTGTATATCGCCTGCAAAATAGTTTTCCTAATATTCTGACAAAAATACCGCTAAAGAGTCAAAAAGTAGTACATCTTTAGCCATTTACAGGTCAACCTTTCAAGAAGTGTCAAATTCGTTGTAGTGTACAAGGTGATACAAAAATGAATCACGAAACTTAAGGAGTTAATTCTACAGGATAAAATAATGGCACAGCTAATAGTACAGGTAATTGGGAGCGAGTCAATTTTTTTGTATCACTTACCATTCATGATTTATAAGATTATTGCTGTTTGTTTCTTGACTTTTTACCGATATCTTTTCTAATTAATGTTTAAAAAGTAAATTGATTATAATCAAACTTTTAAATCGATACATTTTCTAAAACTTTTAATTTAAACTTTTTTCTTCAAATTAATATGTATTTTCGAAGTTACAACGCGTTCAATGTTGTACTACTGAGTACAAGGTTAATAAGAACGAAGTATTCATAGAGTAATACCGGGCCAGATGTTGGATGACGTGTTTCAGGACCAGGTGGCGTTAACCGCCCAGACACGATTTTTGAAATTAACGCGTAATAACTTAAAAAAATAATTTTAAAAGAAAAAGTTTAAAATAAAAGTTGGTGAAAATGTATCAATTTAAAGTTTAGTTATTAGCAATTTATTGTTTGAACGATTATTAGAAGAGAAATCGAAAAAAAGTCAATAAACAGCTAGTAATAATCTAATAAATCGTGAACGTTAAGTGATTTGAAAAATTGAACAAAAAGATAGGAAATTTCATTTCCGTTCGCCATATTTGTAGGTATTTTGTGTTTTTAGGTTCATTACGTCATACTGCACCTATTTGTAAAAAAACTTCTTACGAATGTTTAAACTCTACAACTCTTATATAGGACCTCTTGTCGTATCTTGTTAAATAACAGAAATATTGGACTTTATTGGACCATTAGGCCACCTTAAATTGTTTATCTGGCAAGCGATTGGATCTGTCAAAACTGTCTGGCGCCTGAGAAAATATACTCTAATAGGTACCCAGGTTACAGGGTATAATTTAATTGATACCGGGTATGATTCCTTAGCTTATTTTAGGAAGAAATGTTTATATAGACATATGTCCTAAACGTCTTAACTTTTGATATACAGAGTGTTAAAATTTCATTTTAACACAATTATGTAACAAAAATAATAAATACCTATTTAAATAAGGTTTATATTCAGTATAATAGTTTTTACTAAAATAAGCATTTTCGATATTTTTTGTTTTTTTGAAAATTTTAACACCCTGTATAAACTTTTCTTCCTAAAATAAGCTAAGGAATCATACCCTGTACTTATTTTTTAGCCATCAATTAAATTAAACCCTGTATATAAAATTCAGCTTTTATAAACTAACAAAAATTAAGTTTGAATTCATTAAACCTCTCAAAGCCACTATGAGTCAAACTTCATACTCTTCCGCCGCTCACGAGCGCTTACTCTATTAGGTAGACAGAGTGGTATGATGCTAACAGTAGGTTATATAACCCTAGGGTTATTTATCCGTAACCGTGCGCTTGCCAATCACAAAAATATTTCCGAAAATGAGCAGTTTT
Source organism: Listronotus bonariensis (assembly GCA_014170235.1). Classification (NCBI taxonomy): domain Eukaryota; kingdom Metazoa; phylum Arthropoda; class Insecta; order Coleoptera; family Curculionidae; genus Listronotus; species Listronotus bonariensis. Next base: position 149,589 of record JACEGR010000519.1, read on the forward strand.
GGGGTTACAAATCATAAGCAAAATGTTTCTTACTTAATAAATTTACGTTTTTTACACATTACCATTTATAATTAAAGTAAAAACAACCGTTTACTGCCTTTTATTTTTGTTAAAAAAACTTGACAGTTAAGAAATCTGTCAGAAATTGGCCAAAAATTCATTTTAAAGTCGTCTAGATATCTATGACATAACCTGTTTATCAATTTTTTCGGTAAAATATAACAGGCAGGTTTAGGTATGCGGTTAAATGAACAAGCAGGTTATGTCATAGACATCTAGACGACTTTAAAATTACTTTTTGGACAATTTCTGACAGATTTCTTAGCTGTCAAGTTTTTTTACAAAAGAAAATGCAGTAAACGGATGTTTTCACGATAATAGTTATGAAAGGTAATGTGTAATAAACATAAATTTATTAAGTAGGAAATATTTTGATTATGAATTATAACCAAACCAATCCAAAACTGCTTATTTTCGAAAATATTTTTGAAATTGGCAAGCGCATGGTTACGGTAAAATAACCCCAGGGTTATATAACCTACATGTTAGCCACCACTCAATAAAAATAAATGGTGATTTGTGAAAATCCACTCCCGATGTTATTTAGATTTTTTAAAACCTTATTTTTTAAAACCTTATTTTTTAAAAAACAAAACTTCTACATGTAGGCTAACGAAATAAATATTAAGTTACTTACTTGATATTTATATAAGTCGGAACAAGGCGTCTCTTGCATACCCTGATAATAAATAACATACATCCAGTCTTCTTCAGTATCAAACGAAGACAAATATTCATCAATTTTATAGGCACCTGTTTCGATATTGAATGTGTCTATGGTGGGCCAGCATGTAAATGACCTCTTTGTATCGATAATAGCATAATCTAGAGACTCCTTAAATCCTCCCATTGTAAAGCTTTCTTCGTCTTCGTTTTCTCCATTTATTTCTGGTATTGATGCCGGTATTCTTGCTTTAATATTGAATAAAATAATAATTATAACGAAATTCGGTACTCCACAGAAAACCATCCTCTGAATTCATTGTTGATATCGGTAATGTTGCCAGATCATCAGTTTCACAGAAATTAATTCAAACTTTTTAAATTTAAATGAGATATCTAAATGTTAAGTTCTATCGCGCTTCGTTAGGGAAATATTGACCTTCAAACTTAGACTAAAAAATTTTTATTTTAATTATAACTTTGGAACTGTTGCCACAGTACCAATGTTATTTGGGCAACTAAATGTCCGTATCAGTGGCGGCGCCAGATTTTTTTAAGGTTGGGCGATATCCGGCAGAAAAAATTAGAGGGTGGGCAGTAAAATGTGCAGTGCAATATTGTTATTAGATGAATACAGGGCGTTTTAAAATTCAGTACAAATATTTTAAGAGCTCATTTTTGAGGTCCCATAAACTAAAAACAAAAACCCCCTCCCACCTGCAATCATCGCAAATTGGGTTAAAAAAACTGTGGCAACATTTTGGCATCAAATCTCACGAAAATTTGCACATCCCTATCAGTTAAAACGGTATATATATTGCATGTCTTAAAGAAGGTATAAACTCATTAATTTATTAAAGATTCTTCCACCATAGGTGGTATTAAAGGGGTAAAGCCTGTTGATGACCAAAATTTTATGTGTAAGATCAATTTTAAAAGTCAAGCTACACCAGCATAATGGCCACAGAAAAATTCAAATATTTGGTTTTTTGCATTTTTGTGATAAAATAAACGGTTTACGAGAAATTTGTTTGCTTAGTAGGCTGTGTAAACCAAAACATATCTTACTACTACCTTTAGTGATATATACAGTGAGAATCTTAAAAGAGTCCTCCACTTTATCTTTTGAATGGGACAAGTTATTGAGATTGGGTAAAAGGGTGTCACTTAAATTACTCTTTAACATAAAAATAATTTTGGTTAAGAAGGCACTAACAACTTTCGATTCATTATTCATCACCATTTTATGTTTAAAAATCCGTCCAGTCGTTCTAGAGTTACAGGCGTTTGAAGTTTAGCTCCAATTTGTACATACATTGCGGTTTTAAAAAGTTCTCTTTCCCTTAATTTTTGAATGGGTTAAGTTAATATCGAGATCGGATAATTTTTTTTGTTTTTTTTTTTACATTTGGACAAACCACGAAGACTAAAAGCCGAAATACTAACGTATCGTGGGTGTCTTAAGCGAGGTAAGAGGGAGTTTGTTGACACGGGACTTAAATACTTGAAGATTTGGGGACTTTGGGGAGGAAGGAAAGACCTCTGTGGGCAGCAGGTTCCACATTCTAGAAACTCTAGGGATAAAAGAACGAACAAAGTGGGAAGTTCGGGGCCTGTCCAGTTGGACCGTATAGGGATGCATACGCGCGGAACCACGAGTTTCTCTGTTGGGAACTGTGAGTGGAGGAACTATACTGGACAATTCTTCAGAGCAGAAGACATGGAAGCACCTAAAAAAGCGATAGATCCCCCACAGCCCGACGATGAGCAAGAGAGGGAAGCCTTTCTGTAAGTGAAGGATCATTAATGAGACGAATAGCTCTTCTTTGAATAGAATCCAGAATGCTTAGGGTTGTGGGGAAGCCATGCCCCAGATATGAGAACAATACTCCAAGGGAGGTCGAATTTGGGACACATATAAAGTGTATAAATTAGAAGAGGAAAATACTTTTTGGCTCGAAAGAGAAATCCAAGCTTTTTGAAGATGCCGTGGCTATAGATACAATGTGTTTATGCCAGTTAAGGTTACTTTCAAATGTGACGCCCACAAGATTGAAGGTGTCTTTGCTCTGTAAAACTTGGCCGCTCATAAGTAGAGGATGAGTATTTGGTGACTCTTTTCGCGACAAGAAACATGATTGTGTTTTGGATGCATTAAAGTGGACGAGATTTTTGGCGCCCCAATCCAATATTAAATTAAGATCCTGCGAAAGAGACATATGCATCGCTCTGCGTTTGTTTTCCAAATCAGGTTTAGTGATGGGTTTAGGAACCTGAAAACTGGAGGATTGTCGGCGAAACTATGAATGGAATTAGTTGTGGACGAGAGAAGGTCGTTGATGTGAAGAAGAAATAATGTTGGTGCCAAAACTGAGCCCTGAGGCACTCCAGCATTCATTTAATGCTTTATTTGTTTTCTGGGAGATTAAATTTAAACAAAATATTTGGCTTTTCTTCAGAATAAAATTAAAAAGTTTATTTAACATTTGATGAAAATTAAAACTTTTATACTTTATGTAGAACAATTCTGCTTTGACACAATATAATAATAGTTATTATTACTTTAAAAGAAATAAAATAATGAAATATTTAATATTAAGTTACTTACAATACAAAGGTTTTTTGCTTATAGATTAATTTGTTAATAAATGATATACATTTGGTCATTAAAATTTTAAATAGGTACACATAACTGAGGGGAAAAATATTGGAATTTTTTAAACATTTAATTAGGATATTTTATTTTATATTTAAATGTTTACACTAAAACCCGTTTCTAATGACATAGCGCAACATACTGGTAATTTTTAATATTGCGACCATAGGTCATTTATTCAAAAATTTCATAATTCGGATTACTTGAATATGAACTGACTAAATAATTTATATAAATTGAAAGGTTTTTGAACATGACTTTTTGCGTTCAATTAGCCGGTTGGGCGAGAGCAATTTAGGTTGGGCGCTCGCCACACCGCGCCCATTGGTCCGTATACTAACTTCTTTCCATAGGTTAATGGTTGTTCAGTAAGTCGGGGATTATACAGGGTGACAAAAGTTTTTTTTTCATTTTATGTATGCATTTTTGGCATGTATAAACTTGACATTTTACTTTGACCGTTTGATTCTTTCATCTTTTTTCCACAAAAAAAGGTATACCTCACTTGATTCGATATCTTGGACCGTTTTTCATGAACTCACATTTAAAATCTAGACATACCAGCATTTTGTATGTCATATATATATTTTTTGAGAAAACCATTAAAATGCCGTAAAATTATTAAAAATAGTTTTTCTTAGCCTCTTAAACCTTATAATACAGACTGTTTTTATAATTTAAACAAATATAATAATTTTATTTAAAAAAATATTTTTTTATTACATACAAACTGGTGGTGTGTCATATGTGATGAATTTGTCTGAACTTAAAATGTGATTTGATTAAAAACGGTCTAAGATGTCAATTTAAATAAGGTATACCTTTTTTGTACATAAATGATAATGGAATTAAACGGTCAAAACAAAATGTTAAATTTGTCACTTGTGTTAAAAAATCACACATTAAATGAAAAAAAAAAAAAAAAAAATCGTCGTAACCTCTATAATTTCCACTTACAGAATAGCCGTTTACCTATGGAAAGCAGCACCAGTATAAGGATATTTAGTTGCTTTAATATCTTGGTACTGTGGCAACAGTTTAAAAGTTATAATTGAAATAATTTTTTTATACCATCTTTAAAGGTTAATATGTCCATACCGAAGCGCTTTAAAACTTTTTTTTAAATGAAGTACTAACATTATTTTGGCTCACTCTATCACCAATGAGGTTTTCAACAGAAGAACGGCTTTAAATTATATTATATGCTAAAAATGATATGATACATCTATTTCTAAACCCAAAAAGTAATAAACGTATTTTTAAAATTCTTGACCATGACAAATAAGCACCTGTGACCTGTGGCAGCCAGGTTTTTCAGGTGAAACTATCCTTATAGTATAATGTAGTTTTTAATCAATTGCCATCAGAAACGCAGGAAATAAACCCAACAACCCCTATACGACCGAATTCATCGTAATAATATCTATCCATTTATATAAACATAATAACATTTAAAAAATACGTCACTCGTGCTGTAACTGTTTTGTTTTTGGTTTAAATGTTTTTGATTAGATTATTAAATTCTACGGACAAAATACACGAAATGGCTTTATTTGTTTTTTTTTTTTTTTAAAATACAGGTAAGTTTAAAAATAAGGTCCTGTTTACTTTAAATTGAATAACCATGTACCTTCAGATTCTGACACAACTTTCTGGACGAAATCTTTGGCGAACGAAATAGGATCCAAAAATTCTGAACAGTCAGCCATTATTAAATCTCTATCGCTTAAAGAACTTCCACTATCATCATCATTTTCCCCATTGTTATAACCGTTTTCATCTGTAGATGGTGTTGATGATGTTGATGTTGATGTTGATGATGCTGATAAACCTAGAACATAAAAATGTCACAATTTAAAATGTAGTATAATCCTGTTCTTCTTGGTTGTCTATTACCAAGAAGGATAGAAACGTCTTATACAAAAGTTTTCCACTTTTTTATCTATTATCTTTTTAGCATAACTAAAAATTAAAAAAAATGATGGGCTAAACTTTTTAAAAAAGAACACCCTGTATATTATATTACCATTAAAAAGGTCTTTTACAAAGCTTTTAAAAAAATACTACAATTAATATATCTATCTTTAATAGTTTTAGAAATGTAAGGACGTCCCTGTGGTTACAATAACGCACATGCGCTAGGGTCGCAGATCCTGCTTGAGTGAGGTGATCGCTCAACTTCTCCCTTCTTGCCTGGTACGTCGTCGCGTTAGGTCACTTTTTAGAATTGTAAAGTATAGGGAAATACAGACCGTTATTTTAAATAAGTAGTGTTTAATTTAATTCACCTCTATTCGGCACTACCAAGTTATTACAAGAAATATTAGCATTCAAATCGAAATGTAATTTCCATTAGATCTACATTCTCAGCTAAGTGCCGTAGTGTATGTATAAGGGAAATTATGTCCACTATTTTTCAGATTTAGGTGGTCATATTTCGAAAACTCCTAAAGATGGATATATCAAATGTGGTATTTTTGTTTTATGGCTTTTTAAAAGACCTTTTTAATGGTAACATAATAAACAGGGTGTTCCATTTTAAAAAAGTTAACTTTTTCATTTTCCGTAAGTTTTTGATGTTCATCTGTTTATTTGTTTCTTTTGTTATGCTTAAAAGATAAATAGATGAAAAAGTATGAAACTTTTTCACAGGGCGTCCTTTTCGTTATAGTTAAAAGAGGGCGGTAAAATAAAAATGAAAACCCTGTACCTGTACATAAAATAATTACATATTATTAGAGAATCATTGCACAGTGAAATAAGGCCAAGCACTATTAATACCGGCCTTACTTTGACATCTGAGCTTGCGCAGCTACAGGTAGGATAAGGACTTGCTTAATAGGTATAGTGCCCGGCTTTATTTATGTCGGTTTTAGGTCGTGCGTTATTTTGGCCTTATTTTATCTTCGGAACTGTTCGTCAAACCAAACGGCTGCCGAACACAAAATGGAAAAGTTTTTAGAAGTAAAAATACTTAAAGCCTTTTAAATTATTTCTGTGATCGTGTTATAAAAAACCCTACAATAAAAAACAATAAAGAAAAGCTACCAAAAATGTGTTCCCTTTTTTTAGGTTAATGGTAATGGTGTGTCCAATCATTAATAGTAGGGTGGGTTCGGAAAGCCCTGATTGAGAAAAAGACTACCTTTTTTTAAATGTTCCCAATAATTAAGATTGTATTTATATTATATATAATATAATATATATTATATATTAGTTTAAAAGATGGTATTTGTTAATTGTTAATAACTATATTCATGCATCCGGTTCTTTAGTATTTATAAATGGTATAATACATAATAAGTGTCGAAAGTGATATACGACGCGATAGCCGAGTGCAACAATACCATGAGTATATAAATTAGGTAAATAAAATAAGTATTTATTAATTTTAGTGAAAAATAAAATCGCATTGTCGAAAATATTGTAATTCATGGCCGTATACGTACGTATACTCATACTTATTATAGGTACCGGGTGTTGCTCCGTCGAGCGAGTCATAGGGAATCCCATGTAAAGTCAGTAGTCAAATATTGGCTCCCCTAATTATTTTAGAAAAAATGCTATTAGGCTTTATTGAAGAGCACAATAAGTTCCACCCAAAATGAAAATTTGAGCATTTTTTAACCAATCAGTAAAGAGTAAACTGCTTAAATACTTCTGCAACGTAGTATCTCATTATGCACCCTGTACTCTAGAAATCAATAATAAAAACACCATATCGATTTATCAGTGAGAATTTAGATCATTAATTTATGATGTCATTGCCAAAACTGAACAATTTTATACGGGAATTTCAAAAAGAATCCTCGCATTTCATTTTAGTTTACAGCTAATTCCAACACATGCACTCACAGTTACGCAAGACAATAAAACAAATTTGTCTACATTTGGAAATCAATTTATGACGAAAATATCAGGATTTAATCAAATGCTCAAATATTCCTCCATTAACTATCAGACAATAACCCAAACGATTATAAAACTCATTTCTTACGTTGGCTAGTTGGTACATCGATATTCTGGCACATTCAGCGGAAATAGCATTGACCTTAGCTGGTCTAAATTTTTATATTTTTATAGGTATAAAGCTTAGTTTTTAATGTCCTCATAGAAAAAATCGTTTGGCGAAAGATCCGGAGACCTGGCTGGCCAAGATATTGCGTGGTTCGGGCCTATGATGTCGTTATTAAATGCGTTGTTCAAGTATTCGCGCACAACTCTGGTACTGTGATATGGTGGCCGAAAATTCCCTCCAAAACATTATTTTTTTGTGGAGTCCTTGTCTCAACAAATCGATTTTGGTTTTCGTTACTCCAGTACCGGCAATTTTGAATGTTCGTTGTTTTGGGTTCGTTGTTCAATGTAAAAGTGCATTCGTCAGTAAAGCAATTAATTTGTAAAAACCTTGTCAGTGTTTGTCCTCTCCATCATCTCAAAGCAAAATTCCTGTCGTCGTATTTCGTCTCCGTCTCTTAATTCTTGGTGTCTTTCGTACTTGTAAGCGTGGTATTTACATCTTTTTAAAATTCGAGATATTGTGGTGTGGTCTTGTCCAGTAATGTCCTTAAGTTGTCTCGTGCTAATGTTTCCTTCGGCCTCCTCTACACAAAGTATCACGTCTAAATCCCTTTCGTTTTGTACTGTTTGTCTCTAATTTTTACGTCAATTTTCTTTACATTTGCAATTATTGATTACTGTGCCTGTAGTTTTAATTTTTTTATCGTCCGTTCTATTGTCGATTTACTTTGTATTGGCCTATTGGGAAAATAAGCTGCAAACGTCCGCTACTCTTCGATAACTATTTCCCTGATAAAACCATTGTATAATAGTGATTTTTCTTGATTTGAGTAGTTCATTATTTAAAAATGATGTGACATTGATCTAACAACTTGAGAGTAAGAGATTAAATAATTTTTCTGGTATTTTATTATAAACTTCTAATAATACAAGGCGCGTAAGAAGATAGTAGATAACTAACTTATTTTAGCATTTATCTCTTAGCTGGCGGACTGAGAAGAGCTGAAACTTGTACACTGGGTACAAATTTTCGTGCTCTTTAAAAAATTCTTATAATATTTTCTTCTAAAATAATTAGGGGAGCCAATATTGAAACACTTCAAAATTTACATGAGATTCCCTATGTCCCGCTCGACGGAGCATCACCCGGTATACGGTTTTAGCCTTTCGGCGCGTAACGACACAAGCACTTTAAAACTGATTTATCGTATTAATTATTAATATTAAATTTAAATATATTTAAATTATACATATTATAAACGAAATTTTTTTGTCTTGATCGCACAATTTAAATATGCAACTTGCTTTGCTATAATGTAAACTTTTAGTAGCTAAAAAACCGTATAACAGGGTTCTTAGCGACCTGGAAAACCTGAAAAATTCAGTGAATTTGTTTTACGTCAGGGAAGTCAGGAAAAGACTAAAAGTCAGGAAATTTTAGTCGTCGACCTGGAAATTAATTCATTTTCTACACAAACGCAAAGTATTTTCTTATATGTAATTCCTTTTAAAAAGATATAAAAATAATTAAATCCATCAGACACAATTGTCATTGTCACAAATTTATGGAATGTTCCTAGTATATCTAATTTCCATCTTCTATCAATAAAAACACGATAGAAAATATGCTAAAGGATTCATTAATCGGCCAGATATTGGTGTATGATTCAATTTATGCAGGAGGGTATTCTGAAAGTCCCACTTTGTGACTAAATTCTAAAAAATGTAAATAATTTTTAAAAATACTATTAAGATGCAATTGATAAAGAAAATTGAAAAAAAGTCGATTTAAAATGACAAATTAAAAGTGTTATCATTGGGAACACAAAAAGAAATGACTAGAGAATGAAGCGTCATTGTGGCAGCTGAAAATAGTTGAATTAAAAAAATATATAATTTTTTAACTTGCTAAGTGTTATTTTCACCTGTTTAATGACAATATTTTAGTTAAAAATATTGACTTTTTTCAAATTGAATCAAGAATCGCCCTTTTACACCTAATAATTTGCCAAAACGAAGAATCAAGTTAGGCACTCATAAAATTTACAAATATTAATATATTTATTCGCCATTTAACATTTTTACTGATTTACCATCATTGCTTTCCTTTAAATAAAAAAAAAAACCATTAGAACGCTGCATATCTAATGTATTGCCTTTAAAATAAAATGGTGAAGACGCAATATAAGTTAATGTTTTAGTGTTTTAATGTAAAGTAGGTATACAACGTGTCTTCTTTTCATGATAAAAAAGCAAAGCAAAAACTGGACTTCTATTGAAATGGTCATGAAAAACCTAAAAACTCAGGGAATTTGAATGTACAATCTTGCTAAGAACCATGTATAAACAAATTTTATGCCTCTTTTATTAAAAAATATCCGTTTATAATTGTAATAGCTTTGCTACAAATAATTTTTTGATTAAATATTAGGTTTAATTTTAAAGCTGGTAATTTTTCCTTCAATTTGAGCTATTACAGAATTACTTTACTCAAAGTCAAGCCGAGTTATAAGTGAAAATTTGCCTAAATGCTGTAATTCTTGCAAATTTGGCAATGTTTTTGCACTAATTTTGCCATATCTCCGGTTCTAACGATCAGATCAATGCTTATAAAACGTCATTTTGTAGATTTTTTTAAAACAAATTTTAATTGAATAATGTTTTGATCTCTTTTAGTTTAGGAGCTAGAGCCTTATAAACAATTAAATTGTTTATATGCATATTTCAGTACTGAAATAAAAGGAAATATATTATGTTATATATTGATAAGATAAAAAGCCTTTAAAATATCGTACACTCGGAAAAAGTCATACGTTACCTGAAACGATAAGGGTATTATTATTTAATGATCAACAGTGGCAAATTTTGATTTAAAATTATTTTATAGTTTTTGATTACACGTGGTAGCGTTTAGTTTAGTTTTGCATTATATAAAAGAAAAAACAAAACAGCGTAAAAGCTAGGGAAGAATAGTGGCTGGTAAAACAGGTAAAACTAAAAGTATACAGGGTGTTCGGAAAATGCGTTAGAAAGTTTTAAGGGGTCATTCTGCAATGTAAAATATTGTTAGTAAGTCCTTTAAAAAATGTCGAAATCTCCCTGCTTACCAAGTAATAGGGGTTAAAAGTTTAATTTTTATTTTTGTTTTTTTTCCATACTGCATTTATTTTTCAACCAATCTAGTTGACATTTGGTACACAAATCGAGCTTTGCAGAATCTAAAATTTTAAGACAAAATTACTTTTTTTTATACCGTCAGAGAACACTTACCTGAAACATAAAATTTATTTATAACTTTTTTATTTTGACAGATATCGCAAAGCCAATGGCATAAATACAATTAAAAACTTTCAAAATAAGGTACTTTTTATCAAAGTCGATAAACCCCACCGTTTGGCTACCAATTGACACCAAAGTTTTCATGAATTTCAACCAAATCACCTACGTTTTTAAATAGAATCAGCAAATCAAGTTGCCTGGTCTCAAATTATGTGAAATTTGACAACTAATAATAATTCATCATCTTACTATAAGTTTAGTTTTTCCCCATTTGCTAGCTCGTAACAAAAATGCATATCACGGTAATCAACATTTGTTCCATTTTACAGCATCATATCTTTTTAACACCACATTTTTTTAAAACTGGACCTTACAGTAAGGCCGAGTTTATAAATCAGAATTTAATTTTAGTATTAGTAATAGTAGGCCTGTTCGTAGAGAAATCACAAACTAGTCAGCGCCCATCGGGTATTACTATTTAGTCAGGTGACCCATTGCCAGCTGGTCACCAGACGTATTTGTAAAATCTGATTGGTGCTGACTAGTTTGTGATTTGTTATGTGCCTAGTATTAACCTAACTTAAATTTAGACATTTTTTGGTGACAATAATTAGCTACATTTAACAAAAAATATGCAATAAAACTTGAATAAAAGGAGTTACCGGTTTTAACCTTTTTGTGGCACATAAGCAATTAATATGTTTCCCTATTTTAGTCTTAAGTTTAGAATTTTAGTGAATTTCAAAGTCGTTTTTATGACCAGAAAATTAAATTTGATTTATAAACACTTCAATTTAAATGTATGTTCTTAAATCTTATGACTAATGCTAATACTAATACTAAACCTAAATTTTGATTTATAAACTCAGCCTAAGTAATAGAAATATCATTAGTTGTTAAATTGCGCATAATTTGAGACCAGGTGACTTGATTTGCTGATTCCATTTAAATACATAAGTAATTTGGTTGAAATTGATAAAAACTTTGATGTCCATTGGTGGATAAACGGTGGGGTTTATCGACTTTGACAAAGAGTACTTATTTTTTAAGTTTTTGATCCTCTTTAAAATGGAAGAAAAGTTATTAAGTAAATACATTTTATGTTTCAGGTAAGATGACCTCTGGCGGGATAAAAAAACAGTACTTTAATCCAAAAATTTTAGAATCTGCAGAGCTCGATTCGTGTACCGAATGTAAACTAGATTGATTGAAAAATAAATGCAATATATCGAAAAATCAAAAATAAAAATTGAACTTTTAACCCCTGTAACTTGGTAACCAGAAATTTGGACATTTTGTTAAAGGATTTACTATACTTATAACATTTTTTTACATTGCAGAATGACCCCTTAAAATTTCCTAACGCATTTTCCGAACACCCTGTATAGGAAACATTTTGTGAAACTTTAGTAGAAGTTTTTCAAGAATAATCGTTATTGCCAATATCACTTCTAGATAATATACGGTTAAATTGCGTACCATAAGAGTAATAAAATTTTGTTTTACGTTTAATAACATATTTTAAAAAATTTGCCTTTCCTCATTTTTCCCGAACATAATAGGTATAAATCTAAGTTATTTTTTAAACTATAGCTTTCCTTAGGTAACTCTTATTACAAAAACCTATTTACAATAAAATGGCCAATAACACAACAAATAACTATATATTTTCCTAATGGCTAAGTACATTATACAGGGTATCTCTAAAAGGTCTGTACAAAAGGCTACCATAAATTTCTTGGGACAAAATAAAAGGAATAAATTTATTCTTTCAAATTTTTTGCACAAAAAGGTATACCTGATAAATATCGTTACGAGTAACCGTTTTTTGATATTGCAGATTAAAAATTTTATTCTAGGTAAAGGTTTGCCATTGCATACATTAAGGCTTTATCTAGGCCATCTGGTAGTGTTCAAAAGATCCGTACAAAATGCTACCCCAAATTTTTTGGGCCAAAATACAACAATTAACGATCTAATGCAATTTACCTTAGTCGAAAGATTGCTGGTTTGCAAGATAGAAGGTGTCAAACTTTCCATGTATTTTTTTACTTGGACACCCTGTATCTCGCAAACGATCAACTTTTCAACTGAGGCAATTTTGGTGTAAGGAAATTATAGTACCAATATGTACAGACCTTTTAGAAAAAGCCGCGTGGCTGAAATATAGCGGAAAAAATGCGAATACGAATGTGAAGTACATACAGATGCTTTAGCATCTAGGTACTTAAATATAATATATTTTAGGATTGATATAAATATATGTTAGATTACTGAAAAAAATGTTAATGTGTTGTTATATTAAATAAATAAAAAATAAATAAATAAAAATTAACGTTTAATCTAAAATATCTTACAAATAACGTAGTGATACTTATCAAGTATATCTTTTTTGTGTAAAATATATGTGAGAATAAAAATAATCGACTAGAATCATAACATACCGAGGCAAAAAAAAAAGTAATGACACTTTGAAAAAAGCAAAGAAGCTTTCGATTTCTTAGTTTGAAAACTTCCTTATACCACCTTTTGGAAGAAAATTTTCGATAATAAATAAAATATTTAAAAATAACTGAAACAAGATAGAAACTTTGACACCTTGTATCTCGAAAATGATTAACTTTTCGGCTAAGGTAAATTGCGTTAGATCGTTATATTTTGATCCAAGGAGTATATGGCAGCATTTTGTACAGACCTTTTAGAGACACCCTGTATAACTTTTATACTGGTTAATATTTAATGTTAAAAAACACTCTCCTGAGCATTTTTTATTTTTGGACATTCATCGTTTTTACGTGTGGTCTTTAATTGATTTGCCCAGGCACGCGAGTAACATTCAGAGATAATTATTATGACATTAAACATCGTAGTAACTAGCGAAAGCGATTTAATATTGGTGTGACAATTTTGCACATATATATATATATATATATATATATATATATATATATATATATATATATATATATATATATATATATATATATATATATATATATATATATAGCTTATTTAAAATAGAATGCTAGGGAAAACTGGTTTATGCACTTTTTGGAGTTAATGACGGTCTTCTTCTTAACCATCGATATGTCAACGCATCTTCCCAACTTCCAGAGAGACACCTCTTAATTAATGTTTATTTCTAGTTTTATATACCTTCGTTTATTGCATTTGCCTTTTCTTCGGCTTTTTTGGCATATGCTTCTAAGGTTGCATCTGTAACTTTATTACTTTCAATGCTAGACAGTTTTGACATATACGTGCTGCCGCTTGGAACTTTAACCTAAAAATGTACTTTATGCAATTTTTAAGTAAAAAAGTTTTAAAGGATATTACGCCTTATTTTAAATAGCTTTTTTTTTTTACAGATTTAAACTTAGCATCCCCAAAAATTTATAATATTTATATATACAGTGTGTCCAAGATAAGGATCCTAAGCATGGGAATCTCAGTACCTATTGGAGATACAGCTTAGGTTAAATTAGGAAAAAGTTGTGTTTTTTAAAGCTTATTTACATGCCGTTTAAAAACTTGAAAAATTTTCATGGCCTGCTGAGATATTTGGCAAAAACGAAAATTTGACTATATCGATTTTATTTTTTTCTAACTTTATTTCAAGAGATATAAAGAAACTAATTAGACTTTTTATTGGCACTTTTTAGCTACTACATGATGGTATTTTTAGATTTTATACCCGACATTTCGTTTTCAAGAAATCATCATCAACTTTATTTTTTTATATGGCTCGAAAAAAGTACACCCTGTATCTGATCCCATTTTTTATTACAAATTCAACGATGTATCACATGTCATATTTTAATTTTTAGTTAAAAAAATGCATTTTTTCTATTTTTTTAAAGTTATTTTTAAGTAGGCCTTGCAAACAAATGCTTGGACGTTAATACCTGTTACCGTATTTGTAACATAATTTAATATCATTATAAAATAGTATTTGTCTTTATTACCCTGCTTTTCGAGTTGTTGTTTTTAGAGCAATTGTTACTGTTGTCTCTATTATTGTTTATTGGTGAATAGCTAATATCTTATTGTATTATTACGATCGAATATGCAGGATGGCCATTATAGCCATGAAGATAACTTTGACATGCTAACATGCTACATTTTGAGCTGCAAAAATAAATGAAGGTATCATTTCTGCAGTTAATGAATTATGGTAAATACATGGACCTGGTATTTTAGTTCCTAAAATTCCACACCACATATTAAACCCAAAACGTTCTTGATGTTTCGATATTTTCTTAACGCGCGGATTTTGTTGAGCCTAGTAATGCATATTGCGTTTAAACACAACAGTAACAATTAGAACAATTGCTCTAAAAACAACAACTTGACAAACAGGGTAATAACGACAAATACTATTTTATAATGATATTAAATTTTGTTGCAGATACGGTAACAGCTATTAACGTCCAAGCATTTGTTTGCAAGGCCTATACTTAAAAATAATTTTAAAAAAATACAAAAAATGCAATTTTTCTTTTAACTAAAAATTAAAAATGTCATGTGATACATCGTTAAATTTGAAATAAAAAATGGGATCAGATACAGGGGTACTTTTTTCGAGCCATGTAAAAAATAAAGATGATGATGGTTTCTTGAAAACGAAACGACGGGTATAAAATCTAAAAATACCATCATGTAGTAGCTAAAAAGTGCCAACGAAAAAGTGTTATTAGTTTTTTTATATCTCTTCAAATAAAGTCAGAAAAAAATAAAATGGATATAGTCAAATTTTCGTTTTTACCAAATATCTCAGCAGGCCATGAAAGTTTTTAAACGGCTTGTAAATAAGCTTTAAAAAACACAACTTTTTCCTAATTTAACCTAAGCTGTATCTCCAATAGGTACTGAGATTCCCATGCTTAAGATCCTTATCTTGGACACACTGTATATATATATAATACAATTTTAAACTCTCAAGGAATTCTGCATTCCAAAGGTAATAAAAGATCGTTATTATTTGTTATTATTATTAATAATATAGATAATGTTTCGAAACACCTCGAATAAAAACAAGTCTCTTCGTTTTTATACCATTTAGTTACAATGAAACATAACTATGGTTACAACAACGACAAAATCTTTAGTTGTCAATGTCTCGAAGTTTACACCACAAAAGTCGAAACTATAGTACTACTCCAAGCTTTTCCATTGCTCTTTTATAATAGCTTAGAAACGTCTAGAATGTTTTAGAAATATCACGAAAAATCTATAGTACAGGACGGAATAAAAGTTCTCAATGGTTAATAATTCGAGCGTTTTCAAAAATCTTCGAAAGTGATGAAAGAACTTGTAGTAGGGGAGCCCAAGATGCTAAATTTACAGTTACTCGAGTGTCATAGAGACCTATTGGGTTGGGTTGCAAAGCTTAGATGATAAGAAGAAAAAAATGTTATATAAATGTATACCTTTTCATCGGGTCGTTAAGCGGCTATAGACTTTAGAGTATGTCAAATATATATATTTATTATTTCGGCAACAAAAAAAAGTAACCACGCTCGAGCATGTCAAAATTGCGTTTTTTTACAACTTTGTAGCCCTCCGCTTTCTTTACGTCACTCTCAAATTGTCAGATTAGTGGAATATACACTCTTTAGAATGTAATTAACTCACCCTATCCTAATCTGACGCGCACGACGATTTCTGATGGATATATTTTTGTTTTTACTATCGCCCCTGTATACGGGGCTCATATTTGGTGGAGATATTTCATCTGGTACAAGGTATCCTCCCCTACCATTGGAGAAACTAAGGTAAATTATTCAAATAAATTATCAAACTAAATTAAATACCCCTTACTTTATACAATTCTATAAACAATAAACGCTTATTTTTAAAGTCCGTAACATTGCCCCCTCCCAAGATTTGATCGTCTCGAGCAAATATCTTCATGGTCTTAGCTTTTCTAAATGAACCACTTTTATTTTTGTCTGTAGACTTTTCTGGGTTCTGTACACTAGATCATTTAGCCGTGTCACTATATTATATGGCCTCTCCCATGACTTCTAAAGTTTCGGTGAACGCCCTTTGGTTCATGGGTTGTATAACCAAACTTTTTTATCGATCATAAATCCCTGATGGTTAGCTTTTAAACCATAGCGGGACTTCATACGGTCACTTTCTTTTTGTAACCTGGTACGCACCTTTTCATGTATCTCTTGTAGCTGTTTACTAAATTGACTTACATAGTCTTATTCTGCTAGTTCTTTATTTGTAAAAGGTCGTCCTGTAAGTAAGTCAACTGAAAGGTACAATTCTGCTCCAAAAATTACTTTAGTAGGTGTTCTGTCAGTAGTCTCGTGAATTGCGGAGTGGTATGCGAATAAAAACGGCTGTATACAGCTATCCCAGTCACTTTGTTGGTCATTTACTTTAATTTTCAAGTACTTATCAAGAGTTCTAATAAACCTTTTGCTATGCCATCTGACTGAGGATAAAGAGGTGTTGTTCTTGTTTTGTGAATTCCCAGGAGATTACAAAGGTTCTTGAAAAGATCGGACTCAAAGTTTCTGCCTTGACCGGAATGTATTTTTCTTGGTACTCCATAGCGACAAATCAATTGTTGAAATAGTACATCTCCAACAGTCCGATCTCTTGATTTGATATTGCATAGACTTCCGGCCATTTGCTGAAGTAATCCATCGCTATCAAGATATAGCGATTCCCGGATTTACTAAGTGGAAATGGTCCTTCTGTCTATTTTCGGTCCCTTGCTGGAAGCGCAGTCCTTACACATTCTGCACTAGTCTTTTACATCTGCACGACTTCCCTTTCAGTAGAACCTTTTCAAAAGTCTTCAAAACCCCAAAATGGCCACCTCCTACACCGTTATGCAAGGCTTGTAATACTTCGGGAACCCTTTTGGTGGGTAGGATTATCTGATGTTTATGTGTTTTGCCGTCAAAACTTTTCCAGACTCTTGTAATAGGTTATCTTTAAAACCAAAGAGTCCCACATAGCCAAGTACCCTTTATGTCGTGGATACTTTGATGCTATTTGCTGATATGGTGGCCGCGGCAAATTTCTCTTTAAGTCTTAAGCTTGACAATATCTCCAAGATCTGAATCTGTTGGTTGTTCTTTTGCAAAGATGTTAGGGTCCCATTCTTGAGAGCACTGGATGCGTGGCAGTGGAATTCATCAGGATCGTCATGTTGTTCTCGCCTGCTGCAATGTTTACAATCGTCCGGGCAAGGTCATCTTGATAGAGCGTCAGGATTCTTATGATTCAGTCCTTTTCGATGTTCAATTTTGAAATCATATTCTTGAATGTGTTGCAACCATCGTGCTATCTGACCTTCAGAATTCTTGAAATGAAGCAACCATTTAAGTGATGCATGGTCCATTCTCAGGTGGAAAATTTGGGCATAAAAGTATTTATGAAGATGCTCAAGAGATTTGACAATAGCTAAAAGTTCTTTTCTAGTGACACAATAATTCCTTTCAGGTTTGGACAGAACTTTACTAAAATAGGCTATAACTTTTTCTTGGCCATCTTGAATCTGTGACAAAATTCCACCAATAGCAGTATTGCTTGTATTAGTGTCCACAATAAATGTTTGATTTGGTTGTGAATATGACAACACCGGGAGATTGCACAGTGCTTTCATTAGGTGTATAAAAACGGCTTGAAATCTTCAGTCCATTCTTGGCCATTGTTGTTTTCCGTAAGACGATGTAATGGTTTTGCAATATCGGCAAACCCAGAAAACTTTCATGCTTGTTCTTTGGTATAGGCCAGTTCTGAATAGCTTCTGTCTTCTCTGTATAGGGATCGCAACGATATATCGATTATTTTCAAATATCGATATATCGGAACTGTCAGGAATGTGGTACAGTAAAATAAAAAAATATAATAAAAGTACCAAGGTAATTTTTACTATTATGCCGTATTAGTTTATCCATTACCTGTTAAGAAAAAATATGTAATATAAGATAATTTATCGATATTTTTTCTCTTTAACGATATTTATCGTTATCGATATATCGATGTTTTTTTTTTTTTTTTTTAATTTGACATCCCTATCTCTGGATGGGTTCTTACTCCATCTACTGTAATTATATGCCCCAGGTACTTGACTTCTTTCTGGAACAGGTGATATTTCTTTGGGCTAAGCTTCAGCTGGGCGGATCTAAGCTTCTGAACAACCTCTTCAACATTTTTCAGGTGGTCATCAAATGTTTTTCCAAGAATTATTATGTCATCTAGGTATACTATGGCATGGAATGTTTCCCTAGTTAGTCCCCATAGAGTCAACTCCATCAAACGTTCAAATGTAGCAGGGGAATTGCAAATGGCATAACATTAAATTGCCACAGACCGGTCCCGGTTATACAGTTCTACTTGCCAATAGCCACTTTTTAAGTCTAATGTCGAAAACTATTTTGACCCGGTCAATGTGTCTAGGGTGTCGTCAATTTTTGGTAGTGAAAAACTGTCTTTCTTTGTGACCTCATTAAGTCTTCTGAAATCGACACAAAATCTGGTGTGACCATCTTCTTAACTAGAACTACTGGAGATGACCATAAGGCGCGTTTTGTTGCAGTCTTCTGGGTTGAGAAAGAAACTGCTAGCAACAAAACGGTTTGAAGTAAAAATTAAATGTCAATTGTAAAAACGCGTCAACATAACCTTAAAGTAAAAAATCAAAGTTTGCAGTAAGGAGGTTTGCAGCAACCACGGCCAGCCCAAAAGTAAAAGATAAATGCCGTTATATAAATTAATATAAATTATAAATATTTTGAGTGTTGTGAATATTCTTTTAGAAGAAAGAGGAACTTTAAAATCATTGATGTATAAACAGCTGTTTCTTTCCCACTCCAAACCAACATTCCACCAGCTCTACCGTCAAAATAGTCGGTAGGACTGGTGGCCGCAGAAACCGGTGGAATTTGCAAGAAAACGCTATTTTTGTACCATTCCGATTCCGGAATGGCAGCAATAAAACGCACTTATAGACTCTGGGAAGGTTTTATAACATTTTGATTTTAAATGTTTTTAGGTAGGTACCTTTTCAACTTCTTCTTTCTTAGATAAGGGAATTGTTGGTGGTTTTATAACAGTTCTTGGTGAACCACATTCTGAAGCAATCCCTATACTAGCTATATTCTTATTTTGACGGTGTAACTGTTGGACTTCTTATTGCACTTGACCTTGAACTAGCTGTACAGTCTGTTGTATTTATTCTATTTCTTCTCTGACATCTTCTTAAGTTAAATTTAATTCAAGCAACATTTCTTTTCTCATCTCATCTTGGCACTGGGAAAATCCTCATTTTAGGTGTTCTCGAATCTTTACCATCTTTTCTTTTAGTTCATGTTTCACTTCCGCTTGGCTCTTTTAAATGTCTTTTGAATTTTCTCTATTTGTCTTGTTTCTTCTTGACGAGTTCAAATTTCAAGCTTCATTTCTTAGTGATTTCTCTTCATCTCCTTTTGATTAGCCTTTATTTCTTTTTTAAGGTCTTCTTTCATGTATTCTTGGCTGGTCTTTATTTCGTTTTTTATGTCTTCTTTTATGGATTTTTAACTGGTCTTCATTAATTTTAAGTCTTCTTTCATGGCTTTTTGGTTTGTCTGCAGTTTTTTCTTTAGGTCTTCTTTCATAGATTCTTGTTTTTCCATCAAAAGGTTACAAATTCCCTTTATAGTTGCTTGCTGTCTTGTTTCTACAGACATGCAATCATCTTTAACGTCTTCGGCTTCCTCGGGTAATCTTATCCCGTCTCCGACACCAAATGTTCCAAAACACCTCGTATAAAAACACCTCTCTTCGTTTTTATATCTGTTATTAACAATATGAAACGTAATTCTGGTTACAACAACGCCAAAATCTTTAGTGTCAATGTCTCGAAGTTTACACCACAAAAGTCGAAACTCTACTACTCCTCTGTACTATTCCAAGCTTTTCCATCCCTATTTATAGTTGCTTAGAAACGTCTAAAATGTTTTGGAAATATCACGAAAAATGTATAGTACAGGACGGAATAAAAGTTCTCAATGGATAATTCGGGCGGTTTCGGAAACCTTCGAAAGTGATAAAAGAACTTGGAAAAACTAAGGTAAATTATTCAAATAAATTATCAAACTAAATTAATTTCCCCTTACTTTATACAATTCCATAAACTAAACGCTTATTTTTAAAGTCCGTAACAATATTGATTTAAATAGGTACTGTTAATAAGAAATTTTAAAATTCCGACTAAGAGCCTAATAGACGCGTTACACGGAAAAAAAATGAAATGCGTTGTGTGTTATAAGAGTGTAGCGCAAAAATTGTGTAAAATATGGTTATTATTGACGTTCCAAGTATAATTTTTGTCATTGATTTTCTGTTATGAAAATCAACGACTCCTAAAGTTTTGTAAGTGAATGATAGTAGCTAACAACAGTAACCAAATATAAATCTTGACTACATTATAGTAGTATTGAAAACGGTAACATGAAGTTCTGCTACAAAAGTACTACAACTATGCGATAAGGTAAAAGCATTCGCACACTAGTCCCATGCGGGACTTTAGCGAATTATTTTTTATTTATAACAAATAAGTGTGAGATTGATTGTGGTTAAATGCTTGTAATTAGAACTATTTTAATTGGTAAGATTAGGTTATAAATTTGTATGCTTTTGATATAAATAAAATTATTATTATTATTATTTGTTACAAAAACAAAGCTAGTTTTACTACAACGTGTACCTGGGGCCTATAGTGCTACACATTGTAAGTGTGTAAGTTCCAACTGCATGAATATTTACCGGATTTTTCCCGTGTACATAGTAGTATAGGAAATGAAGCATTTCACCTGGCAACTGGTCCTGCAGGGACCTACTTAAAATTTTAACAGAAGGTAGGAAATAGCCCAAGGATGAAAACCTATATCGAACCGAAGGGCACTAAAACCCAGGGGTGGTTGCCACACCCTTTAGGGGTGGAAATTTTTATTACATTTTAACAACAGGAATCGATTAAAAAAGTGATTCTACGCAAAAATGTTTTATATTTTTTTAGTAAAACTATTGCTTTTCAAGTTATTCTTGATTAAAAGTAATAATTTTGCGAAAAAAATCGTCGTTTTTGATGGGGTTTACGCGAATAACTCAAAAATTATACATTTATCAAAAAAAAAAAAAAAAAACAAATGTAAATAGCAAAATTGTAGGTTTTAAAAGACAAAGAAAATTATTATACTATAATTTTTCTACGACCAATATGAACCAAGATACGGCGTGTTAACGGTTAGCTTTTTTCCTTAAATGTAAAATTTGATAGGGAGAATTCTGCATATTTTGAGGAAAAGTTATAAAATCTTTTTAATTACCTAATTAGGCCTTTCTTTTTTTAGAGATAGAAGTTTCTAGCATAAAAGTTGAGTGAGTTATGATAAAAATTAGGCAGTATCTAATTTTTCTACGAAAAAGTCATTTAAGACAATCCCCTAACTACCCCATAATTAAAATTGACCTTTATTATTTTGCAGTTCTCTTTATACATGTATTTATAATACGTCCAAAAATGTTAACAATTTCAAATGCCTAATCTCAGGAAAATTTTAACTTAAAGTGAAAAACGATTTTTCAAAATTTCATATTTTTCATTCTTTTTTTTTTAAATAACTCCGATAATACTAAAAATAAGCCTTTATTTTCGATCGAGCACCACCCTTCTTCGTGCCCTTTAAACTCACCCTAATTAAAAACCAGGAGATCTTAAGGAACTTTACTTACAGAGCCTAGCAGCTCTGAAAAACCCTACAAGTACTTCTTAAAAAACTTTCTATCATTAAGAATGAAATAGATACATTAAAAAAAAACAATCAATTTTTCTTTAAAAATTCGAATTGGCCACATCGGAGCATAATAATCTACATATTTTTTTGAAATTGGGCGTTTTAAATTGGTTAAACTTTTTGGACATATTATTAATACATGTATTAAGAGAATTGTAAAAGAGTAAAGGTCAGCTTTAATTAGGGTTTTTTATTGATTTTTTCGTAGAAAAAAATAGTTACTGACATTATTTTTATCATAAGTCACTCAAATTTTAAGCTAGACTTCTTTTTTTAAAGAAAATTCTGATTATGTACTTAAAAAGTTTGATAAATTTTTCTATAAAAATGCAGCATTTTTCCGATATATGACTTTGAATCTATGAAATTTTGCACTTGACGAAAAAAATTAACAATTAACACTCCGTATATCAGTTTGCATTGGTCGTAGAAAAATTATAACAAAAGCATTTTGCTTATCTTTTTAAAACCTACAACTTTGCTTTCTACAGTTTTTTCTGATTAAATGTATAATTTTCAAGTTATTTGCAGAAAACCCATTAAACCGTCAATTTTTTCGTCGAAAAATTGTTACTTTCAATTGCAAATATCTTGAAAAATATTAGTGCTATAAAAAAATATGGAACATTTTTGCTAAGAATTACTTTTTAAATTGATTTCTGTGGTTAAAATTTCACCCCTTCGGGGAGGTGGCAACCAGCCCCGCAGTTTTGGCGCCCTTTGGTTCGATATAGGTTTTAATCCTTGGGCTATTTCCTATACCTTCTGTTAAAATTTCAAGTCAATCCATGCAGGCCCAAAGAATTGCCAGGTTTTACTTTTTTTGAGCTTCATTTCCTGTCTTATATCGCGCTTTTCCAGGTTTGGAAAATACAATTTCTTTATTTACGGAATTTTAAATTAGAAAATACACTTTCAGTGAGTTAAGTCCCAGTATGTTGTTTTGTAATGGACTTCTATTAAAATTAAAATAATTTTAAAATGTTTGGTTGAAAAACATCATTGAGGCCCCTTAAAATTTCATAAATTTTAAAAGAGCCCTTTAATACGCAACGTCAGAGAAATATACCGGAGAATACCTTGTACCCGATTAAATACCTCCACTAAATATAAGCCCTGTATACAGGGGCGATCGAAAAAGAAATCCATCAGAAATTGTCGTGTGCGTCAGATTCCACAGTCAGATATTCCACTAATCTGACAATTTGAGAGTGACGTAAATAAAGCGGAGAGCTACAAAGTTGTAAAAAAACGGAATTTTGACATGCGCGAGCGTGGTTATTGTGTTTTATTTTAAAGAAAATAATTTAAGAGATTTGAATGATTTTCATTTTCTTCCTATCATCTAAGCTTTGCAACCCAATAGGTCTCTATGATGCTCGAGTAACTGCAAAGTTAGCATATTGGGCTCTCCTACCAATAATACTGAATGGCTGATGCAACATAAGCAAATAACATAATATTATGACCCTGGTAAAAAATTAATAGTTTTCAAGATATTGGCACTTGAAATTCGTCAAAATTGTCCTCATAAATTAGTTTTAGGATTGTCACACCTAAAAAATTATATGTTTAGATTTTTAGTTTAGTTTTGCAATACTTAATTGCCATTTCATAGATTAAACTATTTTTTTGTATATTTCGGAAAAAAGTACTTTTTAACAAAAACTTTTGCTTTATCTGAAATAGCAGCTTTAATAAAAACCGCCATACAATGTACATGAAAATTTATAATTGTAAAAAAATTAACCGTCATTAATTTTTTACTGAGCTCACTACTGTATACAAATTATTTACAAAAAAAGTCATTTTTGTAAATAATTTATTTTATTTCAAAAAACATAATATAAAGGATAATATTATTTTCGGTTTTTCAAATCCTTTGTGTTGTTTTTATTACAAAACAATTGTAGCATTTTACAGATACTATTTAAAAAACTGTAAACTATTGTTAAGCATTCCAAGGGGGATAATTACCGCCTTTACCTTCCCCTTACCTACGCCAGTGATCCTAAACATCACTCAGTCTAAGGTACTATACTAGGCCAGTCAGCGAGACAAAAAGGAGTAGTTGTCAAAGATTTTCCTAAATAAAGCTTAATTTTTAAAAGTTTACATACATTTAAGAACGAAGAAACATAACAAATGAGAGTTTTACTTAGCTGATGAGTACATCTGGAAAACTGTTATAAAAAAATAAAGATAAATTATTCCAATTATGTTTAAAATTTAACAGAAAAAGAAATCAGCAAAGCTAAAGTTTCTACGAGCAATCGTTCCTGAGTTAGTAGAACCGTCCTAACTTGTATGACGCTTGTGGCTTTTTACTATTGAATTGATCTCTAATTATTGTTAAAGCGTTAAAACGGGAAAAAGGCAATTTTAAAATTAAAAAATCACTTTTTGGTAAATAAAAAAAATAAAATGTAAATTTAAAATTTTACCAAATGAGTAACTTTACTTTATCATTATTATTTTTTATTAATTACCGAAACTATAATTTAAAAAAAAAACTATTTTTATGAAAAATAATTCTTTTAACTATTAATATACACGGTGTTTCTAAACAAGAGCTAAAAAATTTAACAAAAAATTTCTTTATTTTTTGCTTAAAAACAAAATAAGTATTATATTAAAACTACCAACTAATGTCAAATAAAGGCATATGCATTACAAATGCCTTAATAGGTAACAGCAGGTCAAAAGATTTTTTTATAAAACAAATTTCTCCATCCCGGCACGTTTTATGTTTTTAATTGAAATTGGCAAGTTAAACGAAAAAATACAGAAGTAAAAAACGTTTTTAAATAAACCAGATTATTCAAATTTATATTTTTTGACGTCACTGCCTAAGCGTCTCTTTAAATTTGGTTAGCAAGAACGAGAGGGGTAGTTTGTTTCCACCACTTCTATTAATCCTAAAAAGTGCAAAAATATTCAGAAAGGGTATTTTTATAATAGCAATATTTTCGTAGAATCTTATTATTCTAGCACCTTTCGCGTTTAAGATGAAAAATATAAACGCTATTTTTTTGTAATTTTTGTACCGCGATATCTACCTAATGGTTGACTTTTGGCCCTATGTTTATGAAGCAAACCACCCTTTGTTTTGAAGAAGGGATCATCTCCTAAAATTTTTGCAGGAACATCCTGTATATGACTTTAATAAATAATTTTAAAAATATTAAATCATATTTTTTTCCAAATTTTTGTATTTTTGTTTAACAAATAGTGATTTTGACTTCTCTCAAATAAAGAAATTAAAATTAAATTTAAATTTCTACTTTTTTTCTAATGGGCCTAGTATACAGGGTGTTCATTTGAAAACTTCCCACCACGGATTTATCGAAAACCACTGATTAAAAGAAAAACGCCGAAATACGTCAAAAGGTTTGTCAAGGGGGACAACTGTCTAATCTAAAATTACTTCACCCCCTTTCACTCTCTGCCCCCAGGGCCATCCCCTTAAAATTTTTAAATGGCAAGGGGTATCGAGTGATAGCTTGTTTAAAATGCCCTTCGAAGTCTTTTATTTTGACGTTTGATTTTTTAAATCGGTCGATTCGTTTTCGAGAAAATTAGAAAAATCTTTGTTTATCTTAATTTGTTCAGATAGAAAACAAAAACATGAAAATATCAGTTTTTATTTCAATAAGTGTTCAAAATGCTGCCCGTTTTGGGCCAAACAATGATATAGGCGATATTCAAATTCCTGACGGACATTTTCAAAAACATGTTGTGGGATATCATGGCAGCTTTCAATGATGCGTTGACGAAGTTTATCCAAATTTTCAGGTTGGGGAGTAAACACAATAGATTTCAAATGACCCCATAGAAAAAGTCTAACGGCGAAATATCAGGAGATCTAGCAGGCCATTCTATAGGCCCCTTTCGCCCTATCCATTTATCTGGAAACTCGTCGTCTAGCCATTGCCGAACGGGAAGAACATAGTGAGGAGGAGCGCCGTCTTGCTGGAAATATATTTCAGCCTCATCAAGTATAGGGTTTCCATCCTCATCGATTTGGTTTTCAATGGATTCAGTGATAAGCGGATTGATGGTATTTTCCAACATATCCAAATAAATGTCTCCATTTAAATTTCCATTAATAAATAATGGCCCAATCACTTAAATTATAAACGAATTGTAGATTTGGCAAACCCTAATGGGCAACATTTTGAACACTTATTGAAATAAAAACTGATATTTTCATGTTTTTGTTTTCTATCTGAACAAATTAAGATAAACAAAGATTTTTCTAATTTTCTCAAAAACGAATCGACCGATTTAAAAAAATCAAACGTCAAAATAAAAGACGTCGAAGGGCCTTTTAAACAAGCTATTACTCGATACCCCTTGCCATTTAAAATTTTTAAGGGGATGACCCTGGGAGGCAGAGGGTGAAAGGGGGTGAAGTAATTTTAGGTTAGACAGTTGTCCCCCTTGACAAACCTTTTGACGTATTTCGGCGTTTTTCTTTTAATCAGTGGTTTTCGATAAATCCGTGGTGGGAAGTTTTCAAATGAACACCCTGTATGTCTTGCATTTAAATAGATATATTTTAAAGGTATGGCGATCAGCTTAATAACATAACACATAGGCAATGCGAGGAAAAGAGAGTCTATGGTGAATACCGGCATGTAAACATAGGTGACTAATAGTGCTTGTTTTGATATCGCATTACTGGCCGATATCTATACATGGTGTTTCGTAACTACGGTAAGATACTTTAAAAGTCGATTCCGAGATACGGGAGTTAATGTTTAAATAAAAAGTATATGGGTAATAAATATTTTAAATATCCTTAATCCGATTTGGTTTAAATTTGGTACAGTTGTTTGAAAAAAATAAGGCGCTTATGTTACTCTAACTAAATTAAAATTACTGAATACAGTGGCGTCTGAGTGGGTAGCATGGCCAATTTTATTTAGAAAAAAGTACACCACTGACTTTTGTTTCTTTCTTTTTTCTATTTTTTTCCGTCTAAACAACTAAAGATACAACTTTTTGGGTTCTTGAATTTCTTCGTATCAACTTTGTTTTTGAAAAAATAGTTGGAGCCCCTCAACTTCAAACGAAAACGTTTCCGAAAAAAAATGATTCGTGATCAGCGTTCCAAAAATGGCAATTGTCTAGAAAGTTGCGGCAACTCCGATTTTGACGAAATTTTGTATGCAGGGCTTTTTGGGTCGCTTATCACGAATCTGAAAAATTTTTTCGAAAACGTTTTGTTCACGAGATATGCATCATCAAAGTAGAAATTCAAACTATCCTCAGTTTCACTATATTCCGCCTTCTTTTTGCACACAATTCTTGATATAACACTAAATTGGCACATAATATTTTATGAACAGCTTTTAAAAAACTGTGTTTCAGTTATTTTACACGATTTTTTCATTAAATTCCAAATCTTTCACTCTTAAAACGCTGCAACCATGCGTACACCTATCTAAATAAATGTTTACAGACATGGCGACTTGAAAGTAAACCTTTAATATTAATAAAGAAAGACATAAAATCAATAAAAAAACATCCTAAAAATATTTTTAATGTTAGAGTAAATGAAATATTGTGTGTCCATTTAGTGTTATAATATCTGAAATTTTATGCAAAAAGAAGGGTGAATATAGTAAAAATAGGAATAGTTTGAATTTCAACTTTAATGACGAATATCTCGAGATTGAAACGTTTCCGGAAAAAAATCTTTTAGATTCGTGATATACTAAATTTCCTCAAAACGTGATAAACCATTTCCTCAAAACGTGATAAACCAAATTTCCTCAAAATCGGAGTTGCCGCAATTTTCTAGGCAATTACCCAAAAATCATTAAAATCGACCTGCTGTCCGGCAAGTAAATATTTACTAAAATTATCAACAGTTCTTTAAGTAAACCTACCAATATACAGACATCGTCTAAACAATGATACTCGCTGTGCCCCTTTTTAGGTGGTTTTTGATCGCCTTTTTTCTTGAGCGGTTTTACACTAGATTTTCGCTTCGGAAAAATTTCATTATTTTTGCTTCTTCTATACCAAGACGAACTCATTTTATGGTCAGATATGTTTTAAATTTAGTTTCTTCGCGAATAATTGTAAGAAAAGTAATAAAACAATATTAATCATAATAAAAAAATCAGTTTGACAAAAATGATGGGTCACAAATGACAGATTGTTTTAAAAAGCTGGTGCCTGTAACGGAATTAGTACCTTTTTGGTATTTTACCACTTTTGCATAAAACAGCCCCGGATCTTCAAAGATAGCCCTGTGCCGTCCCCTGGCCTTTTTTAAGAGCATAAATTTTGCATCCTTTATATTTCTTGAGAAAAAAATTTAAGAGCAAGTATAACACACAAAACCATGCCGAATATAAAGTGAAGAGCAAAACAAAACAGGTCCTCGCCTCTTACATCACGATTCCTATCTCTCCTACAGTTCTCAAATTCCCAGTTGTCACCATCTAGTTACACCCTGTACACGTCTACCATGCATCAATTTGCCACCCCTTGAAGGTGGCACCTAGGCCGACACCCCGGGTAGCACCCTCCTCCTAGATCCGGGCCTGGCATAAAACCCATGATTAAAGTGGTTAACATATGTATATAACTGAATAAGTTAGTCATGTCTGTTAAAATCTTGTAATTCTAAGGCAAGGCGCGCACTGAAATGGTAAGCAAGTGATGTGGCAGCCAGGTGGTAAGTCAGTGTCAGATAGAATATGGTAGAGTTGCGGTGAAATGGCGTTTGGCAAGTATGTGGCATCAGTTGGGTATACCACTCGTCTCAAAAATATTTAATTTTCAATGGTTTTAAAGATTTCACTTTCCACTAGCTCACCACCTCTTCTCCACTTTACTTGCTTGCCACTTTAGTGCACGCCTTGCCTTAGCCTTAACGCGAAATGTCATTTATACAGATGTAGTTTGAGAAATATTTCCAAAGAAAGAAGTCTGAACTATGATTAATGTATATACAGGGTGTTTCCTAACTACGGTACGAAACATGATGATTTTATGTCTTTTTATGAAAAAAAGTTCCTATAAACATATGTCTGGACTTGCTTCATTCCTGAGTTACAGGACGTTAAGGTTAAAAAAATCGGTATTTTTTAAATATCAGAGGAACCCTTAAACCAATTTAGATAAAAATTTAGGACACATATTTAATGCAATAAGACGTTTGTAAAGCTTTGCCTAGATTAGGATTATTGGGTCCAGTGGCGCCTCAGGGGCACCACTGCAAATACTACTGAGAAAAAAAAGTACGCCACTGACTTTTTATGAAGTTTTTTTTTCTGATTAAACAATTAACAATACAACTTTTTAGTCTTCTGTATTTTTTTCGTATTTGTTAAAAAATTAATTTAGAAAAAAACAATTTATTCAAAAATTGTATTTGACGACTCCTACCGGCGAACCAGTTCGAGTTACACAAAAAACACTAAAGCAATTTCAAAGAGCGTAAAATATGTAGTAAGATCCATCAAAACTATTCACTATATAGTAAAAAGTGGCTAAGCATTGGTACTTTGAAAAAAAAAATTACATTTTAAATAGGAAAACTTCAAATTTAAATGGTAAGTATACAGGGTGCTAGGAAAGGTGAGGTCAAAAATGATAGGGGTGATAGGTAGTAAGCCAAAATAATGTTAGTTCTGGTTAGTTCTGGTTAGTCATATTCATATAAAAAAAAGTTCTATCGCGCTTTGTTTGTTATTAACCTTCAAAGTTGGTATAAAAAAACTTATTAATTATATGTTTTGAACTGTTGTCACAATACCAATGATATTTAGGGTTGCCAGATGTGCCCAGTGGCGTTTTCGGAGGTACCTTTATAAAGATTTCTGACAAATAAATGTACTCCACTGACTTTTAAGTAATTTTAGTTATTTAATGTAAACATCTTTTTAGTCCTTTTTTTATCCTGATAACTTTTTGAAAATAATATAATTTACTTAAATACATACCCCTGAACTGGATAGTGAAAGTAATATTTATATAAAGTTAACACAAACACACACTAAATTAAATACCATTGATATGCAAACTAGTGAATTATCCTAAATTTATTTTTTTGTCGGAAATATTCGTCAAAGTTCCGCTCAAGACACTGGATTGGATAACTTTAATTAACTTCTAAATGTCTAAATAATCTAAATAAGATTTTTAAATCTACAAATAAAAGTGAAATTTTATTAAAATCAGATTAGGATTATCAAAGGTATTACCAAAAACGATTTATTTTTTAAGGTTTTCATCCTATAATTTTCTTTGCTTATATCCGCGTAACAATGCATTGCCGCATTATATAAACTTTTCTTTATATTTTTTGATGCAGAATCTGTTTTTAAATTTTACATTATTCTGTAACACTTTGTAAAGACAGACTAAATTGTATGTCCAAATATTTTCCAATTTAAATTTAATATGGAACTATTTTGTAAGTCTTGATTTGTATCCTTTTATAATTTTACATGTTTACAAAGGTGGGTTTCTTTGATTGGGAATAATTATTCACACTTAGAAACTTTGGTTATAGTCCGTGTGTTGTTCTACAAAAATCAGGACATCAGTTTCCGTTCGTTCTCGGTAGTGATTAGACGTTGGAAGGGAGCTCATACCGGGCTCTCACGTGGATTCGTGCATGGAGGATGTAGAAGACGTTCTGGTGCCCCGAGGAAGATAGGAAACTCACTGCTAAATTGAAAAGGCATCTTTTTTCTGGAGCTAGGCACTGTGAGTGAAGATTCCTATAACCTGATGTTTTTCGTTTTGGCGTACTGCACGAGGTATTCTTCAATGGCGGAGAATGGAGGCGGGCGCTGCGAGTGACGTCAGTACTGAAAGAAACCGGTTATGCGCGATACCAGCAGCAGCTCTTGGGAAGATGGCCGCAATTTGTGCATTTCGTAGCTTTGTTATTGACATGTGCTAGGAACTTCTGGGAGCTACAAAGCTCGACTATCCAGAGGTTCCAACGACAAAGTCCTGGAAAACTTATAAGCGACATCGCTTATATGATCGGAAGGGAGAGAGCTGGCGATTCACTAGCATGAAAGCCATAAACAAGCAAGCAAGCAAGCAAAATCAGGACATACTGTTGTCTGGTTTGCTTAGATTTTTCCGAGCGGACAGACATTAGAAAAACCGGACCCTAATGATATTTGGGCTACTAAATAACCTCATAGTAATGCTTCTTTCCATAGGTAAACGGCTGTTCAGTAATGCGAAATTATATAGGGTGCAACGATTATTTTTCATTTAATACGTGCATTTTTAAAACTGGTTCCAAATTGCACATTTAGCTTTGACCGCTTAATTCCTTCATTATTTTTGTATAAAAAGGTACACCTTATTTGAATCGATATCTTGGACCATTTTTCATAAAATCGCATTTTAAGTCCAGACATACCAGCATTTTGTGGGTAAAATTTTAAACAGTTTTAAACGGTATTATAACGTTAAAGGGGCTCACAACATCGGTTTTAATAATTTTACCACATTTTAATAATTTTATAAAAAAATTCAATTTTTTATTACAAAGAAAATGCTGGTATGTCTGAACTTAAAATGCGATTTTATGAAAACGGTCCAAGATATCGATTCAAATAGTGTATACCTTTTTTATACAAAAATGATGAAAAAATTACAGTGAAAGCCAAATGTCGTTTTTGTCACCTGTATTAAAATGCATACATTAAATGAAAAACAATCGTCGCACCATGTATAATTCCGATTTACCGAACAGCCGTTTACCTATGGAAGGAAAGCATTACTATAAGGGTATTTAGTAGCCCAAATATCATTGGTACTGTGGCAACAGTTCAAAAGTTAATTTTAAAATAAGTTTTTTTATACCAACTTTGAAGGTCAATATCTCCCTAACAAAGCGCGATAGAACTGTTTTTACATAAAGTACTAACATTATCGTGGTTTACTCTATTATCCCTATCATTTTTGACCTCAGCTTTCTAGACACCCTGTATAAAAAAAATTTGATTATAAATATTAATGGCTCAAATGTGCTGGGAATTTTTTCTACATGGAGATTAAAACTGCGGAAATGAATTACCCTAATATATATATATATATATATATATATATATATATATATATATATATATATATATATATATATATATATATATATATATATATATATATATATATAGTAGAAAGGGCCACTGGCGTAGATAAGGGGGTGGTAATTACCCCCAGGAATGTTGAGAAATAATTTATGATTTTTAAAAAGGAAGATCTTTTTGCGCTTTAAAAATGACAGCATAAAAGACTGCTGTTCAAAGTCGAGGACGCGAGGAAGAGCATAACAGGGAAACATTTTTTGAAATGATATTGTTGAATGGACTTCATAATAATAACCCTTTTAAAGCCTATTTAGGAGGGTTTCTTTTTGACAAGTCTACCACTAATATTTATACCGCCATATATGGAAGCGACGCTTTAACCCAACCTGTAAGTTTTAACATGTCTCGGGTGTCGGACTAGGCAAACGCGTAACTTTTTTCACAAGGCAATAAGGCTCAAAATTTACATGTTTCGGGTATCGGGCTGGGCGGGTTTGGTGACTGCGACCCTCCCCATTTTTGGCACACTATTTAAAAATTGCATGTAAAACTTTGAGGTAAACTTGTCCGACAAAAAAGTTACGCGTTCGCCCAGTCCCGAAACCATGTCAAAATTGACAGGCTATTCTTGGTAGACTCGTGAAAATGAACCTTCCCTAATAAGTTTTAAAAAGGGCTTTTATCATGAAGTCCATTTTATAGCTCACCGAGGCAATACCGTTCATAGGCTGTGCCCGAAATATAATATAAAAGACTTATATCCTTAATAAAACAATTATTTATTTAAAATTTTAAACAATTTTTTCTTAAATAGCCATAATGTAAAACTAAAAAAAATACCTAAAGAGAAATTAAATAAAATTTATGTTTTTAAACAAAAACCAAATTAATTCACTAAGGAATCGATTAGACTAATGTTAAATTGCTCCAATTAAAGCTAACTAAAACTTTTCTGTTTCTATTCATTTATAAGGAATAAATGTCTTTTATTAGCTGGTTTAGATTTTTTTATTTAAGGCAATACTTACTGGGCATACTTTTTAGAAGTATTTTAAAATTATGTATTGGAACTACAGTATAGAATGCAACTTTAAAAATATATCGCGAAGACAAGAATAAGTTAGTTTTCCCAACTGTCAGGCTTAAAGAAGACACATAAAGTATTCTATTTTTTAAAAGATTGAATTTAAAAAATTTGAATACCTTTATATTTACGATAAATAATGAAGCAACAATCCCTTCGAGGCAAAGATTATTGCAGTTGCTGACTCAGGTCGGCTGATCTTATTATAGGTTTGACATGACGTCTTATCCGATATAGTATCCAATATATGCGTCGCGGTCATAAAAACCTATAATCAGTAGACTTTCATATAATCGCAGACGAGAATCGTGTCCGATAGTAGGAGTAGGCCTCAGTGTAAATATTTCTAAGAAAACAGTGTTTATAATTCAGTCTTTTGATGTTTGGTTTAATAAAAAAATCTATAAAAATAAAATCCATTGTGATTCTGATTGGTAATGCCAAAAGTGATATTTATATTCTCACCTACTTTAAAAATATACTGATATATCAATAGCGACATATCGAATTAATTTTAAAGACTTTTTATCTTAACCAATTTTAAGTTTAAAATTTGATAAACAAATATAATATTAATTTTTTTTAGGATATTAGAAATTCTTTAATATCCTGATATGCATTAAATCAATACTGCAGTCTTAATAATAGATGTTTTTAATGGGCGCATTCAGAAGTACTCAGCCGCTTAAGGACTGGGTAAGTGGGGTGTCAAAACTGTCAAAATAAAGCCATCCTATTTGTTTAATTTCACAGTTTTGACATTCCGCTTACCCAGCGGCTGAGTCCTCCTAAATGCGCCCAATGTGTATGCCATAACATCTATCCGTAGGTTGTCTGTACAATAGCGTAAAGCTGTCGCAAACGATATGCCTCTTTAAAGATTTAAGATATTGGCTATCTAGAATAGATAATATTGAGGTTAAAAAATGCATTATTTAATGAAAAATGGTCTGGTCAACTTTGGTATTAATGTAACTATATTAAAAATAGTTCTATAATTTCAAAAAAGTTATACTTTGAATTGTGTTACGCTCCATCCAGTATGGGAAATACTACTTTAAAGGCGCATTCTTTGCTGCATTTTAAAAACTAAACTTACATCCAATATCGAGTAGAAAATAAACTACATAGTGTGTATGTAAAGGTAGCCAAGTGTGGGACGTAATAAAAATTTAACAAAACTTCATTTAGACATGATATATCATATTCCATTAAATATTTTAGATACTTAATTCCTATTTAAATAATATTGTTTATGGCAAACTAATTTAATCACACAAAATTTATTTATGTTTTTACAAGGGATGCCAATCAAATTAAAAACCAAACATACTTATCGGGCACATCGGACAAAAAAGTCCGAATTATAACCCATTTGTATCCATTTAAAAAAAAAATGTTTTTATCTTTGATTTCGAGGCATATTATGAATATCTATAACAGACAGATATTTCTTCAGATCTACAGGTCGGGCCACTTTAAAACGTTTATGGACATTTTTTTAAATGCGTTAAAAAACCGGTTTAAAGCAACGACAAAGCGAGAACAATGATAAATATCTTCCTGCTTGTGTTCTTTTAGAAACTCAATTAAACGCATTGAGCTGGCACGATGTATATTAAATTTGTGTAATTGCCGATTTTATGTAAGTATTCGGCAAAATTGTGCTTAATTCGTGAAATAGGCAGTAAATAAAACTGTCACATTGGGGTGGATATGATTAGTTCTGGTTAGTTTTTAGTTTAGTTTTTAATTCGCTTTTTTAAAAAGATTTAACTAACCAAAACTAACCATGACCTCCCCAATGTGACAGACAGCCTCTTTCACGAATTAAGCAAAATTTTAATTTTGCCAAATACATAAAACCGGCAATTACACAAAAAGGTTTAATACATTTTAAAATAAACGAAGGCGAGAAAAAGGTTATCCGTGAGCACCGGCTATGTATGTTTGGTTTTTGAAAAATCACACTGTAGTACTTTTGTGCATCCTGTATTGCTAGAGAGACCTCTACGATCACATTTAATAATTATTAGTACTTTCATATTACTTAATTCAATAGTTACATTATATCTTAATAATTAATTACATCCAATGTTGGCCCCTGAATGAGTGCCTTCATATATTTTTTCAATAGCAAAATATAAACTTTTACCAAAAATAGAGCCATATAATTTTTAAATTATTCATAAAATCAATTTTGTAAACGCTGTCGAAATGACAGCGTGCTGCTTGACGCCCTTCTACTTTTTGCAATGACCTGTGTTAAAAAGTTAAGTTAATAGGTTGCATGCATATACGTTATTGCATCATAAGCAATATTAGTTCTATTTTTGTACAGTAATAACGGCCCATAGGTTATAAAACTTGTTGTACATCTGTGGCACCGTGGTTCAACAAGTTGTACTTGTTGATGTGTACTCATGCACTTTGTTGCACTGTGTGTAATAATGTCTATTAGCTATTTTAACTACCGACGGGGCGCTGCTAAACGTAAACAAAGTAAAAAAGCAGGTAATATGCAGGTAGCTAGCTTAAATTCCGTTTCGGTTTTCGTGTATTGAAACGGTTTAAATACTGTTCGAGTTTCAATACAGCCGTGAATTTGTATAGTTAAAACTCGATTTGTGAGTTTAAGTAGTGCCCTTGATGGTTTAACAGACTTTTTTGTTAGTGGTGATTAGTGAAGAAAGCGCCATATAAAACTTTTTCGGAATGAGTAAAGAACTGTTTTTGACGCTAAGTTCAGTATTTTCATACCTTAATTGCAATACCGATAGTAGGTGCACAGTGGAAGGAGAAGAAATCTTGAATTCCAACCATATTATTTTGACAATCCACAGGCCTTTTTATTTTAGATGTTAAT
The DNA here is from genome assembly GCA_014170235.1 of Listronotus bonariensis. Taxonomy (NCBI): domain Eukaryota; kingdom Metazoa; phylum Arthropoda; class Insecta; order Coleoptera; family Curculionidae; genus Listronotus; species Listronotus bonariensis. The sequence continues at coordinate 186,106 of JACEGR010000519.1, forward strand.
GGCTCTTTTGATGCCATAATAAACGTTTTAATATAGGTGAAAACCCGATAGTAGGTGCTCGGTGGAAGAAGAAAAATCTTGAATTCCAACCATATTATTTTGAATATACGTCTTTTTATTTTAGATGTTAATGGCTCTTTTGATGTCATAATAAACGATTTATTATAGGCGAAAAGAAAAACTTTTTGTTAAAAATGATAGCAAAACACACAGCTACTCACGCACAAGGCTCAAAAACGCGTGGTAAACATAACGAAGTAAATAAACAAGATTACATTTATATCCATTTAAATGCTTAAACATAAACGATCACCTGTTTTCTTAGGTTGCGCCGTTGACCACCAAAGGTCTCATTGATCTTTAAAATCGCCAATAAGGTGGCCGCCGAGATATCCGAGATACTTTAGATATGAATTATATGACTTATTTTAAGCAAAAATGATTTTTATTTACTTTTTCTGAATTCCCAACGGTTCTTGAATTACTTGGGTCTAAAGTTGCCAAGTATAAATTCTAGAGTAGTGAAATAACATTGTTGTGACTTGTTTGCATAGGTAATTTAATAATTAGCACTTTGAGTTGTAATAATGATTGTTTGTTTGTAAATTTTTATCATTGACAGCTGTTGATTATTTTATTTTGTCGCAAGTACCGCAAACTAGTCACAACAATGTAATTTCACTATTTTGGAATTTATGTCTTGGCAACTTCAAACCCAAGTAATTCAAGAACCGTTAGAATTCGAAAAAGTAAAGAAAATCATATTTGCTTAAAATTAGTCATATAATTCATATCTAAAGTATCTCGGATATCTCGGCGGCCACCGTGTATAATCTGTCATACAACAGTTGCATAGTTTATGGGCCGCTTTAGGTATATGCTCTGTGTATCTAAAAAGTAGAAATTTTTTATTGATAACTTAGTAAGTTGCTTTCTAAATAAAAGCAACACAATAGTGTTATATTAAAAGTAGAAGGCGAATATGACAGTAGATTTCAAAAATAGTTCTTGATAAACTGGCAAAACTATTGTTGTCAGGTGTTATAGATATTTTAGATATCAAATGTAACCAACAGTATTGTCTTTATACATGTATATAAAAAATTGGTGCAACCACTAACATGTTTATTATAAACTATATGGATAAACTAGTACATACAATTATTCAAAATATCCCTTACTGATGCAGCTTTAGATTTTTTTATAATTAATACTTTAAAGGTTTCAATAGTATTTACCTTATTAAGTCATACATGAGTGTGAGCAAAAACATCATATTATATTAAATACAGTGAGGTTCTAAAGTTCAGCGCCCCCTTCAAACTTCTGAATCGTTGGGTATATTTTTATTAAACCTAGAACGATAATATATAACCAAGGTCTGCATTTTTGACCTATCAGTGACAGCTCTAAATGTGACGGCTGGGCCCCATATTGAAAAAAATATATAATAGAAAGGGAGGTCTTGTGGCACTTTATTTTAAAGCTTCTAACGACTACTTCATATATAATCCAAGAATATAAAGTCAATACCTTTACCTAGTAATAAATGGCAATACTTTATTACCTAAATGCCTGATTTCGATTGTCATATTTCGAAACTAATGAAGTTAGATATACTTTATATAGGATTTTTGTAAAGCTCTTTTAAAGATCTCTTTAATGGTGATATCATATACAGGATGTTACATACAAAATATAAATTTTATCCTACCCTGTATATTATCACAAATATGACCATTAAAGACTTTTAAAAGTGCTTTAAAAAAATACAACATCAAGTATATCTATATCTATATAAATCAGGTATTCAGTTAATTTTGAAGGTACCTACCGCCATTTTATAATGAGTAAAGGTATTGCCTTTATATTTTAGGGTTAAAAGTACACGTTAGAAGCTTCAAAATAATATGCCACAAGACCTTCCTTTATTTAATTTTCTTTTGCAATATGATGCCCAGCTGTCACCTTGACATTTAGAGCTGTTATTAATATGGCAAAAAATGCAGACCTTCGTCATAAGTCATAATTATCGTTTCAAGTTTCAAGAAAATATACCAGACGATCCAGAAGTTAGAAGGAGCGACGGACTTTAGGATATTATTAATAATAATACTGATCAATTAACCGGAGGAAAGTATAATAAAATAATTTTATTAAATTTTAAATGCATATAAATAAATAAATTTAGATTTCCAAAAGACACTTGCAAGATTATACAGGGTGATCAAACTTAGGTCGGCACAATTGCTAACTTCTTTATTATTGGAGATACAAAGTCGGTTAAATTAGTGAAGTTATAGTTTATTAACGTGCTGCCAACCGAAAAACAATTGAACATTGGGTTTTTGATTTATTTCAAAAAAATATTAATTAAAATGAAATACCCTGTACATTATATCACCATTTGAAAGACATATTAAAGAGCTTTTTAAAAAGTCCACATGTAATGATTTTTAATAGTTTCGGAAATATGGCCATCCTCAGGATTTTGATAGTAAACTGGCATTTTTTAAATAAAACACCCTGTATAATGCATACCCAGTAAATAGATATTCGAAAGAGCTTTAAGAAATTACCACATTTGATACGTCTGTCTCTTATAGTTTTGAAAATATGACCTTCCAAATCTAAAAAATAGTAGATAATATAATGTCTATTTTATCTTCGACAATTTAGTGCTTGTAGCTTAGAGCTGTAGGTATAATGGAAATTTCATATAATTTTAGATTTAAATGGCGATGTTTTTAAAACTATAAGAGATAGAAATATCAAATGTAGTAGTTTCTTGAAGCTCTTTAAAATATCTATTTAATTGTGATGCAATATACAGGGTATTTTATTTTAAAAATGCCAGTTTACTAGCAAACTCCTGAAGATGGCCATATTTCCAAAGCTAATAAAAATTGAATATATCATGTGGGACCTTTTTTAAGCTCTTTGATAAATGTTTCGAATAGTAATATAATATAGAGGACGTTTCATTTAAAAAAGTACATTTTTTCCAATAAATCTAAAACCCGATGTTCAATTGTTTTTCTGTCGGCAACACGTTAATCAGCGGAAAAAATACTACTTTACTAGTTTAGCCGACTTCGTATCTCCAATAATAAAGAAGTTAGCAATAGTGCCGACTTAAGTATATTCACCCTGTAATACTTTCTCATTGCTAAAAATATAATTGTTTATTTTTTTAAATCTATAGTCTTAAATTTTGCGTGTTTTTGTTGATACGACACCTAATAACGTATTTTATTTCTGCTTCATTTTTAACAACTAAATGTCATTTTGCTGCCCACATCCATAAAAGACTGTTTACACAATAGGAGAGTTAAAACTACCTTAAATCTAAAATATATTATAATTTTTACTAACATTACGAGTTAACACTTCCTGTGTTTTCCGAGCTGCCTTTAATTAAACTCCTGAGAATATCAGACGGTGATGGAATGCTGCTAGACTTTTTACTGTCTTCAGAAATACTTTTCCGGGAATTTTTCTACTGCGGGGTTTTCTTCGTGCGATGGCGTCGCACGTGCCTTTGGGGATAAATGTAGTCCATTCGTTTGAGTTCGAATCGAGGTATTCAATGGTGTTAAGGAATGTTTTTCCTAAAAAGAAGAATAACCTGTGTAAACAATACTTAAACAACAGACTATGGTTTATGGCGGTCCATTTCATATTGTTTCAGACAAAAGCAAAAACATTCTGGGTTAGTTAAAAGTACTGAAACTCTTAAATATCCTTTAAGCCTCTTAAGCTGCATTTATAAAATACGGTACTTGGAAGGCGTTGGGCATGGATAATTTAAGATTGATATTGGCACCATTAAAAGATTTCCCAGTTTTGTGCTGCACGTATTTTTTCGTTTTTTTTTTTTGGCAAAGATCTCAAATATCTCTAAAACTGCTTAAGCTACATTTGTACAAAATTCGGTATGTGGAGTTATTTTGGGTGAGTAGACTAAAATAGGGATATCGGCGTTATTGCCAGATTTCCCAGTTTTGTAAAGAATCAAAAATTTTAAAGTTATATCTTTATCAGTTGCCGAGATATAAAACAACCTATTTTTGCTGGGTGCTGGGCAAGTTTGGCAACAAAGCCGATATCTTTGTTCAATTAGGCCTTATAAAAACCCTCAAATACCGAATTTTGTAAACACAGCTTTAGCGGTTTTAGAGATATTTAGGTTCTAACGTACAAAATTTGACCAGCCCCATTTAATGCGAAAAAAATATATCATTCTATATAAAAAAAAAGAAAAAATATGTGCAGCACAAAACTGCAAAATCTGGCAACAGTGTAAATATCACTATTCAATTTCAAATGCTCAAAACATCTAAACCGGGGTATACACGGTCATGCAAACCTGAAACGCACTTGCATGAAACCAAATGTCAAATGAAGCTTTTGATACACACGATTCGGATGTACCCGTCCGTTCTCCGTCAGTTTTGGCAGCTGGTGGCGTGATCAACATGTTTAAGTTGATTCAGCGAAAAAGTTTTTTATTTTTGTCAATGTATTTATTACTTTTAACTTTCCAAAAGCATGGATAACGTTTGTACAGATCTATAAAATCACGCAATACATCTTCCCGGCGCCAAAGAGCCATTTTGTTAACTCAAAACCAACAATATAATCCCGTAAACGACGTCCCTAAACTGAAACGTTAACTGACGTGTCCTACACATGCACAAGTTTGTACGACGTGCGCCACGAAAAATCAAACTCGGCCATCGAGTCGCATGCCAAGCCAGATGTGGCAGTTTTTAATACACACGGTCAAATTTGCGCGCGAGCTTTGGTTTTTTGACAGATGTGACAATTTTGCATGATCGTGTATACCCCGTTTAATACCGAATTTGGTACATGTAGATTTAGCGATTTTAAAGATATTTATTAGTGCAGGAAATGAAACTCTAAAAAGGTAAAACCTTGCAGTTCTTAGGTCCTGCATGGATTGACTTGCGATTTTAACAGAAAGTAGAGAATAGCCCAAGGATCAAAACCTATATTAAACCAAAGGACGCCAAAACCCTGGGGGTGAATGCCACATGATTATTTTTTTTACATTTTAACAACAGGAATCGATTGAAAGAGTAATTCTAAGCAAAAAACGTTCTATACATTGTTTTTACAACACTAGTCTTTTTCAAGTTATTTGCGACTGAAAGTAAAAATCGAACGTTTAATGGGTTTTTCGCTAATAACTAGAAAAGTATGCATTTAATCAAAAAAACTGTACATTGCAAAACTTTAGGTTTTAAAAATAAAAATAAAATTATCTTGTTATAATTTTTCTACGACTCAATACAAACTAAGATACGGAGTGTTAATTGTTAGCTTTTTTTCGTCAAATCCAAAATTTAATAGATTCAAACTTAAATAACAGAAAAATGCTCAATTTTTCGAGAAAAACTATTAAACCTTTTTCAAAGTACATAATCAGAATTTTCTTAAAAAAAAAGAAGAAATTTTTAACTTAAAAATTGAGTAAGTTATGATAAAAATTAGGTCAGTAACTAATTTTTCTACGAAAAAATCAATAAAACGACCCCCTTAATTAAAGTTAACCTTTAAACTTTTACAATTCTCCTAATTCATGTCTTGCTAACACGTCTAAAAAGTTTTGGCAATTTAAAATGTGTAATTTCAAAAATATTATGTAGATTTTTATGCTCCGAAGTGGCCTATTCGAATTTTTCGAGGAAACATTGATTGTTTGACGTATCTCCTTTGCTTTTAATGATAAAACGTTTTTTTAAGTTTTTTTTGTAGGGTTTTTAAGGGCTACAAGGCTCTGTAAGTAAAATTCCTTAAGATCCTCGGGTTTTTAAATGGGGTGAGTTTAAAGGGCTTGAAAAGGGTGCTGCTCGTTCGTTAATAGAGGGTTTTAAAGGACTACATCTCGCCAAATATTCATTGTACTAAAAAACTACGCAGAAAAATTTTAGTTATTAAAAAACCTGCAACTGCAATTTTTATCGATTTTTTTATCCCCAGTATTTTAAGAGTTATTTAGAAAAAAAGGTGAAAAATATAAAATTGTAAATAATCGTTTTTCACTTTAAGCTTAGATTTTTCTGAAATTAGGCATTTAAAACTGGTCACACTTCTTGGATGTATGATTAATACCTGTATAAAGAGAACTGCAAAAGGTAAACGTCAACTTTAATTAGGGGGTAATAAGGGGCTTGTCTTATTTGATACTGACCTTAATTTTAGTATAACTCACTTAATTTTTATGCTAGAAACTTCTTTAAAAAAAAGAAAGGCTTTATCAGGCACTTTAAAAAGATTTTATGAGTTTTCTTTAAAATATGCAGCATTTTCCTGTTATTTTACTTTAAATCTATCAATTTTACATTTAAGGAAAAAAACTAACCATTAACGTATCTTTGTTCATATTAGTCGTATGAAAATTACAATAAAACAATCTTTTTAAAACCTACAATTTTTCTTTCTACAGTTTTTTTTATTAAAATGCATAGGTTTCAAGTTATTCGCGAAAACCCCATTCAAAACGTCGTTTTTTGTCGAAAAATTATTACTTTCAATCGCGAGTAACTTGAAAAGTATTAGTTTAACGAAAAAAACATATAAAGCATTTTTGCTTAGAATTACTTTTCCAATCGATTTCTCTTGTTAAAATGTAATAAAAAATTTCCACCCTCAGGGTTTTGGCGCCCTTCGGTTCGATATAGGTTTTGTACCTTGGGCTATTTCTTATTTTCTTTTAAAATTTTAAGTCGATTCATGCAGTACCAAAAATTGCCGGGTGAATTGCTTTATTTCCTGTACTATAATAGTTGCGGTACTTTTTACTAACCTAGCATAACGAAATGAAGGTGTTATAACAGCCTCTGATATAAAACATTTATGGACAAAATATCAGGTCGAAAGAATACAGCAATAATAGGGCGATGAAAAATGCTTTACGAATTGCTTTGAGCATATTACGTAGCAACTTTATTGTGCTGAAAAATTATTTTGACCAATATGCAGTTATTTTGTCCTATTTTTTTTTAACCAGAACTGTTTTAACAAACAAAACATTTAATGAATGATTGGGCTATTAAGTTTTTACTATAAGGGATAATCTAGTAATTAATTTATGAAGTACTAGTTTAGATGTCAGTTTGACATCTTCATAAGGTTTTTGTGCATTGTCGCTAAAAACAAGCTATAATAATTAAATAAATAATAAAAAAATTAATACTATATGCAGTTAGAGAAAAGTACAGGGTGTCCGGATTTCCTTGCAATTGTAGGGTATTTTCGTTATTATTAAACATAAAGACTTGCGGTTTTCGCGAACTGTTGCTACTTTTTGATGAAAAAAGATGACACTGAAATATTTTCATGGTCCCTTTAGTTTTTGGACTCTCCTCGTATTTTAGTTGTGTTGTAACTTTCAACAAAAGTGAAAACTGATATTGGTAGATATTTTTACGCAGAATCCAGTGGCGTAGATAGTTTTTTTTTAATTATATTTTCCGAAATAGGAACCAAACATATGATTTTTCTTATAGAACACCCTGTATATTTCTTATTCAGTAAATTATAGATTATGAGAGCATTTTAAAAATATATAATACCTACTAGTTATTTTCTATTTTTACACCTAAATTGATGTTTTTAATTTTAAAATTGAATTTCGCATAGTGGGCCATGATATAGACTATAGACTATACCCAAAGAATAAAGTTAGCCCTAAGTTTATAATTTATTACAATTTTACAGCAAAACCTGGGTTTTAACTATTGTATCTCGCCCATACAACGTCCCTATTCACCCTTCGGTTTGTTTACTTAGTAATTAATTAAAAACTAAATATTTTCAATTAGCTTTACTGTGTTTATATTTAAAACCGTGTCCAAAAGCGGTAAGATTCCATGATTAAAAAAACATCTCATTTTAGACAAAATAGTGGAAAACCATGTATGAAACTGACCAAAATTATTATTGCACTTTTTGAAGATATCAGTTGTATACATGGTTTTTTACGTTTTTGTTTTAAATTAAATGTTTTTTCAAAAATTATGAAACATAACATACTAATTTGGTACACTGTTTTGAGTATAAACACAGTGGCGCTGATCCAAAATATTTAGTTATTAATAATTAATAATGGGGGTGCGGGGCGGGGAAAATTTTAAATAAAAAATTAAAACTTAGATTTTGCTGTAATATGTAAACAAATTATGAACTTAGGGCTAACTTTATTTTTGGTTAAAAAGTCCATATCATGACCAACTATGCGAAATTCAATTTTAAAATTAAAAAAACTAATTTAGGTTGTAAAAATAAACAAATAACGATTAGGTATTATATATTTTTAAAAAGCTCTTACCCTCTATAATTTATTGAATAAGATACCCTGCAGTTGCAACAACAAATCCGGACACCCTGTACAGAGAACTAGTTTTTCAAATATACTTTATTGCAGAGGTTCCCAAACTTATTTCTAGTATGACGCCCTTGGACTCTTGCAATGCGCTCGCGAAATCCTTACTGTGTCTTTAAGTTTTTCCCGTCTAATGTATCATTAGGATTGGGAAAACACTTAATTACGGTTTCTTTGCTTTATCCTGCAAAAAACCTACTTCTCCAATTTTTTGTTTTTTACCTTTCCACTTTTTGTTTCATCAACACGCGACGAACAGTTTGGGAAGCCCTGCTTTATTGTGTTTAAATTTATGTAATTATTGAATTAAATATTTCCTTTATTGGTCATATCTGCCTTTTTCGGACTATTATCTGCAAAACTGGCCCTCATTGGTTCTAAAGGAAGCGCTGTTGCAAGTGAGTACCCGGTTTTATGAACGCATAACATACAACTGGCGTTTCTAAAAATTTCGCTGCGATCATCCAGTAAAAACTTAATAGTACCAGATATGACATACCCTAAAATGACAAACTAAATGAGTATGGAACATAAACGTGAAAAACTGGTGGCAGTTCTCGGTGCAATGTTCTCGCACGAGCCTCTTGGTATAAATGTTGTCCATTCATTTGAATTTAGATCGAGGTATTCAATGGTGTTTAAGAATATTTTACCTGTAAAATACAATGAATGTGAAGATGAAGCATGCAGATTTCAGTATTAACCAATAGGGATGACATGAACAGAATAAACTTCATATTCTATGTCTACGAATGGACTTAACTAAACATGTTTTGTTTTTATTAAAAAATAAATGTTTCCTATGAAAATATATTTTTAACCTACTTTATTAAATAGTAATGAAAAAGTCCAATATTTTTTTCCTATTTTTATAATAATTGGGTAAAATTTAGTGAAAACATTATTGAGTTTACTTAGAATTTATGTAAGTAGTAACACAACAAGTAAAAAGTATTAAAAAAAAATTAAAACTTACTCTTTCATGCCATTAAATAGGAAGTAACAATAATACCAATTTATAAACTGCCCTCGTATTTTTATATTGGTTTAACCGTTTAACGTTTTTGTCACACGAACAAACAATAGTAATGGCGTAGCATACAAACAAAAGAAACATAGATGGCAAATTAAGAACACCCCTTTTTTTTGAAGTCATTAAAAAAATATTTATTTGGCAAAATAACATCTTCCTAATTATGAAACTTTCTGTATATCACATGGCGACTCTTTTTAAAGCTTTTATTATAAAGACATACTTTTTTCCATAAATTTAAGTAATTATTTTTTAGGCTAACCAGGTTAACCATATTTTCTTCTAGAAAACATAACCGATAGGAAAAGAAATGTTAAAGAATTTTAAATACTTTTCCATGCTATTTCATTGGGTAGTTTTAAAATTTACTTTTCCCATTATTTAATTTTCACAGTGTTTTTTATTTATTTTAATCTACCCTGTATATTCTACAATGACCTTTATTTTAGCTTTAAGCATTTCAAATAAGGCAATTAGTTTTATGAAGAATATTTTTTAGAAAATTTAAAAATAAAAATTTTTGCGGGTATACTCCATCCGTAGACATACTGTATAAAAGTAAAAAAAAATATCAAATATTTTGCAATTAGACCATTATCTTTAAATTATTAAACCTTTTTATAGGCAATGCTAAGCCCCCTCTAAGGCACAAACTTGGTTATGCTGACAATAACAGAGGAGAAACAATACATGCAATTTAAAGAATAAAGCAATAGCAACACGATAGAGCTAGATTTCTTTTTCAACTAATAATGCCTTCCTACCTGAAAATCCTCCAACAGCATATAACCTGTCACCAACAACAGCAACTTCCACATTCGCCCTAGCTGTGGTCATGCTAGGTCCACTCGACCATGTCTGAGTCTCATCATCAAATACTTCGGTGGTGTTTAGCGAGTGCGTGCCGTCAGATCCACCGACTACGTACAACTTGCCATTAAACACTGCGACGCCGCATCCACGACGAGGCGTATTAATGGATTTCGTGCCTTTCCATGTGTTGTCCTCAGGGTTATAGACCTCGACGGAGCTCAGGCAATTCCATGCGTCACAACCTCCAATGGCGTACACGAGGTTTTTGTAAGCCGTTACACCGGCTTGGTATCGACCTGTACATAAAAAAGAAGAAAGTTTGAAAAAAATCTATAGTAACACAGATGTACATAGTGTTATACGTGATTTTAAAGAGTTTAGATTACTTACAAGATATAACTTTTTAAAACTATTCGGCGGTATTTTTTTTTTAAAACATTTCTAGTGTCTTTTTTAAATATTTTTTTTGCACGCACCGTTTTTGCTTTTGCAAAGGTAGTTTGAATACAGGCAAATGTAGTATAATATGTATGGTAACATCAATAAATGATTTGATTTGAATTCAATATAGAGTCGAATATTTTGAAAAATAAAGTCATTTTTAACCGACTACCTTTTTCATTTTTAGGCTCAAACACAGGGTGTCCAGTAACTCAACCGATAAATTTTAATGGATGATTCTACAATGAAAATAAGGGAACAAAATTTATATGAACATATGCCCTAAACGTCTTAGTTTTTAAACTACGGGATGTGATTTTTTTAATATTGCTTTTTTATAATAACTTTTATAACAATTCAGACATTTTAAAACATTTTAAACGCGCCCCTTTGCATCAAAAGACATTTTTGGTACAAGAGAAAACTAATTTTCACCAGTGTCGTCCATGAGGGTTTAAGGTAAATACTTTTTAGAAAAAATGCTTTGTGCATTTTTTAAAATAAAAATATTTTTAAAACCCATTTAGTTAAGAACAAATTTGATCTCTTAACTTTTCTTATTTGATGTTCGGTTTTCTCGTAATCAAATAAAAAACATTACTCGGCATGGTTGAATCCCTATTTAATTAAAGGAATAAAAAAGTGATTATTTACTGCAAAATTTAATTAAAGCGATATGAAATGACCATGCCGACAAATGGTGTTTTTACGCGAAAACCGTACATCAAATAAAAAAGGTAAGAAATTAAATTATTTGTTCCAGACTAAATGGGAATTTTAAAAAACATTTTTTTAGAAAAATGTAGTGCCATACCATTTTTTTATTTAAAAATATTTACCATAAACACCTATGGGCGACACTGTTGAAAATTAGTTTTTCCATTGCGCGAAAAAAATTTACATTTTATCTCTCTTACTAAATTGTGACTTTTCAATAAATTACCTATACTTCGCTTCGCGTCGGGAGACAATACAACCTCGAGTTGAAATCTAGAACTTTTTCCCCTTGTATAATAATAATTTTTTTTCTTGTGGCAAAAATGTTTTTCCCGATGCAAAGAGACCGTCTTCCAAATTTTTTAAAAGTATCTGAATTGGCATAAAAAACTACATTTAAAAAAAATGTTAACCTCGGGTAGATTAAAAACTAAAACGTTTAGGTCATATAGGTTAATATAGGGTTATAACAAAATCAGCACATGAACCTTTAACTGGGAAAACTGCCATAATTTTTTTCATCAAAACCTACAGTGCCTAAAAACAAAACTTTTGAGTTGGAGGAGTTCATCAGTACTTAACATATAAAACTAGACTTCTTATGCATTACCGAACACTGGTACACGGCAGAGGAGGCAGATGTCATACACATTGAGGACTATATCGTCCACCTGAAAGTTCAGGTTTTTTACAGCCCTCTCGGATATCTTAAGTAAGGTTTTTAATCTTTTTAAAAATTATGAACACATCCTTTGCGGTGACTTTAATATTAACTTATTGAATGATACAATCAATGTAAAAATCTTTAAAGACCTTCTATTCAGCTTTAACATGATGCAAACAATATTTGCACCTACTAGAATCACTATAAATTCGGCAACCTTAGTTGACAATACATTCAGAAATTCTTCAAATGATTATCATGGTAAGGTAATTACAAATGCACTTTCTATTCTGAGTGTCACGGTGCCTGGTGGTTTCGAGACTGATGTACTTCCTTTAAAAAAGCGGATTTTCTCCCAGGCAAAAATGCAACAGTTTAAAGATGAGCTGACGCAGGTTGGTTGGGGTGGTGTTGTCAGCTACCGGGACGTTGATGATGACTATAATTTATTCTTTAATATCTTTAGCACGATCTTTAATTTGATCTTTCCCTTAGAAAAATAAAGCAAACAGTAAATTCTAGAACAAAAATAAAAACCTAGATTACACAGGGTATAAAAAATCTTCTAAAACAAAAAGAACTCTATATAGAAAGAAGGTAAGGGGTAAAATTTTAACTGACACATACAAAGCTTACTCAAAGTCTTTTAAATCTGTAATTAAACAAGCAAAAATCATACTAAAAAACTTTATATAAAAAACTCAAAATGTCCAGCAAAAGCAGTCTGGAACTTGGTAGGAAAATATACAGGGAAAAAACAAAAAAGTAACACCAATTAATAAAAAACTTACAAACTGTCCAACTCTTAATGTAGACTACAATACCGTTTCAGATAATATAAGAAATAATCATAAAAGCTGTTATCTGCATCCAGTTGTTATAAAATAAAGTCCATTATAAAAAATCTAAAGAATAAAAAATCAGTAGGACTAGATCAGATACCAGTCTGTATTATTAAGTGTGTGTCAGACGTAATTGCACTTCCTTTAGCTCACATTGCAAGCCTAATGCTTAGCACCGGTACCTTCTCGACACAATTAAAAACTACACTTATAAAACCAATTTATAAATAAATAATAGTTTAAAAAAACTAAAAAAACACGCTTTTATATGCAACCGAACTAAAATTAGAAAATAATTTTTCATTACAAAGACTTTGTCACTTCAGAGTAAAAAGCGTGGGGTGCTTAATATATTAAATGTTATAATTATTCTATTTGTAATGATCATGAGGGAAAAGTTATGAAAAATAGTAAAATGCACCCCACGCTTCTTTTACTCTGATGACAAAATCTTTTATAATGAAAAAATTATTTTCTAATTTTTAGTTCGTCACATAAAAGGTGTTTTTTAGTTTTTCAAACTATTATTTATTTTTCATTTTTTAGTTCCATACATACCAATTAGTTTTTAAAAAATAAATGCTCCAGTTTATTCACTAAAAATTCTGCCATTTTGTCAAGAGTAGTATTAGGATCTGTAAAGGAATCTCATTTTATCCCGGCGGTCCTAATCAGGATAACGGGATAACTGTTTTTAAATTATTGCATTGTCATCGGTCCTGATACGTGTGCAAAGTTTCAAAGAAATTGAATCGGTTGAACTTGCTTTCAGGGCCACCCAGAATGCTTTTCAACACAAAAAATGACTATTAGAGCAATCTTTCAGGCACTTACTAAAATACTTCGAGTCATTAAACTCTGAAAATCCACAATTGTTATGTATCTATCAAAAGCTTTCGACAGTGTAGGTATCTAGAGCTCTTTATTAAAATTAGAGAAATAGGGTATTAGAGGCATTGCAAATAGGTTGATTGAGTCATATCTCAAAGATCGTCAGCAAATTGTTATCTCAAAGGCAACAAATGGAACTCTTTTATTCTCTAAACCTGAAACTGTACTGAGAGGAGTTCCACAGGGCTCTTTCCTGGGACCTCTACTTTATATCATCTACACAAATGAATTATCACCGTAGTACCAAACACCATTCAATTTGCCGATGACACATCATCAACAAATCATGGGTGCACTAAGTGCCCCGAGAGCTGGTTCTCCACAAACAATCTCCCTGTTAAATGTTGAAAAAAACAAAAATCATTAAATTTAACTACCAAATGAACCCAACGGAAACTATTTTTTAAAACGGAGAAAAATCACTAAAAACCGTTTTTTCAGCTTTAGCTACATTTTTGGGAATTGAGGTGGATCATATTTGACTGAGACATCACACCGACGCTTTGGCTGGTAAGATTGCAGGGAGAAAAGGTGGACTCGAAGTTCTCTCATTAAACATAAATACTGATACTGCTATTATGGCATATCATGCATATGTACATTCACGGTCGCGATATGGCATCATTTTCTGGGCGAGGGTGCGGAGGCAAACAGAATCTTTTGCTTCAGAAAAGGTGTATAAGGAGTATTTTCAGCCTAAAATCTGTTGAAACTTGCAAACCAAAATTTAATGAATCAAAAATTCTTACCCTTACCTCTACTTATATATATGAAGCAGTCATCTTTGTAAAAGAGAATAAGAGTTTATTGGGGGACTGCGAAGGAGCTCACCACCACTACACCCGATATAAGGGAAATCCTAAGGACATGAAGTGTAACCTGTCCTATATACAAAAAATGTTCATTCTTCAATAATAGAAATTTACAATTAGATCCCTGTAAATATCAGAAACAAAAACGTAAAATAAAAAAACATTTGAAATGGCTACTGATTTCGAAGGCTTATTACACGGTGGATGAATTTCTGAAAGACAATATAGAACCGCAAGATTTTCTATGTAAATATTAAACCTATGTTTTGACTTTTAATAACTTTTAATGTGTTTATTACTATAAACTAATGCCTTATTTTAGTATTATAGCATAATCTTTGTGTTAGATCTGCTATTTTAATGTGTAGTTTTTAAATTATATTTTAATGAGTTACGGTGCTCTTTGTTGTCAGCTCAATGTTTATGTTTTAATATTTTTAATTTTTTGTATATTATACCTAGTAGTTTTTAAGTATTTATATATGACATGTCCTATGCCCAATGGGTATTATTACGTGAAATTGATTATTTCTGGACAAATGTAAACTTTTCATTTCATTTCATTATAAAAAATAAATTTCCTAGTTTTCATTGTAGAATCACCCATTAAAGTTTACCAGTTGAGTTACTGGACACCATGTATAATTAGTGACTCTTCTCTTAGTAATGATGCAAAATTTTGTACTAGATAAAATTGAGTTAAACAATGATCATAATAGACTTTAAAACTTACCAGTATTGAGTGGTGCCATGGAAGTCCATTCCTGAGTCTCAGGATTAAATATATCACACTGTTTTAATCCTACCTGTCCATTCCATCCTCCAACGCAGTAAATGAGACCATTTAGTTCGGATACACCTGTATTGCTTCTGGCTATCGGCATCGGAGGCATTTTTACCCATTTACCCACATCCATGTCCAGCATTTCCACAGAGTCTAACTCGGTGGTTCCATTACTTCCCCCAATAGCGTAAACCTAATGTTAGGAAATAGATATAAATTATTCATAAAAAAAAACAGCAATTTAAAAAACAATATTAAATTATCGTGTTGTTACTTACTTTTTATTTACCACAGCTATCTTAAACCGGCCACGACTTTCTCGCATTGGGGGTAAATTTTTCCAAATATTACTGTCGGGAATGTATTGCTCGACTGATCGAAGACATTCGACCCTGTCATAGCCACCTAAGAAGAGGTTTACATGTAATAATAGTAAAAACACATGTATTAAAAAAATAATTTGTATCTGATATCCAGCTTCCGCTAAGTAAAAAGGTATATAGGCTAGTAATGCAACAACAAAGTCGGGAGTTGGCCTAGCGTGTTAAAGCGCCGGGTCGTTGAGCGAACAACCGACGTGAGGTGGGTTCAAATCCTGTCGGCGGTCAAGGTCAGAAATTTAGTGGTTAGCTCAACAAGACGGACAAAGTGCAAAATGTATCGACGCTAATAGCCAGCGAAGACTAAGGCGCCGGAACACACTTTGCCGGGTCCTGCGCAACCGTAGACATGCGGACCCCACTCAGTTGGTAGGTTCGTTAGTCCCCAAGGGTGGTGACGAGGCCTTAAGTTGTCGCGCATAGGACCGTGGTTCAGAACTCATTTTCTTCAAAATTTGGTATTAGGGTTTTTCAGATAGGGTAATCGAAATCTTTCCATGTTTTTGGTATTAAATTAAAGGGTTTTTTTTCAAAAACAGTCAATGTCGAGTTTCCAATATTTAAAATATAGAATATTAAAAAACCAAAACTTTATCAAACATATATGACTAAAGGCATTTTTTTATGTTAATACGGTTCAAAATATTTTAAATACATTTATATACCTATCTCTAACTCTCAGATTTATATTATCATTTCAAATGCCGTTTGAACCACTCCGATGAATACGGCACGAAAAAATTACTTAACTCTATAAATATTTTTTCTAATATGTTTGTTAATATATTAGTGTTTTGCGCATTTAGATATATTATATTTGGAGGTTCTATAAGCATCAGTTTTTTTGTAAATTAGGAAAGAAAACTTGACATTGGTCCAGTTCTTTACCTAGGTTCAAAATGCCACAACATTTTTTGCCATTATATACTATAGCTCAAGAATTTGTATTCGGTGATATTTTGTCTTCAAAAAGATATATGTACTTGGTAAATATCAGTGCGAGCTACCGTTTATGAAATATTTAAGATTAAACGTTTTATTCCACACAAAAATTTTATTGTATTCACTCTTCCTTTATCTAGGCCATTTCCAGGCCAGGCCTCCAGGTCTCTAAAAGGTATGTACAAAATTCTACCAAAAATTCCTTGGGCCAATATAAAATGATCTATGCAATTAACCTTAGTACAAAAGTTGATCGTTTGAGTGATAAAAGATGTTAAAGTTTCTAACAATATTTACAAAGTATACCTTGTATGTGCAAGAAATACAAAAGAATAAGAACTCTTGACAAGAGTCATATTATACCGAGCCCACAAAAGTTATGGCATTTTAAACATAAGCAAATGACTAAAGGTGGCTCCCTCTACATTTTACAACAGAAACAAAAGCAGATTTCGAATCATTGGTAAAAACCCCTTATAATCGAATTTTTTGAAAACATTTTTAATATTAAAAACTATATTTAAAAATAACTAAAATAAAATGCAAACTTTGACAGCCTGTATCTTGCAAAGGATTAATTTTTGAACTAGGGTAAATTGAGTTAAATTATCCCAAGGAGATTGTGATAGCATTTTGGACAGACCTTTTAAAGACACCCTATATGTGAATAGTTAAACTTACCACAAACAATGAGAGTATTATTAAAGTTTCCACATCCATGAGCACACCTTTGGGAGGACATGTTGGCGAGTGCGCAGTACAGGTCTGGTTTTTCCTCACTCACAGATCGACTAGCGGCAGGCGTCAGAGTGGGAGATGGAGTTTGTGGAGGATTCAATCTGAAAGCAATAGAAGCTACTAAGGTAACTGACCTATATTTGAAGGCAAAGCATGAATTCTTTAAGTAAAATTATAAATTATTAAAAAACAGAAAGATAAAAAGTTAACAAAGTAAAATTATTTAAAAATATTAAATAAATATGTTACAAAGTAACTCAAGGTAAAAAGGCAAAAAGATCTCTCACAGTATATGCAACTTTTGAGGGATTTTTACACATTTTTTCATAGCGATTTACATACATATCACTAAAATTGGGCGTCTGATATTAACTACTGACTAAAACGCATTTTTTTTGCAAATTAAAGCAGATTGGCAATTTATTTTATAAACAGAAAATAGGTTCTAAATTACCACCTGTATAAACAAAGTTTAGATTTTATACAGAGTGTACAGTAACTCTACCCACGTTCTTTAGGGGTGATTCTACAAAAAAAAAAAAAAAAAAAAAAACTTCCTATGAACCTAATTATGTCCTAAAGGCCTTAGCTTTTAAACTATGAGGTGTTAAGAAATTAAAAAAGTTATGTTTTTATCTTCTATACATTAACAGGCCTTTTTACTACACAAGAAAAATATACGTTTCCACCAGTATCGTCCAGGAGGGATTTAAGGTACAGTATGTTTGCTGCAGAACTAACCAAAACAAATAATAATTTGCGGTGATTATACAATTGTTTAAAATTTTGTTATTTGTTTTCAATATTACATTATAATGAATGTATATCGTTTGTTTGGATTGTAACTTCATATTCTGTTATTTTTAAAATTAGTTTTCACCTCTCTTATAATAAATAAATATTCGTTAAAAAATTGTAGCGAATCCTTTTATTACAAATATTTCTATTACCATTTGTCCAAAAATTGCTTAGGCAAATAGGATAAAATGTTAATTGACTCCCTAAACCAAAGTTTGTTTTTCAACTTGAAATAAAATGATGAGTTCTTTTTCATTTTCTTCAAAAGTTCTTTCCTGAAAAGTATTTCATGACACGTCAAGGACATCATTTTACATTTTTGTACAAAAATGGCACGTTTATACAAAAAGGTTCGCCATCCCTGGCCTACGCAATTAGCATTTAAAAATGAAAAAACACTATTTCCCTAGACAAAAGATATTTACCTAAAACTATCATTTGCATACGATATTTACATGAAGTTTTGTTCTTATTTTTAAATGTAACATCACCCCTTAAAGTTTGTCTATAGAGTTACTAGACACGCTGTATTCATAAGAAACATGAACAACTCACCTTAACTGAATAGAAAGGGTTGCCAATTTACCAGCCAAAGTGACCAGAGCCAAAAAGCTATGGTCACCTACACTTTCTGAAGCAATGAGATTCCAATCTGAATCCATTTCACTTTCCAGTTCTTCGCCTATTTCCCGATTGTAAATCAAAACTCTTGGTTTTGAAGGCTGTCCCAAGGCCTTCTTTTTTGTTTTAGTACCGGAAGTTGTTTTTTTAAGTGACATTTTCTTATAATCTTGGACGATTTCCGTATCACTTACATCACCTATAAAAAATAATTTATTAGCATTTGTTTCTTAGATGTACCAGCAAGTATACACGTCGTGCCACGATCTAAACCAACAACAAAACGAGACAAGTTCTGGAATATCCACATCTCTGTCTAATCTGAACCTGCTATTGTTCAAAACTGAAACTCAATTTGACCACAAATAGACATACGCTACACGTCGTGCAGCTCTATATGTCAAATCACAGAAAGACATACGCTACGAGGACAAATTTCGCGTTTAATGGCGCAATGGCCTATTGAACGCCGGCTGGCTCGCGTAAAGCTTAGTTCATATACTTACAAAATGCGAATTGTGGAACGTATTCTAATTGGTCAACTCCGAATATGTTGTTCAAAATTGAGCAATCAGAACACGTTTCGCAATTTGCATTTCGTTAGCATGATGTGTATAAAAAAACCTACACTTGATGTAAAGAACCTAACTAACTTATAGGATGTTTTGAGTTCCTTTTTTAGTGGTTACAAAGAGGTGTACATGAAGCTTAAGCTTTCTCAAAATAATTGAAGATATTTTAAATAGGCATACACATAATGAGGCCTAAAGGTAGGCTCAAAGGCAAGCCTGCGAGAAGACTGATATTACGAATTTGCGATTTTTTATAACTTAAAAGACAAAGGACAATAATAACGTTACCTGTCGGCAAACTTAAGCAGTCCTGCAAGGAATTGTCAAGGGCGAGATACAGCATGAAAGTCTTCTCTAATAATGATTCCTTGTCCAAATGTTCATCTGCTATTTGCCGTTTAATCCATTCGAGCACAAGGCGGCATAGAGAGCTTTGATTGACAAATGACATTTCTTCCTTTGACTGACTGAGCACTTCAATCTTAGCACAATATAAATGTAGCAGGTTATTGCTATTAACGATTTCAGAAAACTAGAAAATAAAAGTAAAGGGTTAAAATGTATAAAGGGTATTATACAATTTTAAAGTACGAAAATGCCGATATAGAAGCGACTGCTGTCTATAAGACTTACATTTTTCGATATAAAAGCATCAATCTGTTGAATAAAGTCTTTATTTCTGGCAATACCAGGCAGAGAACGTATTTCCACACAGTTGTCAACTGAAAGATGTTTAATTAAATGCTTTGCGCAAATTTTAACTACTCTCTCCATTTTCAAGCGACTTGCTGACAAAATACTGCTTTGACCTGAAAAGCAGAAGAAATAAGTACTACTTTGCACACCTAAACTTGGTTAGTTTAGATGAGGTAAATTAAAATGGATTGGTGACTAATTAAATATAGCAAACAGAACTAAACTTCACTCAATGATATTTGTGCATTAGGTTGTACGATTGGGTACGCCGTCGTTTCTGACAGACTGGTGCCTAGGACTAGGACCCATCAGCTAAATACTCGCTACAAAGATATCTACACCATCCCCTGGCACTTGTTGGCCCTATTTAAAAAGTGCTTTAGCTACCGAGCGTCTCATATCCATAATAGCTTGGCCGATGATTTGAAGCCATTGAGCCCCGAATCATTGAAGTGCAGTTTAAAACGTTGTTTGCTTGCTTCCCAATACTGATTGTAATGTCATTAATGTTATATTTCTTAATAATAAGATTTTTGTGCATCCCATTTTAGAGTAAGACAAAAAGCATTTGCATGATTAAACAAAAATACATAAATATTGAAAGTAATTCTTTACCTGACTATATCTGACAATAAGTTTAGCTGTATAAGCATAATCGGTAAGTATTTCAAGGGCATTTTGGTCAAACCCTCCGTTTAGTTTATATGTAATCACATTTTCCAATCTTGATTGTTGATTTTGATCTTGATCAGTTGTAAACAGCTCAAAAAGGTACGGTGAGGCGCTCGCCAATACAGCTCTATGAGCATGTATTTCTGTATTTCCGACCTATTTAAAAATAAAGGAAATAATATAGTAACAGTTATGACATTAAAAAAACTTATTTTATTGTTACTAAACAAAAACAAATTCTACCTAATTTCAAGTAATTTTGCAGAAAAACATACCATAATAAAATAAAAAGAGATTGAATGTAAAACAATAACATAAAAGTAAATAATAAATAAAAAAAAATCAAAAGTTGTTACCGTCACCTAAGTGGGCGAGATATTCTGTAAACAGATAAAATTAAAACGTTCTCTTATAAAAGAACTACATACAGGTATGGTAATATTTACTTACAAGTTTTTCTGTAAATAATCAAATTTTAGTTGGCTGCATTGTTTAGGTCCTAAAACGTATCTATCTTATTCTATGGTAAATGAAAAATAAGACGTTGAAAGCGGAGAGTGTGCGTGCACTATGCTAACATAAAGGTCTCCTGCCTCTGATCTTTATGTTAGCATACCCTTTTTAACGATATAACGCTCATACTTGCCGCTCTCCGCTTGGTGTCGTAGCCGTAGCCTTAAATAGAAAATATATGGAGCTTTCAAAAACAAAATATGTAATCTATTAATAATTTCATTTACTTTGCTGACAAATTTAAAATACATCATAGTGAAAAGCAATAAGATCAGTCAGCAGTCTCGGTAAAGTAGGACCCAACTACTTAAATGTTTAACCTAAATGTTTCTTTATTTTGTATTAAACATTTAGTTTTATTAATTGTTATAAGTTTCGAGATAATTTTAAAGTTTATTTCATTTTTCTTTCACATGATCATTTTACAATAAAATGCCATATTACGTGTATTTGGAATTTGGATTGCTATCCATGTATTTTCAAATACCTTAATCCATTAATTCATAATACGTTTTAGGATAATGATTAAAAATGTCAAATAATAAAAAAATGAAATACTAGTACCATGATTAACAAAAAGGTTAGGTTAAATACTTTTTCCAAAAATGGTCATGCAATAATTTCATTAAATATTTAATGTTACTTTTATTTTTCTACCACGAAAATACTTTAAATATTGACTTTAACTAGTCTAAATATTCTCGCAGACTTTGGATAATAATATTGCATAAAGTCAACGATCATTAGACTTTACGGTAAAATTTTAAAGGGTATGATAAAGATTTTATTCATTAAACTTTGATTAAAAAGTGCATTTATGTATTTTCTCATTAAATAATGGGTCCAAAATTCATATCACATCGAAAATAACTGTTAATCTTGAATTAGTTGTAGTTCTAAAAACATTTTTTAATATTATTTATTGACAATCTAAAACCCAAACATTGTTAATACTATTGCTCTAAAATGGTTCAGAAAACTATTGTTACACATTATGCTGTTATAATGGATTAAATAAGAAAATATCGATGGTTTAGTTCACAAATGTTGTAAGTGCAAAAATTAATTTTTAAGCAATATAAATATTAATATTAATTATATTATATAATTAAAAATGTGACATAATTCTAGTCTAAAGGTACTTAACACGATTGAAAAATGTAGTTTGCATCTTACATTAGTGTATCTTACTCACTTTTTCTAATAAATGCACTTAAAAATTTGTGAACTATTTAGAGCATTGATATGATGTTAACTTCCATTTTATTGAGTATGACCTGTACCCCAAAATTAAAAATTCGTTAGTTAGTTAAAAACAGGAAAATTTAGTTTACAAAGAATTATGTCTTAAATATTTTTTTTGAATATATTAATTAATACGATATTATATACAGGGTGTTTCAGAACTGTGGGCTCAAACTTCTAGGAGCTATTCAGTGCAACAGTACAAAATATTTAAGTATAAAAACCCATGTCTGGAAAAGTATCACTACGGGTCTACAGCCCTAAGACGCGTTAAAATTTAGAAAGATAAATTGCTTAAATAGGATTTAATGCATTTAATTTTTGCCTTTTGTACATGATATCATCACAACACTTGTTCAAAATTACAATGACAATGTCAATGTTTAAAAATTGTATTTAATAGTTTTTTTAATTTAATAATTTTACTTATTATTTTTGTTGTGATGATATCAGGTAAAAAGGCAAAAATTGCATGCATAAAATTCTATTTAGGTAATTCATCGTCTTTCTAAATTTTAACGCATCTTAGAGCTGTAGTGCCGTAGTGAGACTTTTCCGGACGTGGGTCCCAATACTCAAATGTTTTTTACTGTTTCCCTGAATAACCCCTAGAAGTTTGATCCCATAGTTCTTAAACACCCTGTATAATATCGCGTGCAATCATTACTTTTATGAATCATAGGACAATACAAAGACATTTAAAGATTAAGCTTAAGTAAATAAATACTTTTGCGTCGTCTAGAATTTGCATGACTATAACATTTAATAAAAATATTCAATTACTTTTGAATTTGTACAAATTCATATTTTAAAAATAAAATAAAAAAATCTCTAAAATATGTCCTATTCATTTAGTGGAAAAACAAATACATTTAAGATCAAGCTATAAATACTGTGTTAATATATTCTGCAGGGTTCAAAAAATGTTTGCAACTTATTTTAAAGTAAATATCAATTTTTTTTACCTCTGTTATTGTCATAATAATTTTTTAAAAGATAAATTAAACGTGGCACATTATAGTACTATGATTCAGGTTAAATAAAAATAACATAAATTTTTTAATAATTACTATCAAATTCAAAATAAAAACTATAGAGGTAGCCAAACATGCTTATTTAAATTAGAATTTTTACTCAAAAATATAATGTTTTAAGAATTAATATTATATAATTAGGTTTTTCGTGTTACATAAACCTTCGTTTTTAAATATTTTTACTACCTTTCGCAATGCATAAAGGAAATTGTGCAGAAAAAGAAACTGAAAATTCACAATATTTATGTATTATAATCGTTTATCGGTTTGAAAATAAGCGCACATATTTGCAATGCGGAAATTTTAAACTTCTTAAGTACTGTAAGTACTAAAACCAACCATGACCAATAGAAAAAAATTATCAACGGCAGATTTATTGCTTTTTACGAATATGCTAAGTTAAGTTAAAGTTTAATAATAGTTCCTGGGCCAGTAATAAAATTGACTTTATGATAATAACACTTTTAAAACCTTTTTCGGTGGTTTCTTTTGACAAGTCTACCGCGGATATTCATGCCTCCATATATGCAAGGTACGGTTTAATCCTGCCTGTCAATGTCAAATGTTTCGGGTGTCGGACTGGACAAACACGTTTTTTTGTGGGACAAGTTTACCACAATGTTTTACATGCAATTTTTAAACATTGTGCCAAAAATCGTAAATAATCGTTTTAATATTAAAAATCGTAAGTTTTACACACACACACTTACGATTTTCGGCACATTGTTTAAAAATTGCATTAAAACATTGGGGTAAAGTTGTCTCACAAAAAGTGACGCGTTAGCCCAGTCCGACACCTGAAACATTGACATTGACAAACTGGGCTAAAGCGCCACTTCCATACATGGCGGTATGAGTATTTGTGGAAGACTCGTCAAAAGGAGCCCCTAAAAAGGTTTTAAAAGTGTTATTATCCCGAAGTCAATTTTAATACTGGCCCAGGGATATAATGTTTGGTTGTTTTAAAAAGAGTTACATTTTTAAGGAATATAGTATAAAATTCATGCGTTAAGAAATATGTTTGGATGGAAATAAAAAGCAAACGTTGAGTTTTAGGAAAGGTGACCAAATTAAATGCAATACTATTAATTATTACTGTTAACCTATTTTGCTTTTAATTGGCCTTGTTACAAATAAATACTTAAAAAAAAGATTAATGAAGTAACGTCAATAAGTTTGTAAACATCTGTACTATTTTACTACATTTGCGTGTTCAATCAAGAATATTATGATAAATATGTTGGTAATTGCAAAGCAAATATCATTTTATTTTTATTTTTTTTAGAAGGTGTTCTCATATTTCAATTATTTGTCATGCAATCGAATAGCTAATTATTATTTCTACTTTTTTATAACGAATATTATTTTAACACGGCACCGTAGTGGAGAAAATATGGGAACTATGTATAAAATACTCTTTGTTGTATAACTAAAACCTGATTAGATTTTAAAGATTTGACACATTAGATGGACAATAAAGTTTTACAACATATACTCTGTAAAGCTTTCGCGGCCATCTTTTGCAAACTTATGTTTTTTTGGGCTATTCGGCCATCGTCGAAGATTTTATTTCCTTGACGATTTGCCAGCGCGAGTGGTTGGCATCCTCAGGTTTCTGGTAAACTACTTAAGCACTGTACCTTAGTAGTCTAAGAGGAACCTTCAGAGGATGCCAACCATTCGCGCTGGCAAAACGTCAAGGAAACAAATTAAGAAGCAGCAGTGTTGCAATTCGGTCAATCAGCTGATAAAAATGGGTATCTAGATCAAAAGTGTCGAAAATTTACCATATTTACAGAAATATACGATTTTGGTTTTGTGTCTCGACTAGAAGCAAAAGCACTTTTGAAAACAAGGCATTAAACTTCAGACAAAATATAGGGCATCATTGTCTAAAATCTGAAATAAAACAAAAAGTAGTTACCAGCTAACGTTCTGCGTAATTTTATATAAAGTGACAAAGCGTAAGTTCTTAAATATTTACACTTAAACTGCAGGCATTACAAATCCGACTTTGCACCTTTTGCTTTATGGCAGGATTTTTATCAGAATCTATGATGACAACCACCAAAATACTTAGCACAAATTGTAGACTAATTCTTCTTGTATTGTTTATTGTATTTATTTAATAAATTATAAAAATTATTTAAAAACACGATATTAGCTGCCACACCAACAAGAAAAATTTGACTATGAATTGTCATGGACTCTTATATTAGTTCAAAATTATGCCGATCAGAGCTTTTTTAACAACGTTGCAAGATAAATTTTAATTATCAATAGCCCAAAATACATAAGTTTAGCAAAGTCTTACAACACCTAATAATATTTAAAAAGAAATTTTATCGTCTTTATAATAGTTTGTTTGTTTTGAATTCGTCAAATTTTAAAGTTTTCCGTACAATTTTTAAGCCTTATTTATTTAGCTAATTTTGACACTATTAAAATGTGAAAACAATGCAGCCATAAAAATCTACAACTATCATCTATCTATGTATGTTAAGAAATTACTTAAAAACTACTCACTACTGGTTATTATTTATTTCATTAATGACGATTTTGAGAGCAGCCCAGTAGTGTAACTGACCGTATACAATAACAATTTTACCGTCATTTTTACCAGTCACAGAATTTAGACCGAATTATTATAACGTTTACGTTTTCTACGTTGTTTTTTGTTACCACTAAATTTACAGTGCGGCAGAAGTATGTATATTTTTAAATTGGTTTATAACTTTTTATTACTATGCGATTCATATAAGGTAATTTTTTCTCTGGTTGTTCAAATAAAAAAAATCAATATTGCTTTCTGAGATATAATATATATAAAAAATAAACAGTTTAAAGGAATAACATAGCTGTAAGGTTTTGTTTTGTGTAAAAGTATTTTTTTTAATTTGTTTTATTATAAGGAAACCCACAAATGTGGCCGTATTGAGTCAATGCAATATAAAAAGTGTGATGTAAAAACTTCATATATAGTAAGTTAAATTTTAAAGTTTATTTTTTATGTCGTTCTAGGGAGTTTTATAGTATTATCAAGTTAAGCTAGGACAAGCGGGACAAACCATTAAAAAAGGACATTCCTAAGGTCTCGGTCACGATACAGAGCGTGCTGGTAATGACTACAACATTTTGTGGTAAACAGTTTATATACCTTTAAAACGCTCCGTGGATAATATTTGTTCGTTTCGGGCGGCCAGTGGCAGTGCTTTTTGCTCAGGAATATTGCAGCTGGCTGATTTCTTTTATTCTCGCATAAAGATCAAAGACAGCGCTCCCACATTTTCCGCTCTACGCTGGACGCTTACACTTATGTATCGTGTCAGGGGCCTTACTTTTCGGTTACAATACAACCGGTGAGCGGCAAGCGTCACAGCGGTGCTTCTGATCGTTATATGGGCATAAAACAATTTGTATTTTTAAATAAGGCTGCTACAATAATATACGAGTCTAAAATCGGTGCCGCTCGCCGCCTAAACCAAATAAATATTATTAGCGACAGTTTCTATACATTTAAAAATACCCGAAACAACACATTTTTGTATCAAAATTTATTTGTTTAGGGTTATCCCCTATCCTCACCAACACAACCGGCAAAAAGTTGAAACCTTGAATTTTTAAGAATATATAACTGAAATATTAAAACTATCTTAAATACACTCACTTGGCACTTTATCGCCAGCAAAATAGGTGAGTGACATTTTTAAATCTTTGTAAAATATTTTCTCGACAACTAATCAAAACTTAAAAGGTAAATATGTTTAAATCAAATAAGTTAATTTTTGTTTGAGAATGAAGAAAACAAAAACAACTGAACAAAAAAACTGCGTTGGTTTAAAAGTCAGTCATGGTTACAAACGCGACTCCTAAATGAATATATTTTTTCTTTAACTCCTTTGGTTATATCATTCTTAAAATGAATAGAATTTAGTACTTTCACTTACTTCACACATTTACTTCTAAACCAGAATACAGATATGGCGAGAACAATAAAATCAAACGAAAGAAAAACGAGCATATAACTGCCAGCATTTTATTGGTAAAGTGTGTGAAAAGACTTATTCATATCTTTAATTTCATCATATTTTGGTTTACTTATCTGCAAAATATTTTTGTCTTTTTATTTGAATAGAATGAAATGTCTATTTAAAATATTATTAACATTAGAGTTAAATAATGTAAAAGTCAATAATATAAAAAAGAAAACACTTAATTGTATATTGGAAAAACGTAATTGTTTACAAACCGGACACATCGCCAATTTTAATAATATTTGATATTTGACATATGGAGGTTTTTTGGGCGCTGATTACGAATCTGAAAGAATTTCTAGTTATACACGTTTCGTTCTCAAGGTATTTATCATCAATCTTGAGTAGAAAACTAACCTAAATTTACCACATTTTGCAGGATTTTTTTAGTTTTCCGCCAAATTAGGGTTTAAGATTTGATTTCCACCATTTAAAACCCCATTTTTATATTTATTTTACTCATTTTTTCCATAAAATTACAAAGCTTTACTTTCTGTCATTACAATCATAGTAGCCATTGCGCTGCCATACTGTGACTGAAAGTAAATCTTTACAATTTTATGGAAAAAAAGGTAAAATTAATAGAAACATGGGTTTTTATCAAATATTGAGTACCAATTTAGCCTTAAATAAAAGAATTGTCTGCAAAAAGAAGGAGCGAAACTAGGGCAAACTTGCTTTTCAAGTTTGATGATAGATATCTCAAAAACGAAACGTGTCCGACTAAAAGTTCTTTCAGATTCGTGATTAGTGATCAGCGCTCCAAAAACCCCCGATACAAATTTTATTAAAATCGGCGATACGTCTTGTTGGTAAACAATTGCCTGAAAAAAAATCATTTTGGTACATTTAGTAACTAAAAGCCTTATTTTAAAATATTTTTATGTCGAGAAAAAGAATACCTTATAAGTATTTTAAATTTAAACCGTTCAAACTGAAAAATATTCCAGGCAATATAAACATTCTGCCGAACTATCCAGTTGTGACTGTCTAAAAATGTCGAGTAAAATGTGTTTAATTGTACAGCCAGGCACATACGTGAAGAATGACGTCACAAAAGTGACGATTTTTCCGCATCATGTTGAGGGACTTCAGCATGGAGTTCTGGTGGACCTCGTCGAGGAACTCCAACTGCAAGATGGGCTCCTCGTCATGTTCCTCCAGATTCTCGGCCATATCAGCATCTGCGTCGGTAGTTTTGCCGTTGTGGTGCACCGTCGACTCGTGTTCTAAACCTAAAATAAAATAAAAATGTGTTAAATCATTTTCGTATTTCGTATTTTTCAAAAAAATATGACAATTTTGGCAGGTGACGCCACCGATTTCACTATCTTGAGTGTCAATTTGTATTTTAACGGCCATTTGCACACCTTGCAAATGTAGCATTTAGTTAAATTAAACAAAGTACATACACGCTATATTACCATAATTCAAAATTTTTATTATCTTTTGTTTACAGTAAAAACACTTTAATATAAACATTTTAAAATTTAATATTGGTAATTATTTACAAACTGGACGCCTCGCCGATTTTAATGAAATTTGGTATACCGGGGTTTTGGGCGCTGATTACGAATCTGAAAGAATTTTAAGTCGGACTCGTTTCGTTCCCGAGATATTCTTTATCAGACTTGATAACCAGAACTAACCTAAATTTACTATTTCTCCCTTTCTTTGCACTTAATTCTTGAGTTTTCTGCTAAATTGGTACTTAATATTTGATTTTTACCTCTCTATTTATTTTAACCATTTTTTCCATAAAATTGTTAAGCTTCACTTTAATCGCAGTAGCCTTGGCGGCGCCAGTACTACTGCGATCGAAATGATTGAAAGTGGAGTTTTACAATTTTATGGAAAAACGGGTAAAATAATGTAAAAATGGGGTTTTTAGAGTTTTCAATCAAAAATTGAGTGCAAAAAGAAGGGGGAAATAGTGAATTCAGGTTAGTTTTGGTTATAAAGTCTGATGATGTATATCTCGAGAACGAAACAAGTCGGACTAAAAATTCTTTCAGATTCGTAATCAGCGCTCAAAAACTTCCGTATACCAAATTTCAATAAAATCGGCGAGGCCTCCGGTTTGTAAATAATTACCTGTTAATTAAAATTAAATTAAAAAAGTGTATCAACCGAAGTATTTATCATGGTTTAAATAATAACTTCTTTTATTAAAAGCAGTTTATAAGTTAACAAGTTACAATTTTAATACCTACCTAAAATTTGCATTTTTTATGTAAATAAGGGGACATTTGTTTATTCTAAAAAGACGTTTATTGTTTACAGCTTCATTTGGAAAATTATCGACAATATATTTGTATTATATATTAATATGTATATTTTTTTTTAAATTTTACAGAAAAGCGTATTTTAGCAAAATTTTAATTTCATTTAAAATAAGATGAGTCAATTATTATTTTTCTATAATTTTAGAGCTATCAAGAACTGACTTACTTCACCTTGTGATATTAACAAATAAAAACAACTGTACCGACTGGATTACATTGTGTTTTGTATATGTCGCAGTCAAATGGTAATTTTACGAAAATGGCTGCTGTCTAGGAAAATGCTTTCTGCCTGGGCAAATGACTTCATGAAAATAATTTCTATTTTACCTAGGAAAATGACTTATGCTGTGGTCCTTGTTACGCAAATGACTGTGATATATTTAATAACATATTAGGCGTACAGTGTATTTTGATTGGTTCGAAAAGCTTTCGCGATAGTTGCTATTATGATAGTGACTGTCACATAAACTATCACCATGTAAATAACCCGATAGTAGCTATCATGCTGTCGTGATAGTACTTTCGCACTTTCTCGCTTACCTAGATAGTTCGGCGTAACTTCCATGGTAAAAGTTGTCGTTTGTTTTCGAATTGCACGTGGTACGTGATTTTTACAATAAATCTATTACAAATAATTGTAGAAACTGCAAAGAAAGTTAAAATGAGCCGTGGGTAAATTGACATAATACTTTTTTGGAAAAATATAAAAAGTTTTCATGTTTATGGAAAAAAGTTCTCCCGATTTTAAAAACAGAGCGAAGAGGGACCATGCTAAAGAAATTCTGCTGCCCTTATCAGGACTTTTTACATAAATAATAATGATAATACATTGGTTGCTATAGTTATTATACGTGTTGACACCTCAATTTCATAATAGAACTATCGAGGTTACTATCATGAGAGCAGTTTCACAAGAGTACTATCACCGTGAAAACGAGGCTTAAGGATATTAAAAAATAAACTCCCAACCTCCCATCTACGAATAAACTTTATTAAACGTATATGGCTAACTCTATATATTTTTTTGTAATATGTTCGTGAATATAGCTGTATTTTGTGCATTTAGATATATATTTAAAAGTTCTTCTATAAATGACATAAGAGTCAATTGACTTTATGCACTTCTGAAACCTGAACTGAAGCGGTACCTATTTGCAAGTCTGACTAGTATCCTTCAAAACATCTTGTAATAAATAAATCCGCTACAACAATACAGACACAGAAAAGCCAGTTTTATTCAAAACATTAAAGGCATAAAAACCCTACCTTTTGTGACCACATTTTCTTAAATATTTACAACACAAGCAATGCAGACAAACTTTTTTTCAATAATGGTCGGTTCGATGGTTTATACAAAACTTAAACAATTACTTCTAACTAAATATACTTTTTATTGACTAATTAAACAGAAATTCTAAAAAAGTAATCTGTTCAAGTTTGCTAACAAGGTTAAATCGTGGGACTGTAACGAATGAAAAGATCCACGTGATGTAGTTAAAGGGATAATATAATTTAATCCAATTTCAAGAAAAACGAGCACACTTGACTGAAAGAAACCCAATGTCTGATGTCTGTTTAATACAGTTAAATAAAGACTGCAAAATACCCGTGTTTTCATTTATTTGTATACAGTGTGAACGTAAATAGTCCCCCCTGCTAACTTTTGTATCCTTATTTTTTGTTTATAAAATAGGGGTATGCCTCATGGGAGGATATAAACTACTTTTTGATGTAAAAATGATGTTTGCAACAATCAAGATGGCGGATGGGCGCGATCTTAGGAAAAAAATTAAATGAAAAGGGGGTCTTGTGGCACATCATTTTAAAGCTCCTGAAGAGTAGTTTATAACCCTAGAATATAAAGTCAATATCTTTACCTACTACAAAATGGCGATACTTTAAAAATTGCCTAAATACCTGATTCCTATATTTCCAAAACGAAAACGAAAAAAAAGTGGTATGTTGTTATAGCTCGTTAAAAGATATTTTTAATGGTGATACTGATAATAATATACAGGGTAGGACAAAAAGTGGATATTTTTGTATAAAAGCACCCTGTATATTATATTACCCTTGCTCATATGTAATCGTGTCAATATTCACCAGAATATACCGAACGGTTCAGATTTTTAGATGAGGGGACGGACGGACTTTAGGTCCTTATCGTATATTGTTAAAAATGATGTTCGGAGATTGTATATCTACTACTGTCAAAAACATCTGATTCTGTCAACCAACAACCGTGAGTTAGAAACAATTTCAATACTGTAAACTAATCATGGATAATGTCAACTGTCTACAAAAATAATAAGTGTTAAACCTTGTATCAGTTCTTGTAGCATATGATACAAAGATTAGGCAAAAAACGTATACATCAAAACCCTCTATGATGACGCGTAGATGAAAAGTAAGCAAATAAAATTACTTCGGTAAGGGTTAGGAGTAATGACGTCTAACGCAACTGATTGGTTAAGATGGTATCACCGTCATCAACACTTAACTGAAAACAGTGCTGCTTATAATAAAATACCAAAAATTTCCAGTTTTCCATTTTTAAAATATTCCGATTCCAAAAAATATTTTACAACCTGCCAAGTCATTTAGTAAAACAATGCTTTTATCAAAAAATTGTCCATGACACAACTTAATTAGTTTACATTGTAATTAAAAATATGAATATTCAGATAAACTTTTTATCAAATAAGTACGAAGTTCATGCATATATGAGAGTGATTAAATCAAAGAGTTAAAACTATATCAAATTTATATAATACACTTAACGAGATAGATAAATACTTTTACTGAGAATAAATTAAATATTTTTAATGTGCTCCTCTTCCGCGACCAATCAGCTCGTACCATGTCGCCCTAGTGTCAAACTAATTTTCAACGGTTTTCGCTCTAAGAGGTTAGAGGGCACGGAAACATTAGTTCTGTAAAATTTGTAGAAAAGTCTGTAAAATTTATAGTCTAATTTTTGTAAAATTTAGAAATAAAATAAGTAATAAGACACCCACGGTACGTTAGTATTTAGGCTTTTAGCCTTCGTGGATTGTCCAAAGATAAAAAAAAGTATTTTTGCACCGAAGGTACATATAGGTAAAAAGTATATTATTGACCTTTTAAGGCCTCAGACGCGATTCTAAGCGTCAGCGGCCAGCGTTGAGCGGAAAAGTTCTTTTATTCTCGCATAAAGATCAAAGACAGCGCTCTCACATTTTCCGCTTAACGCTGACGGCTGACCCTGACTCTTAATATCGTGTCAGAGGCCTAATACATTGTTCTAAGTTACTGTTCAAAAATTGACCTTTTATTTACTATTGTGTTCAGTGAGATACAAATCGAAGAACCGAGAATTAAGAATCCGCGCAACAACTACGACTTGTAAAAAAAAAAAAAAGAAACGAAGGCGATGCGAAATCAATTTAAAGTTATGTATTCAGCTTAACGCGGTGATAAAACTATTAGTAAGACATTTTTGGACCAAATTAAAGTTGTTTTGAGGTCTAAGAGCAAATTTGCCTTTTTTCCAAATGTTTCTAGAAGAAATATTAAATGCTTTATGGAAAACAATTTAACTTCTGGTTCCATGGTTCTGCTTTGGGAACAATTAATTTATAACTTCAGAAATTGTTTTTTATAACTACACTACTCAAAAGAATTATCGCATATGCTCGATTAACTTTAAATCTCCTATGATGTGCTGTTGAAAGGGAGTAGTCAAATTTGTGATTATAAAATATCAGAAATGGGTAAGGGTATAAATTATTAACAAATGAGATTTCTCCCTTTTAACAGCACATTATACAGGGCGATCAAAAATTATTCATTTTTCAATTTTTTTATCACCCGTAGGATTTATTGCTTACAGTAAAAACAACGGTTAATATAAAGTTACAGCTTCACGTTTTCTTAACATTTTATTTTTTAATTGTCTTAATAACTTAATTATTAAAGAGATTTGGCCATTTAAATCAAAGCATTTTTGTATTAAAGCTATGAAAGAAATCGAGCATATGCGATAATCCCTTTTAAAACAAAATAAAAAACACATTTAACACATTATAATAACCAACCATATACAGTGTGGGACAGTTACATGTTACATGTGTTAAATGTGTTTTTATTTTGTTTTAAAAGGGATTATCGCATATGCTCGATTTCTTTCATAAGCTTTAATACAAAATGCTTTGATTTAAATGGCCAAATCTCTTTAATAATTAAGTTATTAAGACAATTAAAAAATAAAATGTTAAGAAAACGTGAAGCTGTAACTTTATATTAACCGTTGTTTTTTACTGTAAGCAATAAATCCTACGGGATGATAAAAAAATTGAAAAATGAATAATTTTGATCGCCCTGTATAATGTGCTGTTAAAAGGAGAAATCTCATTTGTTAATAATTTATACCCTTACCCATTTCTGATATTTTATAATCACAAATTTGACTACTCCTTTCAACAGCACATCATACGGGGCGATTTAAAGTTAATCGAGCATATGGGATAATTCTTTTGAGTAGTGTATTACGATAACCTACATCCTAATCCTTAATTATTTACAGATATGTAAATGTTATGGTAGGTTAACATCTGACATTTATTGCATGATATTTATGTCAGACAGACAATTCTGGCTAATGTAAACGGTCAAAAATGTACGTCTATTTTTTTTTACATTTTTATTTGACATTAATATCATGCAATAAATCTCAGATGTAAACCTACCATTACATACTGAGTCAAGAACACTTGCAAATTTATAAGTAAAATTTACAAATTTAACTTTACAGATATAAATCTCTAAAAATAACAAATGCATTTAGTTTTGGCAAGTTTTACATACATTAGTTTTTTAAATTTTAAAGAACTCTTTTTTCCGTGTGCACATTAAACCTAGTATACTCGACATAAAAAGAGTTTTTAGGTTATTTAAGGTTTATTTTTACGTGTCTTTTACTTATCAAATTAAAAAGAAACAAATTTAACCCACTTTACCACTGCCAATAAATTAACAATGATATATATATATATATATATATATATATATATATATATATATATATATATATATATATATATATATCAAATGTGGTATTTTCTTATAGCTCCTTAAAATATCTATTTAATGGTGATGCAATATACAGGGTGTTCATTTAAAAATGCCAGTTTACTATTTAATTCCCGAGGATGGCCATATTTCTGAAACTATTAAAACCAATACCAATTTTTGCGGAACCAGCAATAAATCCTTTTTAGTTAATCTAGCAAATGGTTGAAGGTTTATAACGAATTAAAATTACTATTAAATAATTAAAACTGTGACTAACTTAATAAATCTAGGTACTAATTTTTTTTTTTAATGCAAATTACTTTTGGATTTAAATTTAACGTCGAATAACTTTTTGAAGGAGTAAATTTATTGAAAAATGCAAAAGACCTTTTTGTAGGGCATAAAATTTCTTTTAAAAGTATGTAGTGCATTAACCTAAATATTGATATTTGTGTTGGGAACAAAAATTTAACCCTAAAAAACAAAATTAAAATAAATAATAGTTTAAAAAAAAAACTAAAAAACACGCTTTTATATGCAACCGAACTAAAAATTAGAAAATAATTTTTCATTACAAAGAGTTTGTCACTTCAGAGTAAAAAGCGTGGGGTGCATTTTACTATTTTTTCATAACTTTTCCCTCATAGATATTTGTAAATAGAATAATTATAACATTTAATCTATTAAGCACCCCACGCTTTTATTCTGAAGTGACAAACTCTCTGTAATGAAAAATTATTTTCTAATTTTTAGTTCGGTTGCATATAAAAGCGTGTTTTTTAGTTTTTTTAAACTATTATTTATTTTTCATTTTTTAGTTCGATATATCAATTAGTTTTTTAAAAATAAATGCTCCAGTTTATTCACTAAAAAATTCCTTCGCCATTTTGTCAAGAGTAGTATTAGGACACAGAGGATCTGTAAAGGAATTTATTTATCCTGGCGGTCCTAATCAGGATAACGGGATACTGTTTTTAAATTATTGCATTGTCATCGGTCCTTGATACGTGTGCAAAGTTTCAAAGAAATTGAATGGCTCGGAGTTGGTAAAAAATTAGTTACATAGATAGATAGATAGATATATAGATAGATACAACCCAAGCTAATAAAAGCGTGTTAAAAATAGTTCAATGAGCGAATCCCGAGTACATGGACACGGCTTATTTGACCACAATTTACGAAGAGATATTTTTTGTAGGAAATTTAATTTATTTTTTTAAGATTGAAAAATTGATTGGTGAAATATTTCACATTAACAATTTGTGTGTTTTGCATAAAAAAATTGTCAAAAAACTGTTTTTCGTGAAGAGAGACCACTTAATAATAATTTAAGGGACTCAAACCTGCACGGTTTTTTCTATTTGTCACCTTTAATAATAATTCCGATATTCTTTTTATAAAAATATAAATCGTCGATTTTTTGGCCCAGTCTAATGCGCATACACACGATCAGTCATGCCGTCATGCGAACCTGAAATGATGCGCAGACTTTCCTCTTTGGTAGCCTCGTAGGCATTCCTCACCGTGTGTATGCCTACTTAAGCTTACCTATATTATTCAGATCGCTTTAAGCAAAGCTGTTAACTTCAGTTTTTTTCATTAAACTTTATCATGGCATTATTTAACAATCAGTATAAGATAATTTCTGAGTTATTTCTACGAACCCGTGTCATCTAAATAAATTTAAAGGAAAAGTTTAATCTTGAAAAGTACCTACTTAAATAAGTAGGTTATCTTAATTCACAAGTAAAAAGTCGCGAAAAAATATCGTCTTTTAAAATATATTTCTTAAATATATACTTCAAAGTAAAAAAAAGGTTATCTTTTTTTATACAAGGCTGCAGTAATTTATAATTTATTAATCAATATAAATATACTTTTATTTTTAACAAGTAAACTACTAGGCCCTTAGGTCCCACGATAAAATCAAACGTAAGAGGTCAATTGACCCTTATAAACTAGTAAACATAGTCAACCAAAACACTTTTTCTTTAAGGTCTATCATAAAATACTACACAAACACAAATGATGTATTTATATGTTGTCAGATAACCTAGCTTTAATCTCCGTAAATTTAGGTAATACTTCAGTTAATCCTAAGTCATTAAAGGATGCATTAGTTTTATTTACCGACCAACTTCTTTTTACAATAATAAACATACCTGCAAAACAACATAATCCTAAAATGTTTTCAGCCATAATTTTGATATTTATATTTAAATAAATTTATACGTTTTTAATTTTTACTTATTTTGATTACGCTGAAAAAATTGGAGAAGACGTAAAATAAGGCAAAGATCTATTTTTTTGAGATAATAAAAAATATTAATTCCTTTTCCTTTTTGTCTGAAGTACCAGTGAATACATATATTAGATTTAAAAATCTATCGATTTTTAATTATCTGACCTTAAACACCTTGAAAATGATACAAAACACACATTTTTTTCGTTTCCTCCCGAAATTTTGTTGGGAATACCTACAAAAAAATTCCTGAAAGTTTCGAGCCCTTAATATTAAGTACTCGACCACAAAGTGTGAATATTGTCCATTTAAAATACACAGGAACTTTGATTTGTTTCTATAGCTTAGCGGCATTTTATCGTACCGTTTTGTGCAAAGTGCCATTGCGGCGAAGTCGTAACCGTATACCTGTGAGGTAGTACGGATAATAAACACAATTTTTTTCTTGTGTAATTGGCGTTTTTACACATTTATCTCGTAAATGGCAAAAGCTACAGAACAAATGTAAAAACAATTTTATAAAAAGTAATTTAATTTTCTACCAAAAAAAAAAAAATGCAAAAAACCCGAATTTTACGAAAAAATAAGGTTTAGTGCCTATACTTCCTAATCAGTATGAGTTACGACTTCGCCGCAATGGGCACTTTTGTAGAGCATCCAATTTTGAAGGAATCTCGACTGTCGACAAGATAATACCATAAAATACCGCAGAGTTATGAAATTAAAAAAAACATAGTTCTCGTGTATTTTAAATGGAACATTTTGACACACTGTGGTCGAGTACTTAATATTAATATTAAGAGCTAAAACTTTCAGGTAATTTTTTTAAAGGTATTTCCAACAAAATTTCGGCATGGGAGCGAAAAATATATTCGCAAAAAAGCACTCTAATGTAAATTAATATGGTATAGGAGAGTGAACTACATATAGTTTTTAAGCGATATCGCTCAAAGAAAAATATGTTTAAGGTGAGTGCTTATTTTTTTATCTAAGGTCAACTGAGAGACAGACCAATTGAAATGGTAAACCAAGTTTTTTTGTAAAATAGGCATTAAAAACAAAGAAGTAACGAGTTAAGGAGGAAAGTAAAAAGTTATTCGTTTAGTCGTACATATGTTAGTTCTAAAAATAAAATGGTTATTAGCTTATACATCAATGTATGTCCATTACCTGAATTTAAAATTGTGTAGGTATATTTACCTTAATATCATTTGTGCTACCTAATCTACACTTATCTGAATCATATGTTTTCATACTATCTAATTCTTACCCTCATGTGACCTGTTACCAAAACAGTATTTTTTCGTCTAAATAATAATACAATCAAATAAAGTCAATATCATTTAAGCGCCTGACTGCGAAAATAAAATTAATTTGGGTGTACTTGAAAAATGAGGTTTAAAATTATAAACAAATTTGACTGTTAATAGGTTGTAATTTGTTATACTAATATAATAAATTGGCCGAATTTATATTTAATTTCAAGTTTAATTGACTGAGAAATTTAGCAGGCAACAGGGATGGCTTTAAATAATTCACTTCTAAAAATAATAACTGCTTTTACAGTAGTATCAGTTAATTGACTTAATTATTAACAAATGAATTAACTTTTAGAATGGCTAAAAATCTGCCCTAAGAAAATACAAAAACTGTCAAATCATTAGGTAATATATTTTATTTATGGGAGGATATTTATATAGAAAAAATCTATTAGACTGTTGTTCCAGGTGCGATACAACATTATTCCCTAACTAATTCATATTCATACTATTTGCGAGTTACAACTTTGTTCTAGCCAACTTTTTGATTGTTGCCTGTGCGTGGTAGTGGTAGCGTATCAACTTTTCACCCAAGCGACCCCGATTCAATCCTGGCGTAATAATAATAAAAAAAAATCATTATTGTGTAAAAATGCCCATAAGAGAAATTAAATTACCTCCAAACTGAAAGGTGATAATTCCATAGCAGAGTGAAAATCCCATTGTACATATTAAATAGCAAATGCAATGTATCAAAAAAAAAAAAAAAAAAAAAAAAAAAAACCCACCCATAGCAAAGGGCCACTTGAAGTAAATAAACGAGGCCCTGCTTACTTGTGTAAAATCATTTGGTACGCAACATAGATATGTGCAGAATGGCGTTTACGCTCGGAATATAGTATGACACTAAAAGAGGATTAATTAATAACCCGTTCTCATAAAAAAATACATTTAAGGATCTAGTTGACCTTAGGCGTGTTAAATACCGATATTATTATTTTCTTTATTAAAAGTTCCTTATTTTTTTATTAAAAGTTCTGGTTAGAAAGAAGAAAATATACAGGGCGTTAGGAAAATATTGCCTTTTTAGGCAGCTTAGTGTATTAGAATGCGTTGGAATAGTGACTTATTTCCAAATAATATTATTTTTAAAATACTTAGGTACCATTGTTTGTTTTTTAAATGAGACATCCAGTCTATTTATTACAAAATTATACAGGGGTTTTTTGACTTTGTTTTTTTTTACTTTTAACACTGTATAAAATGCAAGAAACTAAGACAGTTTTTTTTTAAAAATTATGTCCAAAATGCCTTCTTTCTCAGATACAAGGTGGTAAGGTTTTAACAAAAAAATGTTTTTTTATCATAACTTTTTTACATTAACATTACATTTTTGCTGTAAAAGTTTTTAATTTTTACCAGGGTTCGAACAAAATTGTATTTAATATTTTTGAAGAAAAAATAGTACGCCATTGCCTTTTCCTCGCATCAGTATTATTTTAAAAATACTTATTTCCTAATCTTTTTCCGTACAATGAACGGTTTTTCGTTTAAAAAATTTAAGCCATTTTGATGCATGGGAAAATCGCTACAATCTGATATGGTATTTTATTTCTAACTTCGGTTTTTATGTATGTTATAGGAGCAAACAATTTTTAATGACATAATAAATTGTAGTAATGTAAGTATTTGACCTTCCTTTAATACAAATTTACCAAAAACGAATTTTACATAAAAACACCCTATCAGATTTAAAAGATTTTGCCATGGATCAAAATCGCTTTTATTTTTTAAACAAAAAAACTTTAACACCCTGTACCTCTTAAAAAAGCATTTTCGAACATAATTTTATTTAAAAAAAATCTTAGTTTTTTGCAATTTAAACAGTGTTTAAAGAAAAATAATAACTTAAAAATACCCCTGTATTCTTTTTACACGCATTTCAAATCAAGTTTTTAAATGTACCTAAACTTTGGTTTGCATGGCTTTATATTAAAGTTTAATTTTGTTCCTGCAGTGTATTTACTAAATTTTGAGTAGCGTGTCTACCAAAACTTAAATAATTTTCTCCAAATTTCAATGATAAGAATTACCTGTATTTCATTTTTTTACCGGGGCCGGTGGCGTAGCGTGTCTTGGAGGTGCCCTGTATCACAATGACTTAGGGGGCCCAAAAAAACTTTGAATACAAATAAATAATAGTTAAAAAAATATATAAAAAAACACGCTTTTATATGCCACCGAACTAAAAATTAGAAAATAATTTTTCATTACAAAGAGTTTGTATTACAGTAATAAAAGGTCAAACAATGAATCATAATTATATACCTCAAAATAGAATTATAATAAAATTTAAGATAATAACAGAATAATTCACTTCAGAGTAAAAAGCGTGGGGTGCATTTTACTATTTTTCATACCTTTTCCCTCATAGATATTTACAAATGAAATAATTATAACATTTAATATATTAAGCACCCCACGCTTTTATTCTGAAGTGAATTGTTCTGTTATTATTTTAAATTTTATTATAATTCTATTACAGTTTTATTTGCCCAAAAAACTTTTACCTAAATTCAACAAACAAAAAGCTAACATGTTAAGTCTGTTGCAAACATCCTTGAATAATTATTTCATTTTAAATATTAATTTTTAAAAATTATACTTTGTCCGACCCTGGTAGGCATGCAGTTTAGTGGGACCAAAGCCAAAATACAAACATTTTAGACTGATCTGATTACTTATTTATGTCCCAATTGGTTTTTAAGGAAGCTATCAAAAACAAGGCACTTAAGCGAACTAGCATTCGTTTCACAATCATGTCTCTTACTTTTTGGTAAGGATAAAAAGATTATCAGTTAAAATTTATTTTTTCCATGACCGTTTAAAAAATGCAGTATTTTAATCGTTAACATGAAGATAAAGTACCTTTTTCTAGTACACTACATAAAGTGTTAAAAAAAGTAACATTTTTTAACACTTTAAAGCTATTTTTACATTTTCAAATAGTGTTTTGTTTCCGGGCCTACTAGAGTAAACTTAAATATTAATTTATGCAATGTAACAGTAAAAGCAACATCAACTGAACAAAACGGTCAAGTTACCTTTGATTTCCTAATTATTTCTTTTAGTACATGTGTCACTAGTTTTTTGACAATTGCGAATAAATTTTATAGAAATTATTTAAAATTAATAGTAATGAATTTGGATGACTAAGAGATTAAAAGGAATTTACACTGTTTTTGTATTATTTCTACAAATAGTAAGTACATACAATTTTATAAAATTAAAACACGGCATAGTTATGAAGAGGATAATTGTCTTTTAAAAAATAACGAGGCTATGATTTTTTGTTATAAGAAAATAGTTGTGCTGCAAAAATTAAAATTAATAAGTTTAAATGAATAAAAAATGTATAAACTGTTAATTTGGGAAATTTTTATACGGTCGTAGAAAAATATAGTATGTAACACATGCATAAAGTGTCTCTTTTTTACTCATGGGATTGCCGCACTAGCCTAACGGCTCGTGCTGTCAAATTTCCCATTCGTAAAAAAGTATCACTTTATGCACTTGTTACATAAATTATTATTCCTCCATCTCCGAATGATATATTACCCGAGGGTGTCATTCACCCCTAAAATTTAATGGTAAAACACACCTTCCCAGAAAGATTAATTCATATCTCATTTTAAAGATCGTTTAACCCTTATCATATCCTTTTAGTTTAAAATAGCTTGCTCTTACAGGTAATAAAAATCAAAATTTTGACAAGCTGTCCTACGAACGGAAACAAGTCAAGAGACATTCAAAATGAGGTATCACTCGATCCCTCTTTTCATTTAAGATTTTATAGGTGAGTATCATCCCAGCTAGAGGGTTGCAGTTCAAGGGATAAAAGTAGCAAAAAAATGTTTCCCCTAAAATCAAAAATTGACGAGCCCTAGCGTTTTTCCTGAAAGGACCTGCTGGTTCTTATTCTCGAAACTGGGGAACAACGTTTCATGAGAAAAGTGGGCGGAGTTCTTTCGAAAAGCTTAAATAGGTATTCTTAAACGCAAACGACTGCTCCCATCACGCGATAGCGACTAGTGCCTGTAAAGAGAACAGCCCGGAAAGTGAACGATCCGGCTTTGGCGATGTGATCAAGTTCGTTTTCTTATGCTCGAGAATGGAGGGCTGGTGCGCCCAAAATTAGCTCTGTTTTTTTTTCAAATGGCCACCCTGTATATAATGAGTACATTGCCACTGTAACACCAAGGTAAAATTTCGAAAAACTGTCGCCTTTTAACAAAAAAAGCCCCAAATACATTATTTAAAATCGTTTGTACCCAATTGTCCGCTCAAAAATAATAATAATAAATGAAACACATCAACAAATTGTTTGTTGTCCACCACAACAAAAATAACATTGGTATACTGACGCATTCTAATTCGTTCATTTATTTGACTTAACTGCACACTTTTTGTGCAAAAGATGATTTTTTCACTCCTTTAAGCCTTCTGAGCTTATGAGCCCCGGCGCACTGCCCCGCCTAGCCCCATAGTAGCTACGCCACTGTCTGCAGGCATTTAAAACGAAATAATTTTTTTAAAGCATTCTATACTTAACTTTAAAAAAAAAAAAATGTTAATATATTTCACTTAAAATAGGTATACGTGGTAAAATTGCTTAGTGCAGCCGTTTTTAAAATATCTGGATTAAAAAAAAACACTTTCTGCATAACCAGGTCTAAACTATACAGGGTGTTTCAGAATAAGACGCTTATCTTTAAGAGTGGGAATCCTTAGTTAATATTAAGAAAAAAGTTTAAATAAACCCTAAAGGTCTTAAATTTTGAGATGCAGAGTGGTTAAAAAATCTTTTTTGTTAACTTTACCATCCTGTATCTTAAAATTTAAGGGCATATCGTTGCCATAGTAAGAAAACTTGGTAACTTCGTTTAGGTAATTTTATAGGAGAAGTTAAAAACTGAATAGTTTCTAGAAATTATTAGATTTTTACTGAAATGTGATATGTGGATAATTTTAGGATTACTAATGTATTATTTATTTGTAAAATTAATTGTTTTTTTATATTTTTATTGAAGATAGGCATTGTCACACAAAATTATATCCATTAAGCATATTGCCTTCGCGTGTTTTTAAATAAATAAAAAAAAATAATTGCTGAGAGCAAGAAAATACTTTAAAAAAATTTAAATTAAGTATATTTGTTTATAAATTATAGCCAACATTATAAAAAAAGTCTTGCGTAAGTAAGTCTCCATCAATAAGAAACTTAATATTTTAGCAATCAGAGACCATTGAACTCATATTAAACAGGTACAGCTTGGCATTGAGGTAGATTCAATCAACTTGTTTAGCACATTTGAATAAAAACTAATACCAGGACAAATTTTGTTATGCGAGCTATGCAGACCGGTATTTAGTATTTCTTAAAGTCTGTTGTTACAGTACTTGCAAAATGATCAACTTATAATAAACCATTACATCATAACTTTAATAAGCTTGATTTAAAAAATGTACGTTATGTTCCTTATTGGTTCTCTGTGGTTTAATAGGATGTAGGAGCGAAACACGACAATGATAACTACTAAATACAAATATTATACATTTTACAACTAT
Source organism: Listronotus bonariensis (assembly GCA_014170235.1). NCBI lineage: Eukaryota > Metazoa > Arthropoda > Insecta > Coleoptera > Curculionidae > Listronotus > Listronotus bonariensis. The sequence continues at coordinate 230,224 of JACEGR010000519.1, forward strand.
TAACAAAAAATGTTTAGTTAATTAAAAACAAAACTTGGTATAAGAACACAGTTAATTGTTTAAACTACGGAGTGTTAAAAATTAAAAAGAAAAGTATTTTTATTTTTTAAAATAACATTTATATAAACTTGAATATTTTTAAAAATTTGGGAAACGACTTCTATTAACCCGAAGAGATTTCTTAGCATACAAAAAACATTAATTTTTACCAGTATCGTCCATGAGGAGTTTTAGGTAAATATTAAAAAAATCGTACTCCACTGTATTTTTCTAAATTATATATATATTTTTTAAATTGCCATTTATTTGATCTCTTGACTCTTTTTTTATTCGATTTACGGTTTCCGCGTAAATAAATAAAAACCATTTCTCGGCATGGTCATTTCATATCGCTAATATCAAATTCTAAAATAAAAAACCTTTCTTATTTATTCTTTAATTAGATAGGGATTTGACCATGCTAAAAAATGTTTTTTATTAATTTAAACAAAAACCATACAACCAATAAAAAATGTAAGAGATCAAATTTTTTTAAATTAAACGGGAATTAAAATATATATACAGGGTCATCAAATTAAGTGTCCGCCATTGGTAAATTCGTTATCATTCAAAATACGAGAGAGTTTAAATTAGCAAAATAGTAGAATTTTTACGCTCTTTAAAATTAAAGATTCGAAAAAACAATTGATAATTGGGTTTTTAAGTTATACGGTAAAATAACCTTTTTTTAAGTGAAACACCCTGTATATTTTATAACCATTAGAAATATCTTTCAAAATCCTTTTAAAAAGTCCACATGTGATATATCCAATTTTTACAGTTTCGGAAATATGGCCATCATCAGGTTTTAATAGTGCATTTTTAAAATTAAAAAATAAAACACTCTGTGTTTTATTTTTTTTTCTGTTAAAGCATTTAATTTTAAACAAAAACTCTCATGATGATTTTTTCCTAAAGTCAAAAATTATGCTGATATACGATTTTAAAATATTACCAATACCTATTTAAATAAAAGCCGTATTAAATTAAAAGGTAAAAACCGTAAACCTTTACAATTTATTTAAAAAATTAATTTATTTGTACAATTTCGAAAACAAATAGCTAAAGCTATTCAAAAAATATCCTAGTCGACACCAATACATATAATTAGAAGGCTTTGGAAAACAAAGAAAACTCCTTCTCTTAATACATCGAATATAAGTGGATTTGTAAAAAAAATTAAAAACCTTGTTGTTCTATTAATTCTTTTAAAGAAAAATTGTTTTTAACACGCTTTTATTAACTTGGGTTGTAACTATCTATCTATGTAAATCTTTGAGCCTAATTTTTACCAACTTCCAGCGATTCGATTTTTGAAACTTTGCACACGTATGAAGGACCCATGACAATGCAATAATCTGCAAACAGTATCCCGTTATCCTGATTAGGACCGCCAGGATAAATAAATTCCTTTACAGATCCTCTGTGTCTCTTGACAAAATGGCGAAGGAATTTTTTAGTGAATAAACTGGAGCATTTATTTTTAAAAAACTAATTGATATATCGAACTAAAAAATGAAAAATAAATAATAGTTTAAAAAAACTAAAAAACACGCTTTTATATGCAACCGAACTAAAAATTAGAAAATAATTTTTCATTACAAAGAGTTTGTCACTTCAGAGTAAAAAGCGTGGGGTGCTTAATATATTAAATGTTATAATTATTCTATTTGCCAATATCTATGAGGGAAAAGTTATGAAAAAATAGTAAAATGCACCCTACGCTTTTTACTCTGAAGTGACAAACTCTTTGTAATGAAAAATTATTTTCTAATTTTTAGTTCGGTTGCATATAAAAGCGTGTTTTTTAGTTTTTAAACTATTATTTATTTCCCATGAAGAAACGTGTGCAGAAAATCATCTTTAAGAGCAAAAGAATATTATGCAGAATTGTATCCAGAACGTGTTCTTCCATATGAAAAATATTTTCCGAGACTGTATCAAAAATTTAGGCGTAATGAAAGTGTTTTTTCTAAAACAAGGACAGAAAAAAGAATTTATAGTAAGCAAAGCAACAGAAATTGCTACCATTGGATATTTGGAAGCCCATCAGTGAGAATTCTATACAAGATATAATCAATGACTCTAATTTAACTTATGGTACTGTAAACAGAATTTAAAAAAAACACAAATATATTCCTTATAAATATCGCCCAGTTTAAATGCTTTTGCCAGAGGATCCAGAGAGAAGACTTGTTTCTTGTAATTGGTATCCTAACTTTTGTCGCCAAAATGTAAATAATTTTCGCTACATTTTATGGACAGATAAATCTAATTTTTCAAATTCTGGTATGAATAACAAAAAAAACTCCATTATTGGTCAACGGAAAATCTTCTATTAGTAAATCCAAGACGTCCACAAGTCCGTTTTAGTTTTAACGTTTGGGGCCGGTTAATTGAATCAAGAATTGTTGGCCCGTTCTTTTATGATGGCAACTTAACTGGTGAAAGATATGTTGAATTTATGACCAGAATTTTAAATATTTTTAGACGAATTGGACTTAATAACTAGGCATAATTTACATTTTCAATAGGATGGTGCACCTGCCCACAACCACAGAGACACTTATCAACTTTTAAGTAATATTTTTCCTCGTATTTTTCATAATCAGTGGATAGGAATAAACGGTCCTATTCAATGGCCTCTCCAGTCACCAGACCTAACTCCACTTGATTTCTTCTTGTGGGGTTACGTAAAAAACAACTTTATAGGCAAAGATATGATAATGTCAACGTTCTAAAAAATGCAGTTAGGGAAAAGATAAATCAGATTAATGGCAGGATGATGCTAAAAGCAGTTCGTGATGTTGAAAAACGTGCCCAAAAATGCATTGAAGAAAGGGGTGGTGTTTTTGAACATCTTAGAAGAAACATCAAATTTTATATTAATATTAGGAACTAATGTGTAAATAAACTTTTGAATATAATTTAGAGTTTTTGTTTTCCAAAACCTTCTAGTTTTATGAATTGGTGTCACCGACTAAGATATTTTTGAATAGCTTTGGCTATTTGTTTTCTTAATTGTACAAATAAATTAAAAAATGAATTAATTCTGAAGCTTTACGGTTTTTAAATTTTTAATTTAATACGGCTTTTATTTAAATAGGTATTGTTAATAATTTAAAACCGTATATCAGCATAATTTTTGACTTTATGAAAAAAAGTATTATGAATATTTTTGTTTAAAATTTAATGCTTTCAAAAATATACTTTTTTAAATGGAATATCCTGTACAATATATCACCATTCGAAAGATCTATCAAAGACCTTTAAAAAAGTTCTCATGTGTTTTATTTAATTTTTGATAGTTTTGGAAATGTGGCTATCATCAGAAATTTAATAGTAAACCAGCATTAAACAAAAACTCCGTATATTGCATCACCATTAAATTGATATTTTAAAGAGTAAAATGACACATCTGAAAATTATGTAAAATTTTTATTATCTCTACAGCTCCAAATTATTAGCACTAAGTTTAGTGTCGAAGATAAAATAGACATTATAATATCTACTATTTTTTAGATCTGAATAGCCATATTTCCATATACAGGGTGATGATTTTTAAGTCGGCACTATTGCTAACTTCCTTATTATTGGAGATACGAAGTCGGGTAACTTAGCTTAGTAGTAGCATTTTTCCGCTGATTAACGTGCTGCCAATTATTTTTTAAAATATACTTTTTAAAATAAAATATTCTGTATATTATATCATCATTAAAAGATTTATCAAAGAGCTTCAAAAAGTCTTTATGTGTTATATCCAATTTTTAGTATCTTCGAAAATATGGCCATCCTCGGAAATTTGATAGTAAACTGACATTTTTAAAATAGAACAACCTGTATATTGCATCACCATTAAATAGATATTTACAAGAGCTTTAAAAAATATCACATTTGATATGTCTATCTTTAATAGTTTTGGAAATATGGCTATTCAAATTTAAAAAATAGTAGATTTTATCTTCGACACTAAACTAGTGCTTATAGCATTAACTTATACTTTCACCTCGGAATCCTACAAAATAAGCTGAATATCTGTGCATACCTTTATTTTGGTATAAAAAATACTCTTCTAAAAATCTCCTATGATATCGTGTAAGGAGCTCGAAATATTACAGGTCAAATGTCAAAAAATCAGTTTTTTGCGAATATCTCGTTTCCTTTACTTTTAATTGCATTTTTTATTTATTATAAAAATTGTTGAACACAAAATTCTTAACAAAATTGATTCTAAGCACTTTTTGTTATACCAACGGATACGATAATAGAGGCGCAGTGTGTAAAGCACTTTAGTGTATTTACATGCCTTAGCACGCAATCAATCGTGATATTTAGCAAATACTTAAGTAAAAGATGACATATTGGACTAAAAATTACGATTGATTGCGTGCTAAGGTATGTACATACAGTAAAGTGTTTTACACTCTGCGCCCTCTATTATCGGATACGTTGGTCTGACAAAAAATGCTTAAAATTATATTTGTAAAGAATTTTGTGTTCTACAACTTTTAATACAAATATAAATGCAATTAAGAGTAAAAGAAACAAGATATTTGCAAAAAACTGACTTATAAGGGATTTTTAGAAGAGTATTTTTGTACCAAAATAAAGTTATGTACAGATATTCAGCTTATTTCGTGAGATTTCGAGATTGATCCTTTAATTTGACTAAGATGACTGGGGTATTATAGCTTGGAGCTGTAGAGATAATAAAAATTTAACATAATTTTCAGATTTGGATGGCCATATTTTCAAAACTATAAGAGATATTCGTATCAAATGCGGTATTTTCTTAAATTGTGGTTAAAATATCTATTTAATATTGATGCAATATACGGGGTGTTTATTTAAAAAATGCCAGTTAACTATTAAATTCCTGAAGATGGCCATATTTTCGAAACTAATAAAAATTGGATAAAACACATGACTTTTTTTATCTTTGGACAAACCACGAAGGCTAAAAGCCTAAATACTAACGTACCGTGGGTGTCTTAAGCGATGTAAGAGGGAGTTTATTGACACGGGACTTAAGTACTTGAAGATTTGGGGGAAGGAAAGACCTCCGCGGGCAGCAGGTTCCACAACCTAGAAACTCTAGGGATAAAAGAACGAACAAAGTGGGAAGTTCGGGGCCTGTCCAGTTGGACCGTATAGGGATGCATACGCGCGGAACCATGGGTTTCTCTGTTGGGAACCGTAAGTGGAGGAACAATACTGGACAACTCTTCAGAGCAGAAGCCATGGAAGTACCTATAAAAAAGCGATAAATCCCCCACAGCCCGACGATGTGCAAGAGAGGGAAGCCTTTCTGTAGGTGAAGGATCATTAATGAGACGAATAGCTCTTCTTTGAATAGAATCAAGAATGCTTAGGGTTGTGGGGGACGCCAAGCCCCAGATATGAGAACAATATTCCAAGGGAGGTCGGATTTGGGACACATACAAAGTGTATAAATTAGAAGGGGAAAAATATGTTTTGGCTCGAAAGAGAAATCCAAGCTTTTTGAAGCTGCCGTGGCTATAGATACAATGTGTTTATGCCAGTTAAGGTTACTTTCAAATGTGACGCCCACTAGATTAAAGGTGTCTTTGCTCTGTAAAACTTGGCCGCTCATAAGTAGAGGATGAGTATTTGATGACTCTTTTCGCGACAAGGAACATGATTGTGTTTTGGATGCATTAAAATGGACGAGATTTTTAGCGCCCCAATCCAATATTAAATTAAGATTCTGCGAAAGAGATATCTGCATCGCTCTGCGTTTGTTTTCCAAGTCAGGTTTAGTAATGGGTTTAGGAACCTGAAAACTGGAGTGAAGGGTACTATCGTCGGCGAAACTATGAATGGAATTAGTTGTGGACGAGAGAAGGTCGTTGATGTGAAGAAGAAACAATGTTGGTGCCAGAACTGAGCCCTGAGGGACTCCAGCATTTACTTGGTGAAAGCTTGAAGAATGGCCGTCCACAATAACTGATATACGACGATCAGATAGATAACTAGAGAGCCAAGTACAGAGTTTAGTTGAAAGACCATAGGAGGGAAGTTTATTAAGAAGTGCGGCATGCCAGACCTGGTCAAAAGCTTTGGATACGTCAAGAGCAACAATCTGGGACTCACCTAGAAACTCAAAAGACTTATTCCAGCAGTGTGATACGAAGGAAAGAAGATCTGCTGTAGATCTTTTGTGGCGAAATCCATACTGCCTGTCATGCAAAATTTTGTGTTTTTCTAAGTACTTAAGAATTTTTGAATGAATTAGTTTTTCCATTACTTTACAAAGAACTGAGAGAATTGAAATTGGTCTATAGTTAGATGGAAGAGATTTAGATCCTTTCTTGGGAATAGGTTGAACACGTGCAGCTTTCCAGCTTTCCGGAAAGATACCTGTGTTGTAAGAAATTCGAAAGAGCCGAGTTAAGATTGGTGCACATTTTTTTAAAACGATTGCTGGTATGCCATCCAGCCCAGACGATTTCTTGGTGTTAAGGGAAGAAAGGATACGCTTAATGTGTTTTACCTTAAAAATAATATCGGGCATTTTATGAGGAACTGGGGTAACCGCTGGAATTGGATGATTTACGGGAGGGTCAAGGGTTGAATTGGCAGCAAATTGTTTAGCAAATAATTCTGCCTTTCCTTTAGCGGTAGAAACAATTTCATCTTCCAAAGCTAGTGGCGGAAAAGAACTGGTACAAAAATTCCTACTTATGTTTTTCGCAAAGGACCAGAAAGATTTGCTGCCATTTAAGCAAGAAAGAACTTTGTTTTTAATACGATTGTCGAAGGAGTCTTTGGCTTCAGAAATTGTTTGATTGTAGTAGTTTCTTGCTTCAATGTTGGCCTGTCGATTTTCTGGACTAGGATCCTGTAGAAACTTTTGTGAGCATGAACTTTTAAAATTCTAGCTTTATCACAAGATTTGGAAAACCAGGGTTTGTTACTGGATTGTTTGGGGTTCTTGATGGTGTGTGGAATATAGGTTTCAATGCCAAATTGAATTGATTCCGTCAGTTGATTGCAAATTTCAGAAGGATCACCAGAAGAAAAGCAAATGGAATTCCAGGGGTAAGTGGCGAAGAAGTCCCTCAGGCCATCCCAGTCGGCTGAGTTGTAGAACCATACGGTGCGTGGTGGCATGTATTCATTTACCTCGGGATGTGCAGGGTAAGATATTGTAACTAAGCCATGATCTGAGCGACCTAGGGGAGCTGTGACAGATGTTTGATAGAGTTCAGGGTTGGTAATAAGAAAGAGATCAAGGGGATTTGAACTATGATTTGGAACTCTAGGACAGTAGGTGGGTTCCATAATAAGGTTGGTAAGAGAGTTACTGACTGCGAAGATTTCGATGCTCTGCCTTGGGGGTCAGTTTTTGAAGAGCCTAGCCAATCCTTATTATGGACATTGAAGTCGCCAAGCACGATTATTTCAGCCGATGGAAACTGGAAACTGGGGACTTTTTTAAAGCTCTTTTAAAATGCCTCTTTAATAGATCATTCGAATGGTGATATAATATACGGGGTGTTCCATTTTAAAAAAATATATTTTTGCAATAAATCGAAACCCGATGCTCAATTGTTTTTGTTGGCAGCACGTTACTCAGCGGAAAAAATACTACAACTTTACTAATTTAACCGACTTTGTATCTAAAATAATAAAGAAGTTAGCAATAGTACCAACTTAAAAATGATCACCCTGTATAAAAATTACTCCTACAAACAAAGGTCTATAATATTGAATATAAAATACAAAATAGGTAATCAAAAGTAAAGAAAACAATTGGTCAGAAAAAAGTACTTCCTGTTTTACTCATTTCTTTATTTGAAAACAAAGATCTTTGTACTACAGGGAATATAATAGCAAAAAAAAATACTACTAATAATAAACTATATTTTTGTCACTTTAATTAGATTACCTAACTATTAAACAATATATAAAATGGTTACATTAATGCTTAACAATCATTAAAAACCGGAAGTCAATTAATAACTTAAATTTACAGAACAAATATTATCCCATTTAGGAAAGCCAAACAAACTAAGATTAATTAAAAAAAAAAATAAAATAAGGAAACAGACATTTAACTTACCATCCATTTTGCTACTGCTTGTGAATCTGGAATAAATTTATAGAAAATTAGAAAAGTTACAAGTAGACAGTTTAAATATTTAAATTATAAATCATATTTTAAAACATTATCAAATCAAAATCAAGCGTGGACAAACAGTGGTTATTAGGAGTGTCTTTTCCTAAACCCTGTAAATTTGGACAATATTTTAGTTTTTGCAGCCCAAATGGGAATTTTTATTATAATTAAATTAAAAATTCCATTAACAATAATTTGTATGTAAATGCCACGTTACCAATATTAACATGCAGATATCATGAAGTTTCGTATCTCATTTTTTTAATTATACAAGAGTGCATTTTACGTATTTTTTAGAGATTTTTTTCCTAGTAAAATAAAAAACTTCATATGAACTTATGTATGTACCAAATGTCCTAGTTTTGGAACTACGGCAGGGGGTGGAAAAAATTTAAGTTTAAGATAAATATTTTTTAAGGAAAAAGTTGTATGCCACTACAACACTTGTCTAAAATACAAATATTTTTTAAAATTCCTATCAAATTTAAAACAAATTTAATTTTTTAAATTTCATGTATGTACCATTTCCGCGTAAATAAATAGAAACCATTTCTCAGTATGGTCATTTCGTATCGCTTATATCAAATTCTACAATAAAATATCACCATTGTTATTTGAGGAGGCTAGTTTTTAAGTGTACAATCTCCAAAATTAGATTTTTATTTTATATCGAATAAAAAATTAACAAGGAACCTATACATTAAATGTAATGCATTCTTTATTAAGTTTAAACAGTCTGTTATGGATGTGTATAAAATGATTTATTTAAAAAAAGTGTGACATTCATCTCACTATTGCACTAAAAAGTACTAGGCCCCTCATTTATTCTTTAATTGGATAGGAATTTGACCATGCCAAGAAATGGTTTCAATTTATTTATGCAAAAATCAAATCAAATTTATGCCAAACTAAATAGGAATTTTAATAAATATTCTTATTTTACAAAATGTAGTGCCGTACCATTTTTTTCTTAAAAAGTATTTACCATAAGTATGTTCGTCTCACAGACGACACTGGTAAATTTTTATTTCTTGTATGCTAAAAAATGTCTTCTGGTGCATAGGAGGCGTCCCCAATTTATTTAAAAATATCTAAATCAGTATAAAAGTTATTATAAAAAAACAATACATTTAAAAAACTTTTAACACCTCATAGTTCAATAAGTAGGATGTTTGGGACATATGAAGTTTTTTTAATTTTTCATTGTAGAATCACCCCTTAGAATTTGTCAGTTATGTTACTGGACGCCCTATAATTTTATAAAAATTGCCATTTTACTTTTTTTTAACAATTTAGAATAAAAAACTCAAAAATTAGCCATCAGTACCTACACATATGAAGGGGACAGGAATATAAAAAGGAAATTATAATAGCATTTATCTGGTAAACAGATGGGTGCAGGTTACTTTCTATTTGGATCTTAAATTAATATAAAGTTAGGAATTTATAAGTAAAGTTAAATGATATTATGATGAAGGTGCATATATGGCTGAATTTTGAGGTGAGGCCCTGGGGCAATGAAGCTGTGTGGCCCGCATCAAAGTAAAAGTGAATGGAATTTTGTACCCAAAAAATAGAATAGCAGCACAAGAAAAAGGTCCTCATCAATAAATAAATATTTAACCATTCTTTAGTTTTTCAAAGGAGACCCCAAAGTTTGTTGTGGAGGCCCCTAATTTGTGGACGCCACAGGGCAGTAGCCCCGCCTGCCCCCTGCCTAAATCCGGCCCTGAGTGCATATTTTTATTAGGTACAGGAAAAAAATTTGAAAACTGAAATGTAAATAGTGGTTTTAATAAATTTTTTGTTAAGCTGTGGAACAAAAAATCTTGAAATTTATTAATTAAAAACAAACTACCTATATAATATTTAACAATATTAAGTTCCTATCTCACATAACATAAATAATTTAAAACCTTGATGTTTACACAAAGTGTTATCAGAAGACAATGAACAATATTGCTGCAAATTAAACCACATTTAAGTATTAGTTACCTATGACTGTTGCCCAAAAGAACTTATAAATTTAGTTTAATTAATGATAAGGCAAAATTACCAACAAAAAAAAATAGAAAAGAAAACAAACATTTTGAATCCCTAACCACAGCAAACGCGATGTTTTAAAACTAGTTGACATGTATATACTTACATATTAGATAATTTACAAGGTTTTCCCGATTCTTTCTATTAATTTATTTATAAAATATATTTAGAAGCTACACAATAAAGGTAAAATAATAGTAACTGCATTAGATGATAAACATAAGTGGATACTCTATGGAGACATGTTTCTCTTCATCTTTGCTGGCGTCCTAATTTGCAATTTGTGACTCTCCTTTAACATACATAGATAATAATAATTACAAGCAGTGGTAATACATTTACTGCAAATAAACTAAATGATGATTACACCAAAATAAACTTTTCTTTGAAGGGGATGAATGTCAAAACAACCAAACAACGTGCAGCGGAAAATGCGTTGTACAATAAGGTCAACAAACAATCGGTTAAGAAATTAGATAATATAGATACTTACAGAAAAGAGGAAAATTAATAATAATTTTCACTTACACTTGAAAATTTCACACTACACTCAATATTTAATTGTGCACGTGTAAAATAAAACACTTATTCCAAAGTGTGTGGCGGTATTTCTTCCATTAATTAAACTCGATTGCCGCTTTGTTGCCAGATCTTTTTCAATATTTCCTTGTGTTTTTTTCCTTAAATAATATTATTAACGTGTTTTTAAAAAATACGGTAGATGTCAAATATTTTTTATACCTATATATAAATTAAAACATATGGTTACGACTTCTTCTTTTTGTTGTTTTATTTATATAAAACTTAAAATATTATTTTAGTAACTTGAAGGTTGGTTGTTATAAAAAAACAAACACAATGACAGGGGCGTTCCGCGACTTTAAACTAATGTAGGCATGGGCGCCGGATGACTTTTAGGGGATGCAAAAAAAAAAATGAAGGGTAAGAAAATAATATTTGAAGCAAAAAAAAGGTATAACGTAAAGGTAAAACGTTCTTTTTAAAATCTATTTTCATATACAGGGCCAACAAAATTTTAAAGATAAAAAAAGGTCCTCACCTAATCAAACTTTTCTTCAATCTATTTTCATGTACAGAAGCCACAAAAAAAAGTCTTCACCTCTTTACCTTAAGGAAAAACTTTTTCATACATATTCTGTTCTTCTCCAACACCGCGCGGCTCGCATTTAAAAGCCAGGGGGTGCAAAAACTCTAACAAAACCTACTTTTTCATACATTTTCTGTCGCACGGGTATTATATCCAAAAGCAAGGAGGAATGCAAGTGCATCCCCTTGCTTCCCCATCCAGCGCCCATTAATGTAGGGATGCAACATTGAAGCCAAACATGGATTTTAAGCATCGATGGTAATGATATATCGATTATCCTACCGACGTTTAGTAACAAAATTAAAAATTAATAGTAAAAATGCTTTAAAAACAAGTTCTTATTACAATGCACTAAAAAGAATAAACTAAACGTTTTAAAAATCGATGTATAACGCCATTACACAATTTATATGATATAAAAGCTATAGCAGCGAGATTATTACGTACTGGTACTACTGGCTTTTACTTACATCGATTTTAGGCGACAATTAGAAAACGGTATTTACCAATTGATTATGTTGACGTTTAAACAATGTATTATACGTCATAGTTGTCACCAATTATTACCGCGGTTATAATTGATTGAACGCCCAAAATTGATGTTAGTTTGAAAATTAAAAAATTAAATTAATCAGATAAAAGTATTATATTTATTCGTTTATCTATACAGTATTTATGCTATATGGCGATAATATTAAAGTTTTAAAGAAAAAGTTGTTTTATTTTTTTGGTGCAAAAAAACCTTGGTGTTACCAGATATTTTTTTTATCATTTATTTTTCTTTTAGTGTACTTTTAGTTCTTCTAGTTTCTCCAGCTCCTTCATTTTATACCCATATATTGTAGGAAAGCATTAAAAACAACTAGTCCGCCATCTCGGATGTTCTGTTATGTTGGATTTAAAATCTCATCAGGGAGCTAATCATGCAATATCATCCAAACTAAACTTGTATACAAAATTTCAGCTCAATCGGTTAAATGCTTTTAAATTAAGTTGCAATATTCCATACGAAGATACATAGGTACAGAATGGCCCAATTGTCCGAGAAGTTCCAAATTTTTCTATATAAAAGTTGAAGGGTCTTTAAACGTGCATGTCCCAAAAATATTTCGATGTATACAGAGTGTCCCAAAAAAGTTATTACTAAGAAGTTAGTTTTTTTTTATTTGAAACCCCTATTTTTGTTCACAGAATCGAATTGATTCAGCATAAATTTTTTCATATAGTACGTTATTTTATTTTGGCAGGCGTGGCCATGTTGTTACGCTATTTATAATTTGTTGAAACTTTCGTATAAACATGTTCCTCAAAAATTAGTAAAAAACGGAAATAAATTAGTTATTAATAATACTAAGCTAAGTGTTTTACTAGATCTTAGCCAATATCTCAATATTTAAAATGCTAAATCTCAATTTTTTTTAATGGAATACCTTGTTTAATAATTCATTTTTAGATTTTAGGAATAAAAATAAGGTAATAAGTTTCCTCAGCGATTCCTATACCAAAAATGTAAGATTTTTAGGATATTTAAGATTTATAAGATACAAAAAAATACAGACAAGAGATAATAGACAAAACTAATAAAAATAATTAGGCTTTTTTATTCAAATATATTTTACAAGACTGTAGATATAAAACCTAAAAATAATAAGTACTATAATTACCTTTAATCATCATTTACCATACAACAAATAATTCCAAGGGACCAAAACCTTTTTAATTTACTTAATATTTGTTTTTAATTATAATGTTTCTTAAAAAAATATGTATTATTTTTATTTAAATACGCCTCTGGTTTCTTCACATATTTTCTAGAAAATAGGTTTAGTAGAAATAAATACACTTTCTAGACAGTTTGGCAACGTCGCTCGAGCGTGTGATTGACAGAAGATCATGCGCATCTGTTTATTTACCTAATTTGAGAAACGCACAAAAGCACGAGATCAATAATTCTCATGAATTCTTTCTGGAGAAAATTGCAATGAATCAATTAAACGCAGAATCCTTAACTATATTCAGTCTTAGGTGACTTTTACTTTGATAGATGTCACCACTAATACGAAATTACACCAAATAGACAATAATATTCTTGGATAAAATTTTAACTCACTCACCATTGTATCAAGAACAGATAGGTACATTGATTTTTTTAAAAATAGGTCTATACCTTATAAAATTATAAATGATATAAATGATATAGGTACAGACTCTTTACGGATAGGGTTTATAAGAGGACAAATAGATTAAAAATTTAATAAAAAAAATATTTTTAATAAAAATGTTTCCTAAAAACAAATAAAAAAACGTTAATTTTGTAGTTAGGGTTTTCCAAAGTTGACAAAGTTGATTGATAAAGGAACTTTGGGGTTTCCAAAAACTCTAAAAAACAGAGTAAAACACCTTTATTTTATCATTTATGAGCCAATTTAATTTTTTTTTAAGGGCATTGGCAGTTAAAATGCAAATTTATTAGTGACTTCATTTCTTTAACAGAGGTATTAAAAAGTTTCATAAAACTGATTCTGGTGGTATTCAAATAGTAATTTATGTAACAAGTGCATAAAGTGATACCTACTTTTTTACGAATGGGAAGTTTGTCAGCAGGAGCCGTTAGGCGAGTACGGCAATCCCATAAGTAAAAAAACACTTTATGCATGTGTTACATACTATATTTTATCCACGATCGACCGTATAAAAATTTTCCAAAATACCGTATTACACATGTTTTATTTATATAAACTTATTAATTTTAATTTTTGCAGCACAGCCATTATATTGCAACAAAAAATCATGGCCTCCTTATTTTTTAAAAGACTCTTCAAAACAATGCATTTATTATTTAAGTTTAGTAATATTTCTACAAGAAGTAAGTACATACAATTGTATGTACTTACTTCTTGTAGAAATATTACTAAAACAGTATAAATTCCTTTTTAATTTCTTAGTCATCTAAATGCATTAGGTATTACTATTAATTTTCAATTATTTCTATTAAATTTATTTGCAAACTGTCAAATTTTAAATCTAGTGACATATGAATTAAAAGAGTAACTTGACCGTTTGGTTCAGTTGATGTCGCGTTACATTGCATAAATTAAAATTTAAGTTTATTGTAGTAGGCACTGAAACAAACACTAATTTAAAGTGTAAAAGCTTTAAAGTGTTAAAAAAGTTACTTTTTTAACACTTCATGTAGTATACTAGAATCGAGTACTTTAACTTCATGTTAACGATTTAAAAACAGCATTTTTTTAACGGCCGTGAAAAAATTATTTATTTAGAATTATTTGATAAAATAAAGTAAAAATTATAAAATTACAACAAATATAGTTCAGAGCTTACAGTTCCCAATCAGCCCATGTACGTTTTATGTACGTCTTATGTACGTAACTTTAGAATGTAACATACATCTTAAGCCGCGTCCACACTAGTAAAAATTTACGTTGTGTGCGCCATGCGGCACAAATTTGTATGTGTGTTTAAAATTTTTGCAAGTGTGGACGAGTTCGCCGCATAGAAACACACGCATAAATTTTCGCGACATTCAACGCACGCGATCCGTCGGTTGTCGGTTTTTTCAACATCAAAGAGATTTGCGCCGCAATATTGTTTTAGTGTGGACGTATTTACGTTAACGCAATGATTTTGACAAATGTTGTTATTATGACTTGCTGTTTAGAAATTATAGAAGTTAACTGATATCCATCTTTCTAATTTGTTCTAAACCCACCATTCTGTGACTATGTCTGATGTATTGTTAATGATAAAAGAAAATGCGCTACTTTTATCGTCGTGCAAAATCTTTTCAAAAAAAAAAAAAAAAATGGAGGAGAAAAATAGAAAAAAAAGACGATATTGGATTAAACATTTGTATCAAAATAAAAAACAATTTGATGGCGTAAAGTTATTATATCAACTATCCTTGGATGAAAGTACTGGGCATTTCAAATTTTTTTGCGTATGTCTACAAATGACTTTGAGATTTTAATAAATAAGATTGGACCAAAAATTATCAAAAAGGACACCAAGCTTAGAGAAGCCATATCCGTGAAGGAAAGGTTAGCTGTCACATTACGTTTTATGGCTATTGGAGATTCATATATAAGCCTTCAATATCTTTTTAAAATATACAAACAAAGCATATCATTGATAGTTCCAGAAGTATGCAGTGCTTTAATTGACGTTCTAAAAGATTTTGTAAAGGTAATGTGGTAGTAAAACTGAATTTTTATTTTTTTAAAATTTATTATCTTTTAAAAACAACATCTGTAAGGCGAAAACTTTAATAAAAACTGACTTTTCATTCGAAATAATACGTATAACACATTTTGCGATTTCTTCCCAAGCATTATTCTTTTTGTTTCTATGAAAATGCCACTTATCCCAAAAGTCTTTGTTTTTGATATTCTTGTATCAGAAGAAGAACATCCTCTTTATTTAAATTTATCTTTTACAAAATATAAAATACTTGGCGAAAAAATATAAATAAATCCAGAATAACAAAATAGTATGCAACGCATACGATCACACACGTTCTGAGCACGAACGCATGACACACAACGTAAAATTGAACGTGGGTAGAACGTGAAATTTGCGCCGCAAATATTTGCGCCGAATTCTAGATTCAACATACAACACATTTATTTATTAATGTGGACGCGGCTTTATGTACATACACAACTGTACGTACATATTGTACGTCTGATGTACGTACGTACTGTACGTATTATGTACGTACATTTTCTTTGACTATGTACGTATTATGTATGTACATTTTTTTTTGATTATAAAAGTAAGCTGGACGTAAATTGAGAGAAAAATTGGACTTTTTTGAAAACGTACAGGGTTTTCATTTATATTTTACCACCTACTTTTAACTATAAACAAGAAGGATAGAAAAAACGTCCTGTATAAAGGTTTCCTCTGTATAGGCTCTATACAGTGTGTCTACGTAAACAGCTCCCACCTCACAATATCACACATGTGAAAAGTTTGTTCAAATTTTAAATTAAGACATATTATTCCAACCATGTAAGTGCCGGATCAAGGGTGAAGCTGTGAAGCAACCGCTTCAGCTTCAGATCGGGAGGGGTACAAATTGAAGGTGAAAAGAAAGTAAACCCTAATAATACACATGTTTAGAAAACGTACGTTTTAGGTACACTTTAGGACCGAACGTTCAAAAACGTTTTCTATGAACGCATTACAAACGTTTTATTAGAACCTACATGAAACGTTTTTATTGCCCGTATGAACTTAAATGAATAATGAAATGAAATAAATAAAAAAAGTCTCAAATAATTATTTTTGCACATTAAAAATTCTCCAATCGTACTTTTAAGGATAAGATATAACCTTTTTATCGCATAACTCTAAAGGTTGTTCCTTGGAAAAATATTCAAGGAGCATTATTTGTTAGAAACGTACCCATAGAGTCCGTTTAGCTAGAAACGCAACCTCAAAGCTTCTGTCATAAGCGCGAGTGACATTGCAAGTTGCAAAATTGCATTTTAGTGAATTTTATACGATTAGTTTTTCTTGATTTGCTGTTTTCCTTTAGTTTTTTGTGATGTGCTGTTTTTTCGTCGGTAATTATTTACAAACCGGACGGCTCACCGATTTTAATGAAATTTGGTATACGGGAGTTTTTGGGGCGCTTATTACGAATCTGAAACAATTTTTAGTCGGACTCGTTTCGCTCTAGAGATATAAGAATAACCATTTAGAAGTTCCAAAAAAGGTTATGTGTTCAATCTGTGAATTCTAATTGGATATTCTTATTTTATTTTAATGTTATTTGTCTGTATAAATTCAGCAATACAACATACAACATTTTTTAAACGTCCCAAAAAACTTTTTAAATCTGTTTCTAGAACGGTTTAGGTACTATAAAAAACGTTTAGTAAACGTACAAAAACATACTATGACAGCATTTTTAAAAAGTTTCACGAAAACTTTAAAAACCTGTACCTAGAACGTTTTAGGGACTATTAAAAATGTTTAGTTAACGTACTAAAAAAAAAAAACGTTTTTAAAACGTTGTTTTTGCCAACACAAAACTTTTAGAAAACGTTTAAAAAACATTTTGGAACGTTTGAGAACGTTTATCGTACGTACCGAAAATCTACCGAAACGTTTTATAAACGTTTATAAAACCAACTTGTGTTATAAGGGAAGTAGGGTGTTCCTAAATGGTTGGGTAGTGTTTTAACCAAATGATACAAAGGGAGGGGTGCAAAGTTAAGAAAAGGAGTGGAAATTTAAAAAAATAAAAACCATTTTTTTGCATGGTCATTTCGTATTGCTAATATCAAATTCCATACTAATAAAACCTTTGTTATTTATTTTTTAATTAGGTAGGGATTTGACCATGCCAAGAAGTGGTTTTTATTTATTTACGCAAAAATCGTATATCAAACAAAAAAAGTCTAAACTAAACGGAGATTCAAGATATTTTTATTTTAGAAAAATGCAGTGGCGTACCATTTTTTCTAAAAATTATTTAACCTAAACACCTTATGAACGACAGTGGTAACAATTATTTTTTTCTTTTATGTCAAAAAATGGCTTCTGATGCATGGGGATGTCTTCCAAATTTCTTAAAACTATTTTTATTGCTATTAAACTTACAATAAAAAAAAACGAAAATTTTGTAAAATTTTTACCACCCGTAGTTCAAAAACTAAGACGTTTAGGACATATGTTCATATGATTTTTTTCCTATTTTTTATTGTTAAATCACTCCTTTAAACTTTGTCGTTTAAGTTACTGGACACCCTGTATTTGTACTAAAAGTTAAAAAATAATTAGGTAAATCCTAGCTACTAGATCGCACCAATCTTCTTTTTAATCTGTGTTATTGATCAGACAAATGGATAAATTATTTAAAAAATATATGTTAAACGGTGTTATTGAACTAAAAGCTACAAATTAATTCGGTAAGTCCTAGCTACCAGATCGCAACAATCTTCCTTCCATATACCCCCCTCCTATGACCGCCCCTGATCTTAATAATTCCTCTGGATACGCTACTCCCAACGGTTTTATTATTTGTCTGATCAATACCCCAGATTAATGAGAAGATTGGTGCGATCTGGTAGCTAGGAATTACTGAATTATTTTTCAGCCTTTAGTACAATAAAACCGTTTAGCAAACACTTTTGTACTTAATTTATTTTCAAGTTTATAGTTTTGCTGTTATTTGATACTTTTCACTTTATTGAGTTAATTTAATGCCCTACTATATATAGTGAGCTCTGTTCTACGAATCAAGCCCTTTTATTAGACACCCATATTAGGGTAGTGGAGGAATACTGAATATATATTGTCATCAAGATGAAGAGTGTGTAACGAATTCCAGATCGATTTGTCGTGAGAAAGGGGTTAAATACCAATTAAGTACTAAATTGGATCCAAATAAGAAACAAACAAAAAAAAAATAAACAGGTCAAGCTAAGTAAATCCATTTAATTAATAAAACCGTTTCATAATACAGCAAAATAAGTAGATCTCAAACACTTGTTTTAAAATATTAAAAAAAAACCATAAATATGCAATCAAAAGAAATTTTTTAGTTTTTTAAAAATAGAATAGTTTAACATTTTTTTTAAATTTAGACATTCCGCCATATGAATAAAAATAAGTAAATACTTAAAAGCATAAGGTAGAAGCAAAAGCAAATGTTTAGAGCAAAGGTAAAAGTCAAAGCAGTTGCTTTGTTCAGTATGAATAATTATTAACTTATACTTGCAAGAAAAGACTTTATAAATCGAGTAAATGCCCATAGTTAAAGGGTTAGAAATTCGTAGGCATACCGGGTGTTTTTCATTTAAATTTAATGCTTAACATAGTGGTTTCCATTTAAATTATTGAAGATCTTTACTGCCTAAAGTCAGTTTCTGTGCCATTTCTTTTAAAACCGGAAACTGTATTTTTACGGTGATAGAAAGTATAAGAGTAGTAGGATGGGGCAGTATACGGATCTGACGTCACGAGGCACTTGGGCGACACTGACGTCAGCTCTCTGACGTAGGAGTCTGACGTAGAAATTTATCGTTTAGGATGACGTAGGAGTCTGACGTAGAATGTTTGACGTAGAATCTTTGACGTCGGCGCCAACTTGAGTGAAAAGGAACCTCAGCGTCGCGGCGGTGCGTGGGTGCGATCCTGTATCGGCTTCCGTTTTTAAAAATTTTATCTTCCGCGACATATAATATTTGTTTCGGTGTTCTTATTTTCGAAAATGCATAGAAAACATACAAATAAAATTGTTGTTGTTATGGGCAATATTTTTAAGATAGATACAGAGTTTTTATGATTAAATTGATATGTAATATGTCAACAAGTAAATAGGTTACTTACCAAATACTTTTTACTATCACAAATATGTCAAAATTTCACAAGTTCTCACTTCAATAACAAATTTCAGAAGCAAATGTATCGTGTTTTAATCAAATTTTGTTTTGCAAAATGACTTATACTCTTTATCAATAGTTGTGGTTATGAGTGTACATGAGAAACAAACAACTTTATGTTTTTCTTTACATTATTAAGTTTTAATATACCGTTTGTCCCAATAAATTGCAAGTTATACAGAGTGTTATGGCAAATATTATTAGTTTTAATATACCAGCTGTCCCAATAAATTATTTTTAAAACTGCATGTTATACAGAGTGTTACGGCAAATATTATTAGTTTTAATATACCTGTTGTCCTAATAAATTGCAAGTTATACAGAGTGTTATGACAAATATTATTAGTTTTTATTATACCGGATGTCCTAATAAATTATTTTAAAAACTGCATGTTATACAGAGTGTTATGGCAAATATTATTAGTTTTTATTATACCATTTGTCCTAATAAATTATTTTTAAAACTGTATGTTATACAGAGTGTTATCGTTAATATTATTAGTTTTTATTATACCATTTGTCCTAATAAATTATTTTTAAAACTGTATGTTATACAGAGTGTTATGACAAATATTATTAGTTTTTATTATACCATTTGTCCTAATAAATTATTTTTAAAACTGTATGTTATACAGAGTGTTATGGTTAATATTATTAGTATTTAATATATCGGATGTCCTAATAAATTATTTTTAAAACTGCATGTTATACAGAGTGTTATGACAAATATTATTAGGTTTTAATATACAGGTTGTCCCAATAAATTGTAAGTTATACAGAGTGTTATGGCAAATATTATTAATTTAATATACCGGTTGTACTAATAAATTATTTTTAAAACTGCATGTTATACAGAGTGTTATGGCAAATATTATAAGTTTTTATTATACCATTTGTATTTAAACATTTTTAAAAGTTGCAAATTATACAGAGTGTAATGGCAAATATTATTAGTTTTAATATACCTGTTGTCCCTATAAATTTTTAACGTATATCTTGGCTTCTAGTGGTTTGATTTAGTCATTCTTTTAAACAATTATTTTTAATAAATATATCAACACTAATCTTTTAAATCAAATATGTTATTTGAGAGTAAATAGGGCCCTAACAGTCTTTAACGTATATTTCGGCTTCTAGTAGACCGATTTTAGTTGTTTTTTTGCTAATAATTTAATTTTTTATAAATCTACAAATATTAATACTAAACATTTTGACAATTATGTTATTTGAGTGTAAATAGGGCCTTAACAGTTTTAACGTATATCTTGGCTTCTAGTGGTTTGATTTTAGTCATTCTTTTTTAAATAATTATTTTAAATAAATATATTAACACTAATTTTTAAATAAATATGTTATTTGAGTGTAAATAGGGCCTTAACAGTTTTTAACGTATATTAGAAATACAGGGCTGTTTTTGGAAATACAGGGCTGTTTTTAGAAATACAGGGCTGCTTTAGAAATACAGGGCTGTTTTTGAAAATACAGGGCTGTTTTTTAGAAATACAGGCTGTTTTGAAAATACAGGGCTGTTTTAGAAATACAGGGCTGTTTTTGGAAATACAGGGCTGGTTTTGAAATACAGGGCTGTTTTTACAGAAATACAGGGCTGTTCTTTGAAAATACCAGGGGCTGTTTTTAGAAATACGGGCTGTTTTTGAAAATACAGGGCTGTTTTTTGAGCTACAGGGCTGTTTTTAGAAATACAAAGTTGTTTTTAGAAATACAGGAGCTGTTTTGAATACAGGGCTGTTTTTGAAAATACAGGGCTGTTTTTAGAAATACAGGGCTGTTTTTGAAGATACAGGGCTGTTTTTGGAAATACAGGGCTGTTTTTGGAAATACAGGGCTGTTTTTTAAATACAGGGCTGTCTTTGAAATACAGAGCTGCTTTTGGAAATACTGGGCTGTTTTCAAAATCAACTTCGTTTAGTAGTAAATGATACCATTCTTGATTGCATTGCCGTAATCCTCGGCAACTTTACTTGAAGACACAGGTTTTACTGGTGATGTTTAGAGTATGTAGAAATCTGTATTAGATACAACAGACATTTTAGGATAGATTTGACGATTTTAAGCTAAGCACAATGTTTCACTTTGAATGTCTACGACAGACTGACCAGGTCTCTCTGGACTTATCTCAATAATATGTATTTACAATTATGACACCAGCGCAAAAGTCTAAACATGAACAGGTAATTAAATATCAAACAGCAAAATAAACAGTTGAACAGCCCTGTATTTTGAAAATACAGCCCTGTATTTTCAAATACGGCACCGTTTCTTTAAAATACAGCCCTGTATTTTCAAATACGGCACCGTTTTTTAAATTCCATAATAATAAGTAGTTAGTAGTAATTTCTAACATATCCGGCTTATCAAGTGACATGCTTGACCTTGAAATTTAAAACGGTGCCGTATTTTAGAAAACAGTGCCGTATTTTAAAAACGGTGCCGTATTTTAAAACGGTGCCGTATTTTAAAAAACGGTGCCGTATTTTAAAAAACGGTGCCGTATTTTAAAAACGGTGCCGTATTTTAAAAACGGTGCCGTATTTCTAAAAAACGGTGCCGTATTTTAAAAACGGTGCCGTATTTTAAAAACGGTGCCGTATTTTAAAAAACGGTGCCGTATTTTAAAAACGGTGCCGTATTTTAAAAAACGGTGCCGTATTTTAAAAACGGTGCCGTATTTTAAAAAACGGTGCCGTATTTTAAAAACGGTGCCGTATTTGAAAATACAGGGCTGTATTTTCAAAATACAGGGCTGTTCAACTGTTTATTTTGCTGTTCATATTTAATTACCTGTTCATGTTTAGACTTTTGCGCTGGTGTCATAATTGTAAATACATATATTAGATAAGTCCAGAGAGACCTGGTCAGTCTGTCGTAGACATTCAAAGTGAAACATTGTGCTTAGCTTAAAAATCATTAAATCTATCCTAAAATGTCTGTTGTATCTAATACAGATTTCTACACACTCCTAAACATCAACGAAGTAAATCCTTTGTTTCCAAGTAAAGTTGCCGAGGATTACGAGCAATGCAATCAAGAATGGTATCATTTACTACTAAACGAAGTTGATTTTGAAAAACAGCCCTGTATTTCCAAAAACAGTCCTGTATTTCCAAAAACAGCCCTGTATTTAAAAACAGCCCTGTATTTCCAAAAACAGCCCTGTATTTCCAAAAACAGCCCTGTATTTTCAAAAACAGCCCTGTATTTCCAAAAACAGCCCTGTATTTCCAAAAACAGCCCTGTATTTCCAAAAACAGCCCTGTATTTCCAAAAACAGCCCTGTATTTAAAACAGCCCTGTATTTCAAAAAACAGCCCTGTATTTCTAAAAACAGCCCTGTATTTCTAAAAACAGCCCTGTATTTTCAAAAACAGCCCTGTATTTTCAAAAACAGCCCTGTATTTCTAAAAACAGCCCTGTATTTCTAAAAACAGCCCTGTATTTCTAAAAACAGCCCTGTATTTAAAAACAGCCCTGTATTTCTAAAAACAGCCCTGTATTTCCAAAAACAGCCCTGTATTTCTAAAAACAGCCCTGTATTTCTAAAACAGCCCTTGTATTTCCAAAAACAGCCCTGTATTTCTAATATACGTTAAAAACTGTTAAGGCCCTATTTACACTCAAATAACATATTTATTTAAAAATTAGTGTTAATATATTTATTTAAAATAATTATTTAAAAAAAGAATGACTAAAATCAAACCACTAGAAGCCAAGATATACGTTAAA